>JBBDGP010003608.1:0-324519 GCA_037952835.1 Lithobates septentrionalis
AGAGGACACTACTATGGGGGGGTGATTTAAAGGGGGGGCAGAGGACACTACTATGGGGGGGTGTAAAGGGGCAGAGGACACTGCTATGGGGGGTGATGTAAAGGGGGGGCAGAGGACACTACTATGGGGGGGTGGTGTAAAGGGGCAGAGGACACTACTATGGGGGGTTGATGTAAAGGGGGGGCAGGGGACACTACTATGGGGGGGTGATGTGAGGGGGGGCAGAGGACACTTTTATGGGGGAAAGATGTGAAGGGGGGCAGGGGACACTACTATGGGGGGGTGATGTGAGGGGGGGCAGAGGACACTACTATGGGGGAGTGATGTGAAGGGGGCAGAGGACACTACTATGGGGGGGAAATGTGAAGGGGGAGCAGGGGACACTACTATGAAGGGGGCATGATGTGAAGGGGGCAGAGGACACTACTATGGGGGGGGGCGATGTAAAGGGGGGCAGAGGACACTACTGTGGGGGGGTGATGTAAAGGGGGGCAGAGGAAACTACTATGGGGGTGATGTGAAGGGGGGCAGAGGACACTACTAAGGGGGTGATGTGAAGGGGGCAGAGGACACTACTATGGGGGGGTGATGTAAAGGGGGGCAGAGGACACTACTATGGGGGTGATGTGAAGGGGGCAGAGGAAACTACTATGGGGGGGGGGCGATGTAAAGGGAGGCAGAGGACACCAATATGGGGGGGTGATGTAAATGGGGGCAGAGGACACTACTATGGGGATGATGTAAAGGGGCAGAGGACACTACTGTGGGGGGTGATGTAAAGGGGGGGGGGGGCAGAGGACACTACTATGGGGGGGCTGATATAAAGGGGCAGAGGACACTACTGTGGGGGATGATGTAAAGGGGGGGCAGAGGACACTACTATAGGGGGGTGATGTGAAGGGGGCAGAGGACACTACTATGGGGGGTTGATGTAAAGGGGGCAGAGGACACTACTATGGGGGGCGATGTAAAGGGGGGCAGAGGACACTACTATGGGGGGTGATGTGAAGGGAGGCAGAGGACACTACTATGGGGGGTGATGTGAAGGGGGCAGAGGACACTACTATGGGGGGGCGATGTAAAGGGGGGCAGAGGACACTACTATGGGGGGTGATGTGAAGGGGGGCAAAGGACACTACTATGGGAGGGCGATGTAAAGGGGGGCAGAGGACACTACTGTGGGGGGGTGATGTAAAGGGGGACAGAGGATGCCATCTAGTGGTCATATTAATGTAAAACATCAAACATACCTTAATAATGTACAATATGCAAAATTGCAGAACTACTGCCATCTAGTGGCCATATTAGTGTACTACCTGAAGCATAATGATGTACAATATGCAAAATTGGAGAACTACTGCCATCTAGTGGCCATATTAATGTAAAACATCAAGCATAAGAATGTACAATATTCAAAATTGGAGAACTACTGCCACCTACTGGTCATATTAATGTACTGCAACAAGAATAATGATGAGCAATATGCAACGGTGTAGAACCACTGTCATCTAGTGGTCATATTAGTGTAATGCATGAAGCATAATGACGTACAATATCTAAAACTGGAGAACCACTGCCATCTAGTGGTCATATTAGTGTACTACAACAAGGATAATAATGTGCAATATGTAAAAGAGCAGAACCATCTGTTTGTACTTTATCAATATACACAAACACTTCATTGTTCTATAATAAGGTTAAGGTTGTTGCTGGACAACTAATCTGAAACAGCTGCATTCAGTTAGGAATAAAAACGGCTCCATAATATTTATCTGTATCTGTTTTATAAACCAGCGGTTCTGGATGTGCATCTGGGCCAATGGTAGTAATATTGTCACAAGTCTTTACAGTGCTAAGCACTGATCCGGTTGAAGGGCTTTTGACTCCTTTGGTCCCTTCTCATCCTAACCTCTATGGTCTCATTGGGTCCCAAGCCCCACTCTATAGAAGTCATGGCTTCCATACACTGCACTGATGAAGGACCAAAAAGCCAGAAACAGTTGGAATAAATGGCTCTGTAATATAGGATTGTATCTGTACCATAAACGGGGGTTTCTGGATGTTGTTGGCCACAAAAGGGACAAAGCAATGGTTTGCATGACTCCGCCCACTATCCAAAAAATATATATATTCATTTTCTGCCTCTGTGATGGAATTTTTAAAACATCTTTCAAATTGTGAACGGTGGGTTTTCTTTTGCATTCAAGAAAATATTATTTCTTTATAGCTATCCCCCTGCTTTTGTAAATGGCTCAACACTCCAAAGCAGTGGTCCCCAAACTGTGGCCCGGGGGGGCAGATGCAGCCCTTTGCTTGTTTTTATCCGCCCCTTGGGGCACTATTCCTCCCACTGACACCAATGATGGGGCACTATTCCCACTGACACCAATGATGGGGCACTCCTCCCACTGACACCAATGATGGGGCACTATTCCTCCCACCACTGATACCAATGATGGGGCACTGTTCCTCCCACTGACACCAATGATGGGGCACTATTGCTCCCACTGACACCAATGATGGGGCACTATTCCTCCCACTGATACTAATGATGGGACACTATTTTTCCCACTGATACCAATGATGGGGCACTATTCCTCCCACTGATACCAATGATGGGGCAATAGTCCTCCCACTGATACCAATGATGGGGCAATAGTCCTCCCACTGATACCAATGATGGGACACTATTTTTCCCACTGATACCAATGATGGGGCACTATTTTTCCCCACTGATACCAATGATGGGGCAATATTCCTCCCAATGATACCAATGATGGGGCACTATTCCTCCCACTGATACCAATGATGGGGCACTATTCCTCCCACTGATACCAATGATGGGGCACTATCTCATCCACTGATACCAACAATGGGACATAATTCCCCCCACTGACACTAATGAAGGGGGCACAATTCCTCCCAGTGACACCAACAATGGGGCCCAATGACACCGATGGGGCCCAATGACACCAAAGATGGGGCCCAATGGCAGTGATGATGGGGCAAAATTCCTCTCAATTACACCAATAATGAGATGCAACTTAAATAAACAAGGGGCCTTATTTTTTCCCCACTGATATCGGGACCTTTTCTACTCCCCACTGACCACAGCCCGGCCCTCCTAAAGTCTGAAGGACAGTAACCTGGCCCTTTGTTTAGAAAGTTTGGAGACCTCTGCTCTAAAGCTTAGGACTGAAGATCAGGCAGTCCTAGCAATGTCCTGCAATGCTTCAATGCAATTACAACACTGGGGTCATGTGATTATAGCAGTCTGCACCCCCCCCCCCCCCCCCCCAGAATTGCACAGGTATGGCTGATCTTAACATCATGAGAGTAGAAGGAGCTCAGCATCTCAAAAATGTTGGCTAAAAACCAAATGTATTTATCTGTCCTTGAGATTGACCTCTTGCAGTACAGCAGGAGTCAGAAAATGGGAGGGGGGAAGCAGCACAGCTGTGTAAATCTCAGAACTGGATGGACAGAAATAAAAATCGCGTTGGGAGGTAAAACAGCTCCCGTATATGGATTTCCTCCGTGTGTTTAGCCATTTGCCTGGAGTTCAGCTTATAGAATGATGTCATCATTAATGAACACATAGTATGATGTCATAATTGATGAACACATAGTATGATGTCATAATTGATGAACACATAGTATGATGTCATAATTGATGAACACATAGTATGATGTCATAATTTATGAACACATAGTATGATGTCATAATTGATGAACACATAGTATGATGTCATAGGGCGGCCACCTTCTCTCTATTCTGTAAGTTGAGTTGTCACCGACACTCACCATGCTCTTTGTCCAGCTGATGTAGGAATCAAAGTAGCCCAAAATTGTATTCAGATACACCAATGTCTCCTGTTAGAAAATGGGGAATTCAGGGTCAGGCTGCATGAAAATACTTTTACAGGTAAATAACAAATAAATATTCTAACAACTTTGTTTTTATAGACTTAAAGTGGAAGTAAACCCTTCAATTCAACAGTTTCCCAAAAGAGTCGCATTCCAGGCATGCCGTGAACAGACATGGGCAATTCATTTCATTGCAAAATCAAAATTTGGATGAAATTTTTGTTACGTGGAGAGAGATTCGGATGTATCCGAATTTCCGAATCACAATAGAAAAAAAAAATTTCAACGAATCCGAAATAAACTAAACAAATTATCCAAATTCGAAAATGAATTTGAATTCAAAATGGAAACAGAATAGAAAGGAATGGAATAGAAAATAAAAAAATAGAATAGAAAAAAAATGAATAGAATAGAATAGAAAAAAAACAAAATAGAACAAAATAGAATGAAAGAGAATAGAATAGAGTAAAATAGAAAGAATACAGCCATCTTCCAAAATGTGAAAATCAAAATAGAATAGAATGGAGAAGAAAAGACTAAAACAGAACAGAAAAAAAGAATAAAAAGAAATAAATAGAATTGAAAATAATAAAATAAAATAGAACAGAATAGAAAGGAACGGAATAGAAAATAAAAAAATAGAATACACTAGAATAAAATAGAAAGAATATAGCTGTCTTCCAAGATTAAAAAAGAATAGAACAGAATAGAAAAAAAGAATGGAATAAAAGAGAACAGAATAGAAAATAAAAAAATACAATAAAAAAAATAGAATAGAATGGAATAAAATAGAAAGAATATAGCTGTCTTCCGAAATTCAAAAAGGATAGGGTAAAACCGAATTGAAAAGAATAGAACACAGAATAGAAAATAAAATAATAGAATAGAATAAAAAAGGAATAGAATACAAAATAATAGAAAATATTAAAATAGAGCAGAATTCTAATCGGTCTCCACCTTATGCTGGCTGCTGGGAAGGTATATAGATCCTTCTCTGCTATTACAGTGGAAAGTTGTAGCTCCAGTGTCCACCAGCGGGTGTCTCCCAGCAGCCAGCAGTTTCCAGGATTCAGTCTCTACCTAATGCTGGCTGCTGGGAGGGTATATAGGTCCTCCTCTGCTATTGCACTGCAGGGTGATAGAAAAGGAGGACCTATATACCCTCCCAGCAGCCAGCATCAGGTGGAGCCTGATTACTAGAAATTGCTGGCTGCTGGGAGACAATCGTTAGTGGACACCGGAACTACAACCTTCCACTCTGGGAAGCACAGTGCCACCAGCAGGTGATTCGGGGTCCTAACAAGTCCTAAGGTTGAACGCAGGCTGAGGAGGCATGTAGATTTGCGTAGATTTGCATATCTATGCATACAGCTGCAGCCTGTCATTGACTTGCAGGGGCTGACTGTATGCCGCATCTGTCACTCCCAGCAGAGAAAAAACTCCCATAGTGCACGCCGTACGGCCATTTGCAGTCATGTGTACATGTCCTGTATCCGTCCACCCCATTATAAAGACTCACATTTTTCACTATTGAAACCACTTGAGTGTCCACGTATTTCTGAGTGGCATTGATAGCTGCAAGAGCGTCATTCAAAGAGCGCTGTATGTGAGACAGAAAAAAAATAGACAGAATGTGAATAAAGGAATAAGAGTATCCCTGAATATATAATGAACACAAATATATTGTCACAGTGCCCCTCCCCCCTTGCGTGATGGCCAATTTAACCCAGCTGACAGGTGGCATCGCTCATTAAAGTCAACAGGGGCCACACCACAACCACAGACCTCAGACTGGGAGAGGGAGAAGCTGCACAAGGAGCCAATCGGTTGTGCTGTAGTGCTTATGTGCTAACAGGGAGCACACTGATAGGAGAAGAGAGCAGGGTGGCAGAGAGGTGAGCTCATCAGTCTGCTACTTCTCTTTTTACATGCTGGGAGAGGGAGGGGTAAGGACCTGTGTTGGCGGGCTTTGGGTTGTACACTTTGACAGGTACTACTTACCTCCTTCCGACCAGTTTCATGTGGGTTTTGCATCCTCATAGAATTCTATAGGAATGGAGCCAATATTGGAAATAGCGTAGTGGGTAAGGATGAGCTCCGGCATGTTCGCACAGCCCACGTGTAGAGCCCGCCAGGAGGTCGGCAGGGCGCTGCGCTAATCACAGGCAGTGAGACATCACTGCCTGTGATTAGCGCAGCGCCGTGCCGACCTCCTGGCGGGCTCTGCACATGGGCTGTGCGAGCATGCCGCAGCTCACCCTTACCCACTACGCTATTACCCACTGCGAACAGGCCCGAGCCCATCCTTAGTAGTGGGTCTATTTATAAAACATTAGTTGGACACATATCCCGCACATTCGTGCAGGCTGGGTGAATTGTCCCGATATTCCTTGTAATATAATAAATCTTATGTTTATCAGTGCCATCTAGTGGCCAAAATGCAGTATATATTCTCATTAAGTTATTCCAGAAAATGATGCGCATCACTTTGACCGATACTGTTGTCCTCCTTACGGCCAGCTTCAAGTGGGTTTTGCATCCTCATAGACTTGTATGGAAATGGAGAAACTTGGGGTGGAGACCATATTGGAAATAGTGTAGTAAGTGTATTTATGGGGTGGAAACAAGCGACGGAGCTTGGAGGTGGGTAGGGGGCGGAGACAAGGGACGGTCCTTGGAGGTGGGTAGGGGGCGGAGACAAGGTACAGTGCTTGGAGGTGGGTAAGGGGTGGAGACAAAGGAACGGGGCTTGGAGGTGGGTAGGGGGTAAAGACAAGGGACGGTGCTTGAAGGTGGGTAGGGGGTGAAGACACTTGGAGGTGGGTAGGGGGCGGAGACAAGGGACGGTGCTCGGAGGTGGGTAGGGGGTGGAGACAAGGGACGGTGCTTGGAGGTGGGTAGGGGGCGGAGACAAGGGACGGGGCTTGGAGGTGGGTAGGGGGTAAAGACAAGGGACGGTGCTTGGAGGTGGATAGGGGGCGTAGATAAGGGACAGTGCTTGGAGGTGGGTAGGGGGCGGAGACAAGGGACGATGCTTGAAGGTGGGTAGGGGTGGAGAAAAGGGACAGTGTTTGGGAGGTGGATAGGGGGTGGAGACAAGGGATGGTACTTGGAGGTGGGTAGGGGGTGAAGACAAGGGACGGTGCTTGGAGGTGGGTAGGGGGTGAAGACAAGGAACGGTGATTGGAGGTTGGTAGTGGGTGGAGACAAGGGACGGTGCTTGGAGATGGGTAGGGGGTGGAGACAAGTGACAGTGCTTGGAGGAGGGTAGGGGGTGGAGACAAGGGACGGTGCTTGGAGGTGGGTAGGGGGTGGAGACAAGGGACGGTGCTTGGAGGTGGGTAGGGGGTGGAGACAAGGGACGGTGCTTGGAGGTGGGTAGGGGGTGAAGACAAGGGACGGTGATTGGAGGTGGGTAGGGGGCGGAGACAAGGGACTGTGCTCGGAGGTGGGTAGGGGGTGGAGACAAGGGACGGTGCTTGGAGGTGGGTAGGGGGTGGAGACCAGGGACAGTGCTTGGAGGTGGGTAGGGGGTGGAGACAAGGGACGGTGCTTGGAGGTGGGTAGGGGGTAAAGACAAGGGATGGTGCTTGGAGGTGGGTAGGGGGTGAAGACAAGGGACTGTGCTCGGAGGTGGGTAGGGGGTGGAGACAAGGGACTGTGCTCGGAGGTGGGTAGGGGGCGTAGATAAGAGACAGTGCTTGGAGGTGGGTAGGGGGCGTAGATAAGGGACGGTGCTTGGAGGTGGGTAGGGGGCGGAGACAAGAGACGGTGCTTGGAGGTGGGTAGGGGGCGTAGATAAGGGACGGTGCTTGGAGGTGGGTAGGGGGCATAGATAAGGGACGGTGCTTGGAGGTGGGTAGGGGGCGGAAACAAGGGACGGTGCTTGGAGGTGGATAGGAGGTGGAGACAAGGGATGGTGCTTGGAGGTGGGTGGAAACAAGAAACGGTGCTTGGAGGTGGGTGGCGGGGAGACAGTGACAGTGCTTAGAGATGAGCAGAGGGCAGAGACAAGGGATGGTGCTTGGACGTGGGTAGGGGGTGGAGACGAGTAACGGTGCTTGGAGGTGGGTAGGGAGTGGAGACAAGAGACTGTGCTTGGAGGTGGGTAGGGGGCAGAGACAAGGGACGGCACTTGGAGGTGGGTAGGGGTCGTTGACAAACAACGGTGCTTGGAGGTGGGTAGGGGTCGGAGACAAGGAACGGTGCTTGGAGGTGGGTAGGGGGCGGAGACAAGGGACGCCACTTAGAGGTGGGTAGGGGTCGGAGACAAGGGACGGTGCTTGGAGGTGGGTAGGGGTAGGAGACAAGGGACGTTGCTTGGAAGTGGGTAAGGGTCGGAGACAAGGCGTGACTTGGAAGAGCAGAATAGTCACTCCAATTCTCTGAGAAAAAAGCCCTGGTTTTCACATCTGCACAACAAACGTTTAAATCCCCTTAAATCCCCAAAAATATCATTGTTGTGAAGCCTGTAATTTATATGGGAATGCAAAATGCAACTTTGACACGACCCTTAACTATGACAGCCAGAAAACTGGCATTTTTAAAATTGGAAGTAGCTTTGGCAGCCTCCATGTCTCTCTCAGGAAATGTTTCCTTACCGGCAAATTTTTAGATAAGGCTTGGAGATTGGTGATACTGGTATTAAGATTTTTCTGGAAGATAAAAACATAGGTTATTGATACAAAAATCTCTCTACAGCCGGAAATATCCAAAGCAGGTTAATGGTTTTTCCCTCTAGAGAAAACAGGGTGAAAATCTGTACAACACTCTGGGAATACCACACAGGCTATAATAGAGTTCATTTTTTTAAATTTCATTTTAATCTGAATACTATGGGAACTGTTTATAAAACATTCCTTGCACGAATGTCAGAAGCATTTGTGAAAGCCGACTGAAACATCACCATAATTTTTCTAAGAGATTCATCCTTGCATCACCAGCTCCATCTAGTGGCCAAAATGTTGTACAGTTTTCTGAAATAACTCAATGAGAAAGCGATACCACATTTTGGCCACTAGATGGAGCAGTATAGTTTTCTAATCGAGTTATTTCAGAAAACTGTACAGCATTTTGGCCACTAGATGGAGCTGATAATGCAGGGATGAATCTCTTAGAAAAATTATGGTGATGTTTCGGTCGGCTGATGATACAGGGATGAATCTCCTAAAAAAAAAAAAAAATATGGGGGTGCCATTTTGTTCAGCACGAACACTTCTAATATTTTTGCTTCTGAATGTTTTATAAATAAATAATATATATTATAAATAAACTCCTAAGTGGAATTATTTCCCATAATTACCATCTGTAGATAAATATCCAAAACGAAAAAAGTTTGCCAACATACATGGCTATGACTAAAGCCCTTTCGGGCTGAATCGCGTCGACATTCTGTGTACTGGGACTTTTTTTGTGCTCTGCATGGGGCTTTAATTTGTTACATTGTTAGCCAGGTTGAAAAAAGACACAAGTCCATCTAGTTCAACCATAAAAAAATAAAAAAATTAAATAAAAAATATCATACAATCCCATATACCCAATCCTATACCCACAGTTGACCCACAGGCAAAGAAAAAAAAAAATTATTAATGGATTTTTTTTTTTTTAAAAGTATATCTTTGAGATTTTCATCATAGAAATTTATAGAAATTTTCAGAAAAAAAATATCATTTACAACATGAAAATATACAGTAGAGCTCACGATTTTAAGTATATTTAATTATATATTTATGGATCTTAACATAAATTGCCATAAAAAAATATTGAAATTAAGTGTTAAAAAATATGTAAAAGACAAAGAAGAGAAAAAAAAAAATTAAAAAAAAAAAAAAAAAAATGGAAATTTAAGGGCGCATCACACGGAGTTGCAGACCTTTTGGTTTGGACATTGTGTAATTACCCTCTCCAGCCAGCAGATGGCAAGCACTAAGCTGCAGTACAGTAGGGCGATATACAGCTGTGCTGTGAAAAAAGGTCTAAATAGCAGGAGAGATCAGATTACACATACTTTCACCCCGCCCTCGGGTCTTTTTCATAAGCCCCCCCCCCCCCTCCCCCACACACAATTTACTAAGTTCCTTTGATGATTCAGAACTTCAGAAGAGAATCCCTGATGAAGAACTGTTATAGATTTACTAATAAAGACTTACGACTTGTGGGAGGAGATTGGCGTCGATGGAGGCTTGGATAGCCCGTAGAGCGTTAGCTTGGTTAGTCAGATTAGTTTTTGTACCGCCAGAAAGACCGCTCTGTTACACAAAAAAAAGAAACGATATTCAGCATCACAATATTATAATACAGATTAACGTCTTAAAGGGACATTGACGTTTTTAGTTGCCTCCAACCACTTGCCTACCAAGGTACGTTTTTAAACGGCAAGGCAGGCGAGGGATTAAATCAGACTCGCAGCCGCTGTCAGCTTGGTGGCGGCTTTCTGTGAAAAGCGATTTCTGCCAGAAATCCAGTGAGCGTCTAACTTCCTGTTGGAACCATTGTTTCTCCAAAAAGAAATTATTTTATGGGATGTAGAAGTGGACAGAGATGGGGGGGATAGGCGGAGTTCTGTAGGCCGGTGGGCGGGTCTGACAACGCTGCTTATCATTTCAGTCCAGCAAAGGCAGCGTTGTCACCCCCGCCCACTGGCCTACAGAACTCCTCCTATCCCCCCCCCCCCTCTCTGTTCTCTTCTACAGCTATATAATAATTTCTTTCCTGGAAAAACAGTTTTGCTTCCTTGACTCCCAAGAACCTGCACATACATTGTGAGAAGGGAAAGGGCTCTTGGGAGATGTGGTTCTGGGCGACGTAGCTAGGTCTATAGGAGCTGGCATAGGGCAGTGGTTCTCAACCCCAGTCCTCAAGTTTCCCCAACAGGCCATGTTTGGGGGAATTTCTCTTAGATAAAATAGCTGTCCAAAAAACCAAAGCCATTGACTCCGATTGAAAGCACCTGTGCAAGATAAAAGGAAAACCTGCAAACACGGCCTGTTGGGGGTCCTTGAGGACAGGGCTGAGAACCACTGGCGGAGGGCACCCTGCAGAGTCTACCCCAGCCTGGTTCTGGCATCTCAGGAAGTGATAGAAGCGATTTCTCATTACAGGAACAAAGGTAAAGGGAAAAAATGAATGGTGGGACATGACACAGTGGTGACGGGGGGTGGGGGGGGTGGGGTGGGGGTGCTGAACACAGGGGGTCGCTCACACAGGAGCAAATCAGAGAACATCCTGCATTTTCTCAAGTAATGCAAAGCCTATACATCAGCGCCCCCATACATCAGGGACCCCCCTACACATGACAGAGTCCCTTATTGCATCAGAGGCCCCCCCATTATATCAAATCCCCCTTTACATTAGAGGCCCTCTATACATGACACAGTCCCAATCACATCAAATCCCCCATTAAATCAAAGTCCCCTATACATCAGAGGTCCCCTATACATGACCAGGTCTACCTATCACATCAGAGGCCCCCCTATACATGACAGAGTCCCCATCACATTAGAGGCCCCCTTATACCTAACATAGCCCCTTCCCCCATCACATCACAGGACCCCCTATACATGACAGAGCCCCCTATCATATCAGAGGCTCCCCATTATATCAAAGCCCCCTATACATAACCAGGTCCCCCCATCACATCAGAGGCCCCCCTATACATGACAGAGTCCCCATCACATCAGAGGCCCCCTTATACCTAACAGAGCCCCCCCCCCCCCATCACAGGAGCCCCTATACATGACAGAACCCCCTATCATATCAGAGGCTCCCCATTATATCAAAGCCCCCTATACATGACAAGGTCCCCCCATCACATCAGAGCCCCCCTATACATGACAGAGTCCCCATCATATCAGATGCCCCCTTATACCTAACAGAGCCCCTCCCCCCATCACATCACAGGACCCCCTATACTTGACAGAGCCCCCCATCATATCAGAGGCTCCCCATTATATCAAAGCCCCCTATACATGACCAAGTCCCCCCCCCCATCACATCAGAGGCCCCCCATTATACAGTATCTCACAAAAGTGAGTACACCCCTCACGATTTTTGTAAATATTTTCTGCTATCTTTTCATGTGACGACCCTGAAGAAATGACACTTTGCTACAATGTAAAGTAGTGAGTGTACAGCTTGTATAACAGTGTAAATTTGCTGTCCCCTCAAAATAACTCAACACACAGCCATTAATGTCTAAACCGCTGGCAACAAAAGTCAGTACACCCCTAAGTGAAAATGTCCACATTGGGCCCAATTAGCCATTTTCCCTCCCCGATGTCATGTGACTCGTTAGCATTACAAGGTCTCAGGTGTGAATGGGGAGAAGGTGTGGTAAATTTGGTGTTATCGCTCTCACTCTCTCATACTGGTCACTGGAAGTTCAACATGGCACCTCATGGCAAAGAACTCTCTGAGGATCTGAAAAAAAAGAATTGTTGCTCTACATAAAGATGGCCTAGGCTATAAGAAGATTGCCAAGACCCTAAAACTGAGCTGCAGCACGCTGGACAAGACCATACAGCTGTATAACAGGACAGGTTCCTCTCAGAACAGGCCTCGTCATGGTCCACCAAGGAAGTTGAGGTCACGTGCTCAGCGTCATATCCAGAGGTTGTCTTTGGGAAATAGACGTATGAGTGCTGCCAGCATTGCTGCAGAGGTTGTAGGGGTGGGGGGGTCAGCCTGTCAGTGCTCAGACCATACGCCGCACACTGCATCAAATTGGTCTGCATGGCTGTTGTCCCAGAAGGAAGCCTCTTCTAAAGATGATGCACAAGAAAGTCTGCAAATAGTTTGCTGAAGACAAGCAGACTAAGGACATGGATTACTGGAACCATGTCCTGTGGTCTGATGAGACCAAGATAAACGTATTTGGTTCAGATGGTGACAAGCGTGTGTGGGGGCAACCAGGTGAGGAGGACAAAGACAAGTGTGTCTTGTCTACAGTCAAGCATGGTGGTGGGAGGGTCATGGTCTGGGGCTGCATGAGTGCTGCCGGCACTGGGGGGCTACAGATCATTGAGGGAACCATGAATGCCAACATGTACTGTGACATACTGAAGCAGAGCATGATCCCCTCCCTTCAGAGACTGGGCCGCAGGGCAGTATTCCAACATGATAACCACCCCAAACACATCTCCAAGACCACCACTGCCTTGCTAAAGAAGCTGAGGGTAAAGGTGATGGACTGGCCAAGCATGTCTCCAGACCTAAACCCTATTGAGCATCTGTGGGACATCCTCAAACAGAAGGTGGAGGAGCGCAAGGTCTCCAACATCCACCAGCTCTGTGATGTCATCATGGAGGAGGGGAAGAGGACTCCAGTGACAACCTGTGAAGCTCTGGTGATCTCCATGCCCAAGAGGGTTAAGGCAGTGCTGGAAAATAATGGTGGCCACACAAAATATTGACACTTTGGGCCCAATTTTAGCAATTTCACTTAGGGATGTACTGACTTTTGTTGCCAGCGGTTTAGACATTAATGGCTGTGTGTTGAGTTATTTTGAGGGGACAGCAAATTTACACTGTTATACAAGCTGTACACTCACTACTTTACATTGTAGACAAGTGTCATTTCTTCAGTGTTGTCAAATGAAAAGAGAGAAGAAAATATTTACAAAAATGTGAGGGGTGTACTTACTTTTGTGAGATACTGTACATCAGAGGCCCCCTATACATGACAGTCCTCTATCACACCAGAGGCCCCCCTATACACGACAGAGCCCCCTGTCATATCAGAGGCTCCCCATCATATCAAAGCCCCTTAAACTTCAGAGGCTCCCTATACATAGCAGAGTCCCCCATCACATCAGAGACCCCCCTTCACAATAGAGGCCCCTCCATCATATCAAAGCCCCCATATATCAGAGATCCCCTATACATAAGTCCGTCCATCACATCAGAGTGGCCCCCCCCCCCATCACATTGATTGAGAAGCACTGTTCTAGAGAACTCTGACTCACAGCGATGGTGTCCATTTTAGCGGCATATGCCGTCAGATCCGTCTTTGTAATTCCTTTGGTCATCTGAAAAAAAAATTGTGTTACCATCAGTGGCGGCTGGTGAAATTTTAGGATGGGGGCGCCAGACCCCGCCCTTCCTTTTTAACCCCTCCCACTTCTCATAAGCCACAGCCCTATAGAATCCAACCCAGTCTGTCCCCTATATTCCACTTACTTCCACCCATAGTGTCAGGAGTATACAGCTCAGCATCACAGGACAGAGTATATAGCCCCAGCATCACAGGAGAGATATATAGCTCAGCATCACAGATCATGGTATATAGCGCAGCCTCACAGATCATGGTATATAGCAGAGCCTCACAGATCATGGTATATAGAGCAGCCTCACAGATCATGGTATATAGCACAGCCTCACAGATCAGGGTATATAGCGCAGCCTCACAGATCAGGGTATATAGCACAGCCTCACAGGACATGGTATATAGCACAGCCTCACAGATCATGGTATATAGCGCAGCCTCACAGATCATGGTATATAGCACAGCCTCACAGATCAGGATATATAGCACAGCCTCACAGATCAGGTTATATAGTGTAGCCCCACAGATCATGGTATATAGCACAGCCTCACAGATCAGGTTATATAGTGTAGCCCCACAGATCATGGTATATAGCGCAGCCTCACAGATCATGGTATATAGCACAGGCTCACAGATCATGGTATATAGCGCAGCCTCACAGATCATGGTATATAGCGCAGCCTCACAGATCAGGGTATATAGCGCAGCCTCACAGATCAGGGTATATAGCGCAGCCTCACAGATCAGGGTATATAGCTCAGCCTCAAAGATCAGGGTATATAGCACAGCCTCACAGGTCATGGTATATAGCGCAGCCTCACAGATCATGGTATATAGCACAGCCTCACAGATCAGGATATATAGCACAGCCTCACAGATCAGGTTATATACAGTAGTGTAGCCCCACAGATCATGGTATATAGCACAGCCTCACAGATCATGGTATATAGCACAGCCTCACAGATCAGGATATATAGCACAGCCTCACAGATCAGGTTATATACAGTAGTGTAGCCCCACAGATCATGGTATATAGCACAGCCTCACAGATCAGGGTATATAGCACAGCCTCACAGATCATGGTATATAGCGCAGCCTCACAGATCAGGGTATATAGCACAGCCTCACAGGTCATGGTATATAGTGCAGCCTCACAGATCATGATATATAGCTCAGCCTCACAGATCAGGGTATATAGCTCAGCCTCAAAAAACAGGGTATATAGCGCAGCCTCACAGATCAGGGTATATAGCACAGCCTCACAGGTCATGATATATAGCACAGCCTCACAGATCAGGGTATATAGCTCAGCCTCACAGATCAGGGTATATAGTGCAGCCTCACAGATCAGGGTATATAGCTCAGCCTCACAGATCAGGGTATATAGCTTAGCCTCACAGATCAGGGTATATAGCTCAGCCTCACAGATCAGGGTATATAGCTTAGCCTCACAGATCAGGGTATATAGCACAGCCTCACAGATCAGGGTATATAGCACAGCCTCACAGATCAGGGTATATAGCACAACCTCCCAGATCGACACAAACAAACTGAAAAATGACACTGTTAGCACTGATTTGTAATTTTCATTTAATGCCAGAGTAGCATATCTTTCAGTTCTATGCGAAAAAAGCAAACTCTGTACTGACCAGCATATGTGATACATTTTTTGCATGTCATTATATACAGTATAGATATTACTATATGATATCAACTTAAACCCCACTTTTCCTTGTTTATATTATCTGCCAATAACTTAGTATACAGTCTTCATTACGTGGTTATATTTAATGTCATTTCCTCCAGTTTATGACATCCTCATATCAGAGCCTCCAGTAAGGGTGCAATGGGAATGATAATCTGTTATCGCAGTTTGTGCATCCTGTTTAAAATGATGGGACCGCTCATGTACTGATCGGGATTGTTGGGGACAATCAGAGTAATGAGCCTCCAGGGTTACATTCGGTTGGCCTTACTTACTTAGCTCCGCTCGGGCCGCGCGTTCCACAGAAGTGCTGATGTCACTTCCAGTTTATCACTGGCACAGGGAAACTGGAAGTGACGTCGAAACTCGGAGGGAAAGCGCGGTGCCACTCTCGATCAATGCACCCCGGCCGTAGTGATACTACGGGCACAAGTATTCCAGCGCAATCCATTGCGCCACAAGGCAGGTCAAAAGCCTGCAAATGAAGCGTCTTGTCTGCAATCTCGTGATTGCATGGAAGTCGCGCCTCCCATAGTGCACTGTGTCCCGCGCCCGAACACAGGGCACTTAAAGGACCTTTTTTTTCTATTTTTTTTTTTAAAGGGTCATTTAAAAAAAATTTTTTTAGTTATTATTTTTATTTTATTTATTTATTTTTTGTGATTGCCCGGGGGAGCGGCGCCCGAGCGCCCCCTATGGACAGACCGCCACTGGTTACCATTTTTGTTGATCCTGTTTGAGTTACTACATCCCAAACCTCACCCTGAGTGTTGCAGGGTAGGCAGAGTGCAATACGGAGGCCATAGGTCTACATTAATGATACTTATTTAACAGGCGTTCGCAATTTTAAAGCTTGACATGTTTGATATCAATTTACTCGACGCAACCTCATCTTTTATACACTATATTGCCAAAATTATTGGGACGCCTGCCTTTACACGCATATGAACTTTAATGGCATCCCGGTCTTAGTCCGTAGGATTCAATATTAAGTTGGTCCACCCTTTGCAGCTATAACAGCTTCAACTCTTCTGGGAAGGCCGTCCACAAGGTTTAGGAGTGTGTCTATGGGAATGTTTGACCATTCTTCCAGAAGAGCATTTGTGAGGTCAGGCACTGATGTTGAATAAGAATGCCTGGCTCACACTCCGCTCTAAGTCATCCCAAAGGTGTTCTATTGGGTTGAGGTCAGGACTCTGCGCAGGCCAGTCAAGTTCCTCCACCTTTGTGCATTGGTCCAAATCATTTGGTGGAGGGGGGGTTATGGTGTGGGGTTGTTTTTTCGGGGATTGGGCTTGGCCCCTTAGTTCTAGTAAAGGGAGCTCTTAAGGTGTCAGGATACCAAGACATTTTGGACATCTTCATACTCCCAACTTTGTTCCATCATGACTGCGCACCAGTGTACAAAGCAAGGTCCATAAAGACATGGATGAGCGAGTTTGGGGTGGAGGAACTTGACTTCATGCTCAGATAAGGGCCTGGTATGGATTGCCGGCATTCTTTTGTTTGCATTCAGCTATCAGTGGGGAAACATGCTGACAACTGATGAGTCATCGGTTGTTAAGGACGTGGCGGCCGGCTTTCCGACCCGCTTCTTAACAACCAGCTATTCTTTACACAGAATTTGGATGGCTCTAAAAATTTGGAATTCGTTAGAAAATAAAGGGATGAAACAAAAGGAATTTTTTACAACATCCGTTACAATTGTTATTCAGAAATTCAGATACCTCCAAATCTCTGAATAACCTAAACCTAAAATAAAAAACGAATTGCACATGTCTAACATACACCAATGTATATATTTTTTTATCTTCTCAATGCCTTGCCAAGTGCCACGGAGATGGGTATGCATTAGTTTTACCATTATTTATTCTAATTGACATGGTCTCTCTACAGATATATTTGGACTTTATTAACTCCTGAAAAAGTGAAAACTACTTGACGAAACGCGTCAAGATTAATATCAGTACTTGTTTCTTTTCTTTATCTTCTCAGTGCATGGCTATATGTCCTCTGCACCTTGCTTTTAACCTTAATATGGTTTAACCCCTCCCCGCCGAGCGTACGCAAATGTGCGTATTCGGGTTTTCGGGGTTATACCGGGATGATGCCCGCAGCTGCAGGCATCATCCCGGTAACGTTGTTTAGAGCCGGTGATCGGCTATCCGAGTATAACAACCGATGCGGCTAAAAGCCGCTCGGCTGTTATACCGGAGGAGCAGGAGGGGACGTCACCCCCTCCTGCCACCTCCCGCCGCTCTTACCGGGCCTCCTGTTCGATCGAGAGGCCCGGTGACCAATCGGCTGCCTCCGGCGGCTGGAATGAAGCCGTGGGTGGCTTCGTTCCAGCCTCCTAATGGTAAACACAGAAGCGACGTCATGACGTCACTTCCCGTTTACTCAGCTGCCAATGGTGCCGGTTTTAAAAAAAATACACAGTAGTCAGAAGCGCCATTTGTGGCGATCTGAATACTTTGCATTGCAAAGGAGGGATCAGGGGTCTTTTAGACCCCCCGATCCCTCCATAAAGAGTACCTGTCACCACCTATTACTGTCACAAGGGATGTTTACATTCCTTGTGACAGCAAAAAAGTCATCAAAAAAATTTTTTTTAAACACAATTTATAAATATATAATTAAATAAAATAAATAAGGGAAATTTTTTTTTTTTAACGCGCCCGTCGCCGCGAGCTCGCGCAGCAAAGAAAACGCATACGGAAGTCGCGCCCGCATATGTAAATGGTGTTCAAATCACACATGTGAGGTATCGCCGCGATCGTCAGAGCGAGAGCAATAATTCTAGCACTAGACCTCCTCTGTAACTCTAACCTGGTAACCGTAAAAAAAAAATTTAAAGCGTTGCCTATGGAAATTCTTAGGTACCGTAGTTTGTCGCCATTCCACGAGTGCGTGCAATTATAAAGTGTGACATGTTTGGTATCTATTTACTCAGCGTAACATCATCTTTCACATTATACAAAAAAAAAAAATGGGGTAACTTTACTGTTTGGATTTTTTAAAATTCATGAAAGTGTCCCTTTTCCCAAAAAATTGAGTTTAAAACACCGCTGCACAATTACCACCAAATATCATATAAAATGTTGCAACAATCTCCATTTTATTCTCTAGATTCTCTGCTAAATATAAATATATATATATATATATATATATATATATATATATATATATATATATATATATAAATGTTTGGGGGGTTCTAAGTAATTTTCTAGCAAAAAATACGGATTTTAACTTGTAAACACCAAATTTCAAAAATAGGCTTAGTCATGAAAGGGTTAAAAGATGTATAATGTCATGAGGGCATTAGTTTTTTTGGCCCAACACTAAAAAGTCCCATGAGCATTCTCTATAGGTAGAAAAATGTCTTGTTTTAGGGCCGCCCACATCTCTGCACTCATATATTCCTAGAGATTTTAAGTTTACTGAAAGATCAGTTTGGGAGGCGGGTGAGATGGAATTATACCGATCTGTAGAACCACGCATGACAAAAGCAACATTAAACCCGAGTGTACACGGCTCTGCAACGACCAATTCAATTCCCATACATGATGTTCTGTATCCATTCACAATGTTCAGCAAACTGATACTGGAAGCCCCCCCACCCCCCCTCCCCCGGTTTCCATACCTGTTGATTGATGTTGGTGAAGTCCAGGGTATCAATGCCTGAATTGGCCACGTTGGATACCAGGTTCTTCTGGTTGCTGTCCATGAAGGTAATGTTGTTCACGTTGATGTTTGTGTTTTGCAGCGTCGAATTGACAGAACCGGTGTACTGTGGGTTAAAAAAAATAAAAAATAAAAAGATCCAAATGAAAGTTCTTTCTATGTCCGAACTGCTGAAATGAACTTCTTCATGCCTAAAGTGAAAGAAAATCCCAAGTCTAACTATTCCTAAAAATTGAAACGATACAATTTCCTGGCTGGAGAGCTGGATAGGAATGCAATGGAATAGCGAGATGCATTTGTACCCAGCGCTCTCAGAGTCGCCTGAAGACCTCTGGATATATGAGATCCAAAGCCCAAGAACAATTCAGTGAGAGCGCCAACCGAAAGTCCAGGAGTCCAAGGTTTTTATCAAAACTGGTTCATGGCAGAAAAAAGTCAACATGTTTCAACCCCCCCCCTTCTTCTCCACCCCTCCCCCCAACTCTGTTCACCCCTCCATCTCCCAAACTCTGCTCACCTCCCCTCTTCTCCACCCCTCCCCCAAACTCTGCCCACCTCTCTTCTTCACCCCCCAAACTCTGCCCACCACCCTCTTCTCCATCCCCCAACTCTGCTCACCTCCCCTCTCCTCCATCCCCCCAACACTGGTCACCTCCCCTCTTCTCCACCCCCCCCCCCCATCTCTGCTCACCTCCCCTCTTCTCTACCCCCCCCCCAACTCTGCTCACCTCTCTTCTTCTCCATCCCCCCCAACTCTGCTCACCTCCCCTCTTCTCCACCCCTCCCCCAAACTCTGCCCACCTCTCTTCTTCACCCCCCCAAACTCTGCCCACCACCCTCTTCTCCATCCCCCAACTCTGCTCACCTCCCCTCTCCTCCATCCCCCCAACACTGGTCACCTCCCCTCTTCTCCACCCCCCTCCATCTCTGCTCACCTCCCCTCTTCTCTACCCCCCCCCAACTCTGCTCACCTCTCTTCTTCTCCATCCCCCCAACTCTGTCCACCACCCTCTTCTCTATCCCCCCAACTCTGGTCACCTCCCCTCTTCTCCATCCCCCCCAACTCTGCTCACCTCCCCTCTTCTCCACCCCTCCCCCAAACTCTGCCCACCTCTCTTCTTCACCCCCCCAAACTCTGCCCACCACCCTCTTCTCCATCCCCCAACTCTGCTCACCTCCCCTCTCCTCCATCCCCACAGCACTGGTCACCTCCCCTCTTCTCCACCCCCCCCCCATCTCTGCTCACCTCCCCTCTTCTCTACCCCCCCCCCAACTCTGCTCACCTCTCTTCTTCTCCATCCCCCCAACTCTGCCCACCACCCTCTTCTCTATCCCCCCAACTCTGGTCACCTCCCCTCTTCTCCTTCCCCCCAACTCTGCTCACCTCCCCTCTTCTCCACCCCCCCAACTCTGCTCACCTCTCTTCTTCTCCATCGCCCCAACTCTGCTCACCTCCCCTCTTCTCCATCCCCCAACTCTGCTCACCTCCCCTCTTCTCCACCCCCCAACTCTGTTCACCTCCCCTCTTCCCCATCTCCCCCAACTCTGTTCACCTCCCCTCTTCTCCATCCCCCCCCCCCCAACTCTGCTTGCCTCCCGTCTTCTCCATCCCCCCCAACTCTGCTCACTTCCCCTCCCCCCCCCAACTCTGCTCATTCCTTTAAACCCCCCCCCCTCTCCATCTCCCCAGCGCTTCTCACGCCACATATTTTTACTCCGGCTAGACCACCCTTACAATTGAATGCCCGCCTCTGATTAAAATAATACTCCGCCTGCAGAAAAATAAAGTGCCACTAAATTTTTTTTGAGAATGTTGGCAACTATGTGGATTGTTCCTGGGGTATGAATGCCACCCTATATACCGGGTCTCTTGTCAAGATGGCCGCCTAAGATCTCAGGAGACTTCAGCATGCAATCAGAAAACTGTCTTCCCTGATGGAATTCCCCTGATCTCTTCCTGTAACAAAGGCACAGTGCCACCTACAGGTTGGAGGGACACCTGCACCTTCCAACACCTGTTCTGTGGAGTATTGCCAAACCGGAGCCAGTGTGCCCAGAGAGAGTTTTAATGAACCCCCCCCCCCCCAGAAAAATCAGAATCCAACTTCATCTCATATCCCAGGAGGCAGTGGGTAGTACAGGGACGGTCACAGCAAGAAAGGTATTTAACAAAAGAAAAAATAATCAATTTTGTCAAAGGAGGGGTAATAAGAAAATATTAGAAAATGTGCAAAATAAGGGTGAAGGTCCACTTTAAATCCAACAAATGATATGAAAAACCTTCCGCAAAACAATTGTACTGTGTGGCAACAGGGAGCCATTATAATTCAGCACCAACCTGAGTGATATTGAGGATTTGATTCAGGTCGATCATTGAGCTGAGGTTCAGTGCGGTCCAAAGGGACGTATTGTTCTCACAGTCACTGCAACACAAAAAACACAAATTCCCATACACTGTAAGATCTGGTTCCAAGATGCAACCTAGAATCTTGATTGGGTGGCTTCATATTTGAATGGTGTGTTTTACCAAGGCTGACCGGCAAACAGGACACTTATGGTCTGTTTATAAAAAAAAATTACTTAGCTATTCGTCCGTTCGTTCTGCGTGAATTTTGGAAAAACGAATGTTCCATTTTCTGTTTTACTATGGGCAGTAGCCCATTATGGACACTAGATGGAGCTGAGGAGCATAGGAAACATATCCCTTTGTACCAAGAGATACAATGTAACAATTGTAGAGAACACAAAATACATTTTTATCAATTTTCCTTCACTTCCTGTGGGACGCAACAGGATGTAAGAGGAAATATCTCAAAGTGAGGGGAACAGGTGTACCAATTAGGTAGATTTACCTTCACCTCTTTTTTTTTCTGGGGACAACTATAACATTTTGGATGTTCCCTCACTTTTTTTCTTGGTGACAATGGGCAGCAGTACAAATTGAGAGGATGAATCTCCACAATGGAGACAAAGTCAACAACGACCTACCTGACAGAGGGCCTAACCCTTCCTCAGTCTGACCAAAACTAAGGAAATGTTTGCCTAGAGTTACACTTTAAGGACCTCATAGAGGAACCGCTCTCCATAGAGAGGAGGAACGGCTTCCCGCTGGACACAAAGTGTCCTTTAAATAAGATGGCAGAAGGAACACTCTAGAATAGGTCACATGACTTTGACAGGTCATATGATTGGTCTCTTCTGCTCCCAGCACAGCTGTGCCTTATAAATGTGCCCTTGGGCTAATGTCGGAATCTCAACCCTGCTGCTGGTGAAAATACAACACTCACTCGCTTACTTGTGTCTTTCCTTTGTCAGTGTCTCTCCCGCTGGCTTTTTCAGCAATGAGGAAGTGACACCTACAAATTGGGCAAGTTATCTCCCTGCATGTTCTAGTGATCCCAGAATCGCATGTGTGACATGGGCCTTAGACACAGCCTAAGGGGGCACTTCTCCACCGGCCACCAGTCTAAGGGGGCACTTCTCCACCGGCCACCAGTCTAAGGGGGCACTTCTCCACCCGCCACCAGTCTAAGGGGGCACTTCTCCACCCGCCACCAGTCTAAGGGGGCACTTCTCCACCCGCCACCAGTCTAAGGGGGCACTTCTCCACCCGCCAGCAGTCTAAGGGGCACTTCTCCACCAGCCGCCAGTCTAAGGGGCACTTCTCCACCAGCCACCAGTCTAAGGGGCACTTCTCCACCGGCCACCAGTCTAAGGGGGCACTTCTCCACCAGCCGCCAGTCTAAGGGGCACTTCTCCACCCGCCACCAGTCTAAGGGGGCACTTCTCCACCCGTCACCAGTCTAAGGGGTCACTTTTCCACCAGCCGCCAGTCTAAGGGGGCACTTCTCCACCAGCTGCCAGTCTAAGGGGGCACTTCTCCACCGGCCACCAATCTAAGGGGGCACTTCTCCACCAGCCGCCAGTCTAAGGGGTCACTTCTCCACCAGCCGCCAGTCTAAGGGGGCACTTCTCCACCAGCTGCCAGTCTAAGGGGGCACTTCTCCACCAGCCGCCAGTCTAAGGGGGCACTTCTCCACCGGCCACCAATCTAAGGGGGCACTTCTCCACCAGCCGCCAATCTAAGGGGGCACTTCTCCACCAGCCGCTAATCTAAGGGGGCACTTCTCCACCAGCCGCCAGTCTAAGGGGGCACTTCTCCACCCCTCTAAGGGGGCACTTCTCCACCAGTCTAAGGGGGCACTTCTCCACCAGTCTAAGGGGGCACTTCTCCACCAGTCTAAGGGGTCACTTCTCCACCAGGCGCCAGTCTAAGGGGCACTTCTCCACCGGCCACCAATCTAAGGGGGCACTTCTCCACCAGCCGCCAATCTAAGGGGGCACTTCTCCACCAGCCGCTAGTCTAAGGGGGCACTTCTCCACCAGCCGCTAGTCTAAGGGGGCACTTCTCCACCAGCCGCTAGTCTAAGGGGGCACTTCTCCACCGGCCACTATTCTAAGGGGGCACTTCTCCACCGGCCACCAATCTAAGGGGGCACTTCTCCACCAGCCACCAATCTAAGGGGACACTTTACCAGCCGCTAGTCTAAGGGGCACTTCTCCACCAGCCTCCAGTCTAAGGGGGCACTTCTCCACCAGTCTAAGGGGGCACTTCTCCACCAGTCGCCAGTCTAAGGGGCACTTCTCCACCGGCCACCAATCTAAGGGGGCACTTCTCCACCAGCCGCCAATCTAAGGGGGCACTTCTCCACCAGCCGCTAGTCTAAGGGGGCACTTCTCCACCAGCCGCTAGTCTAAGGGGGCACTTCTCCACCAGCCGCTAGTCTAAGGGGGCACTTCTCCACCAGCCGCCAGTCTAAGGGGGCACTTCTCCACCGGCCACCAATCTAAGGGGGCACTTCTCCACCAGCCGCCAATCTAAGGGGGCACTTCTCCACCGGCCACTATTCTAAGGGGGCACTTCTCCACCGGCCACCAATCTAAGGGGGCACTTCTCCACCAGACATCAAACTAAGGGGACACTTTACCAGCCGCTAGTCTAAGGGGCACTTCTCCACCAGCCTCCAGTCTAAGGGGGCACTTCTCCACCAGTCTAAGGGGGCACTTCTCCACCAGCCGCCAGTCTAAGGGGCACTTCTCCACCAGCCACCAGTCTAAGGGGGCACTTCTCCACCAGCCGCCAATCTAAGGGGGCACTTCTCCACCAGCCGCCAATCTAAGGGGGCACTTCTCCACCAGCCGCCAATCTAAGGGGCACTTCTCCACCAGCCGCCAGTCTAAGGGGGCACTTCTCCACCAGTCTAAGGGGGCACTTCTCCACCAGTCTAAGGGGGCACTTCTCCACCAGTCTAAGGGGGCACTTCTCCACCAGTCTAAGGGGGCACTTCTTCACCAGCCACCAGTCTAAGGGGGCACTTCTCCACCAGCCACCAGTGTTACAAAAAGTTGCTTACCTGTAGATGTTGGCAATACTCATGTTACTGCCATTTATATTCAGCAGTTTGGTGATATTCACATTGTCATCCACAACCTGTAGGAAAAACAGAATCATTAACCACTTGAGTACCAGCCTGTATTCCCCCTCCATTACCCAGACATTTTTTAGTTTTCATTGGTGTGGGGCATGCTTTCAGAAGAAACGACGGTGCGCATACATGAGGGGCCTGGGAAGAAAGCCCACTTCTGTGACACCACATATATGTGTGACGCCGGCGTAAACGGAAATAATAAAACAAAACTTTAGTCTCTGACCGTTTGTGTAGCGCTGTTGTTGCTTCCTGTGTTATTGGACTTTGCCCAAAGTCTTCTTTTCATTTTTTTTTGGTATATATAAGCAGCTTCACCGAAGCAAGCCAGCTCGATCAATGAGATGGACCTTGCTGATATGGATACCAAAAATAGAGATCTGGTGCCACTAGTGCTTGCCATTTGGCTCTAGCACCTTAGCATTCAGTAGGGGGCACTGATTTTATAAAGGGGTTTTATTGTCGTAGGGGTGGCTGTAATCTCTAGCAGTCTCCTGTAGCATGTCCATAGTTTTGGACTGTCACTTCGAGTAAGTCTGGAATCTCTGAGAGTCTTCTGTAGCGTTATCCATACTGAATATTTTGTGTGAACCCCTAGTAACACCAGAGGCCACAGTTGATGTCCCCCTAAACCTCGCAAGTTGAAAACGACTGACTTAGGTGGTTTGAACCCCTCCATCTGCTTACTACTCTTGGTTCCCCCACCAGTCATGATGAGGCTGTAGTGATGGTGCACAGACTGAGCACACCCATCACTGACCTTGAAGCAGAGACACTAGATAATGCTGGGGTTCCAGGATAAAAAAAAAAAAGTGGCACTGATGAGGAGGTACTAATATGCAGCACTGATGGGCACCGATAGGCGGCACTGAAAGATAGCACTAATTGGCACTGACAGGCACCACTGATGGGCACTGAAGGGCAGCACTGATAATCGGGGCACTGCTCATCCATGGTCATTAGGACCCAAAGAAATGCTCTTGTCTATACTGGAGCTTTGTTGGTTGGCTCCCCCACCCCCCTTCTATGTTCCCATGCTTTACACAAGACGTGTATTGGAGCACCTTGTAAAGTTGTTTATTGGTCCACGGCTTGCAGAATGACGTGTAGACGTTTCCTCCAACAGCAAACAGGATGGCGGTGATCAGCATCAGCAGCCAGGCGAAGATGAAGCTGAATCCGGCACCCCTGCAAAAACAACACCGGTTGGTAAACATTTTAGGGAACCAATGAGATAAGTGAGAGTTCAAATGGAGTTTGCTGGATGGATTGTTCCAGATGTGTCCTGGGGGACTTCAACAGTGAGATCAACCGGCCAAGATTCCAGGCTCTGTTCCCGTCCATCTTTGTGTGTTCCCAGCTCCTCCTGTTATATCCTCTATAATATAAAATAAGAATCCAACAGGGATTGTGGGAATGCCTCATAATGGGACCAGGGGGTGTACAGACTCGGGAACTTAGCACAGTGATGGTGGGAACCCCTCATAATGGGCACAGCTGGTGTACAGACCTGGGAACAGGGGGTTGGTGCGCCCTCTAGTGGAGTGTGTGCAAATGACAGGCTAGGCTCACAAGAAATGGGCAAAATGATGGAGGGTCATTGTGCTTGGAAGAGGACTGCTGGGGTTGGACCGTGGAGGACTGCTGGGACTAGACCAAGAAGGACTGTTGGGGCTGGAATAAGGAGGATTTCTGGGGCTGGAAAGAGAAGGACTCCTGGGGCTGGACAGAGGAGGACTGCTGAGGCTGGACCAAGTAGGACCCCTAGGGCTGGACACAGATTGACCCCTGGGGCTGGATACAGGAGGACCCCTGAGGCTGAACCAAGCAGGACCTGGAGCGAGGAGGACTGCAGGGGCTGGACCGAGGAGGACTTCTGGAGCTGGACTGAGGAGGACCGCTGGGGCTGAACTTAGGAGGATGCCTGGGGTTAGACCAAGGAGGACCACTGGGGATGGACTGAGGACGACTGGGGCTGGACCTAGGAGGACTGCTGGGGTTGGACCTAGGAGGACTGCTGGGGCTGGATCTAGGAGGACTGCTGGGGCTGGACCTAGGAGGACTGCTGGGGCTGGACCTAGGAGGACTGCTGGGGCTGGACCTAGGAGGACTGCTGGGGCTGGACCTAGGAGGACTGCTGGGGCTGGACTGAGGGGGACTGCTGGGACTGGACTGAGGGGGACCGCTGGGGCTGGACCAAGGAGGAATTCAGGGACAGTGCTGCAGTGTAGAGAGGTAAGTAGAACTTTTTTTTTTTTTAACAAGGGAAGGAGGAATAAGCATTTAAAAAAAAATTGAACTGGATTTACACGAAGTCCAGTGATCATTGATAAGAGTGTCAGCATCCATCAAGTCCTATAAGAGAATACTGCAGGCCTTTGGCACTGAACGCTTCTCTTATTTCACTTACGCCATGAAGAAATCCCCTCCGGAGTTTGAGGCGCAGCTGCGTTCTGTGGGGTCCCTGTTCGCTTTGTGACCACATGGGCCAAGAAAAAGGCCAAACAGGTTACACACAACCACCAGGAGAATGATGCAGGAGAGGCAGATCCCAACTATCCACCTAGAAGGACAAAGACAAGACGACATCAGCGACATAAAGCATGTTTGATAAATGCTAATAAAGCAGCTAAATGACGAGTCTACCTCCTGTAGGATTATATCCAGTTTCTATCTACTCCTTTCTATGGGTTATGAAAATACAGCCTGTAACTTACTCAGATTTTTCTTCAGTTTCCAGAAGATGCACACTCAACTGCAACCCAAATGGAAGCAAACCGCATGCATGTGACCAGAAGTAAACCACAAGCAAACTGCACGCAAAACAACAGCAAACTACACTCATAAAAAAAAGCAAACTGCAAGGAAAACACATGAAAAAAAAAACATGAAAAACAGAAGCAAACTGCGTGCAAAAAAAAAAAGCAAACTACATGCAAAACAGAAGCACATGGAAAACAAATGAAAAAGACATGGAAAACAAAAGCAAACTGCATGGAAAACAAAAGCAAACTGCATGGAAAACAAAAGCAAACTGCATGGAAAACAAAAGCAAACTGCATGGAAACAAAAGCAAAATGCATGGTAAACAGAAGCAAACTGCATGGAAAACAGAAGCAAACTGCATGCAAAATAAAAGCAAATTGCATGGGAAAAAAAAGCAAACTGCATGGAAAACAAAAGCAAAATGCATGGAAAACAAAAGCAAAATGCATGGAAAACAGAAACAAACTGCATGCAAAATAAAAGCAAACTACATGGAAAAAAATGCAAACTGCGTGGAAAAAAAAGCAAACTATATGCAAAATAAAAGAAAACTGCATGGAAAACAGAAGCAAACTGCATGCAAAACAAAGGCAAACTACACACAAAAAAAGAAGCAACCTGCATGCAAAACAGAAGCAATTTGCACGCAAAACAAAAGAACACTACATGGAAAATGCAAGCAAAGGTAGGTGTTTTAAATGGCAACAATGGAATCAGCCCAGATTGTACTGGACAGACACAGGCTGACAAGGGATGACACATGAAAATGCTTAATTATCAGGTCCAAATAAAAGTCTCTATCGCATCTTTATGACTCAGCCCTTTACAGGGTGAAACGCGTCAGCCATGAACTCAGGCGGGACGTGTGGTCTGGTAAAGAATCATTGTGCTGAGATGGGAGTGCAGTGGCCATGTTTGCTCATTAAAAGAATCCGGTGGTTGGCCAACTCAGACAGCTCTGCCCACTTTCTGGCAGTGGGTAGGATTGTGATTAGTGTATCATTACGGTAGATGAGACGTTTATGAAGTGTGGCCCTTTCATTCTGCCCCTGTGGCTGCCTTACAACACCTGGAGGGTTCGCCCGTCCATCGCTTTACCTGTAATAAGGGAACCCGCACGCCGCTCACCTGTAATACTCATATCTCAGAATATCCTGCTCGTTCTTGCTGGTGAAATTGGCTGCTTGATCCAACATGGAATTGATGGAATTTAATGTGTCCACGACAGGGATTTTGCTCCTGGCGTCTACGATTTTCTGTTTTATGTTCACCAGCTGATTCTGTACATCTAAAAATGTCGAGAGTAAAAAAAAAAAAAAACAACATCAAGTCACTTTAGGTTGTAGGATTTTTGAAACAAGTCATAGATCCAAGATCGGCTCTACACGGGGGGAGCATTCATAATCCATCTTCATGGAAAATATACTGCTGTATGAAATATGAACATTACATGTTGTGCTGCAGGCAGGGATAAAAAAGAAAATAAAAAATCACAAAATATTACTTTCACCTAAACTGCAATACATACACTATATTACCAAAAGTATTGGGACGCCTGCCTTTACACGCACATGAACTTTAATGGCCTCCCAGTCTTAGTCCGTAGGGTTCAATATTGAGTTGGCTCCGCCCTTTACAGCTATAACAGCTTCAAACTCTTCTGGGAAGGCCGTACACAAGGTTTAGGAGGGTGTCTATGGGAATGTTTGACCATTCTTCCAGAAGTGCATTTGTGAAGTCAGGCACTGATGTGGACGAGAAGGCCTGGCTCACAGTCTGCACTCTAATTCATCCCAAAGCTGTTCTATTGGGTTGAGGTCAGGACTATCAAGTTCCTCCACCCCAAACTCGCTCATCCATTTCTTTATGGACCTTGCTTTGTGCACTGGTCCAAATCATTTGGTGGAGGGGGTAATATAGTGTACAGTGGACAAAGCAAGGTCCATAAAGACATTGATGAGCGAGTTTTGGGGTGGAAAGATTGGAGAGAATGGAAAGGAATAGAGCCTACATCCACCCCTCCATCTCCCTCGATTCGGCAGAGCCAGAAAAGCGACCTCCAAATGCCACAGGATGATAATTCCACCCAATATGGATTGGATACTCCTCCAAGTAAATAAAATCATGACAGTAAAACCGCTTTTTCTCGTGGGCCCCTCTCCGTGGCCACCAGGTTTTCCATCTAGTTTATTTAAGCAACTTTTTTCAACCAGATGGAGATTGACGGTGCGGCCCTTTGCTTGCCTTTCTCTGGCCCTTGGGGCACTATTCCTTCCACTAATACGAGACACTATTCTGCTATCTGACATCAACAATGGGGCACCATTTCTCCCATTGACACCAAAAATGGGGTACTGTTCCTCCTAATTATACCAATGATGGGGCACTATTCCTCCACTTTATACCGAATGTGGCAAGGTTTACTCCCACTGATCTCAGGAAAATTTACACTCCCGCTGGCCATAGTTCGGCCCCCCTAAAGTCTGAAGGACAATAAACTGGCCCTTTGTTTAGAAAGTTTTGGGACCCCCCTGCTCTAGTCAAATGGCAGGCTGTATGACAGAGGGTCACATCCAGCAGTACCATTCCTCCCAATGGTTTGCCGGGGATTGCGGTGAGCAGGTAGGTAGGTGTGTTTTATTGCATGTCACCTCTGCAATAAATAGCCTGTCTGCTCACAGTGAGTAACAGGAGAACTTTAGGTCCACTTTAAAGTGTTACTAAACCCACAACAGTAAAATCAGTCTGTATTTGCAGTAACGCATGCTTGTTATACTCACTGTGGAACCTAAGGGGTTAATCCTCTGCATTGTGTAAAAAGGCTGTTTGATCCTGTCTTCTCTGATCCTCCCCTTCTTCCACTGCCCCCTGATCATTTCCTGATAGCACAGACTCTATGGAGACAGGCTGCACATGCTCAGTTTGATGTGTATTGCTGAATAGGTTTTTTTTTTTTCTTGGAAGAGTGCATGTGATCAGCACAGGGCCAATCAGCACTGTCCAGACAGAGGGTCAGGGGTCTTGTAGCCTGATAGGACAATCAGAAAACTCCTACAAGCTTTAACCAGTGATTGGCTGGATACTGATAGAAGTCACAAGACTGCAATATACTGCTGATGAGAAAAGCTATTTAGCAGTTTATATTTACTAAATTATTTTTTCCCCATGTTCTGGGTACTGTGGGAGACCAGATATAGTTAATGCAGGGTCCTGGGTTTAGTAACACTTTAAATTACACTTTAAGTTCACTTTTACTGAAAATTTGCGCTTGATTATCCCGTGCATTCATATTTGTGACATATACAATTTGAAATTAGCACTCTTTTGTTCTCTAAGGTCTCTGCTTTCAGAAAATGTATAATATTTGTTTGGTTATTTTTACAATTTTTTTAGGCCTAAAACTTTTTTCCCTTTTTTTTAAATGTGTTAAACACACCCCCCCCCCCCCCACAAAACTGGCTTTGGCAGCGAAAGGGTTAAGGTTGGATTCACACCATTACATTTTGCCTCATGCATTTTCCATTGATATCAAAAACGCATGTCAGTGTGTATTGGAACTTATAACAACACGTATCAACGTGTGTAAAGACACACATCAGCTCGGAATGGCATGCAGTAATGCGCAGGTTGATGTTCGATGCAAAGTACATTGTAACACACAGTAAAAAGCATGGCAGAGGGGTGTCCATTATCACGCATTTTGCTTCCACTAATTTCAATGGAAAATGCGTCAGCCAAAAAAAACACAAATTACAGAGAACTATGAATGTGTTAAATAGAAGCCAGCGATGGCACGTCCTATCCTTCTCTCTTGACATGTCGACGTATGACCCAGGAAAATCTATGCATTGCAGTAACCTGCAGAAAAGCTTGCACTGCAATGCAGGGCTAAAGTGTGAAGGGGATCCTGAAGGGAGGAGAGGTTACACCCCCCCGCCGCCACTTCTCGGTGTTTCTCAGGCTCACCATTTCTGGCAGTCCGCCAAAGAAACGATCCAACAGTGCGGCCGTTTGCTCTCATAGGCCATAGATCAAATAGTTAGTACTCTTTGATGGACTCTATGGCCTTGGAGGACTAGAGCGACATTATGACATCACTTCTGGTCCAGGCTGGAAAAAAAAATAAAAAATTAAGCGAAAGATCAACAATTTTCATTTTTTTTCTTGATCTTTTGCTTTTAAAGGTAAAGAAGAGATATTGGGTCTTTTTGACCCCAGATCTCTCCATAAAGAGGACCTGTCATCCGTATTTCTATTACAAGCTATGTCTACATTCCTTGTAATAGGAATAAAAGTGATAAAAAAACAAAAAAAAAACAATTGGGGTATATAGTGTGTTCCTTTTGTTTTTTTTTAATTCATTCAAGTGTATTTTTTTCCCAAAAAATTGCGTTTGCAAAACCGCAGCGTAAATACCGCGTGACATAAAAATTGCAACGACCGTATTTTATTCCCTAGGGTGTCTGCTAAAAAAAATTAATAAATATATAAGTTAACAGTAGTTTTCTAGCAAAAAAATATGGATTCAAACTTGAAAAAAGTGCCAGAAAAAAGCCTGGTCGCCTTGTGGATAATAAATAGCAATGGCAGCCCAATGTAAATGACTTACCTTGTACTGAGCTTTTCGTTTGATTGGCCACAGTCTGGGGGATATCGTTTATGGTTTGTCGGGCCTGAAATATGAAGCAGCGTCTGTAGTTATCACACACAACCATCCATGTACCAATCAGGGATGAATTGCACACAAATAGAACGATATATACACTATATACAGTTTTAGTTAGGAAAATTTAAGCTGACTCACTGTAGTTAAGTGAGCCTTGGTAATTGCTGTGGGTTCAGATTAAGGTCAGGCTTGAAGGCTCTGCAGACCAGGCCTCCATCGCCTCCCCCTGGTTCTGAAGGTCCATAGAAACTTCTAGAAACTAGTGGGCGGAGGTAGAGAGGCAAAGATCTGAATATTTATGGAGGTTTGACCAATCCCCAGGCAGAGTGGTAAGACAGGCCAATAAATAAAGAAGAGCCTGACCAGCAAGGGAGGGAGTTGTTGGGTGGTAGATGGAGTGCTGAGAATCATGAGGTCTGGGAGGGGACCCCGGGGCTAGGGGGCTCTGCTTCCAGGCTGGAGCCGAGGGAGGAAGGAGAAGAAGCTGAAGACTGGGACCTTCACCACCCTTCAGTGTCATTCAAGAGACACCCTGTCAGTTATGGAGGTTTGACCAATCCCCAAACAGGGTGGTAAGACAGGCCCATAAATAAAGAAGAGCCTGACCAGCAAGGGAGGGAGTTGTTTTTGGGTAGAAGATGGAGTGCTGAGAATCATGAGGTCTGGGAGGGGACCCCAGGGCTAGGGGGCTCTGCCTCAGGGCTGGAGCCGAGGGAGGAAGGAGAGGAAGCTGAAGAGTTGGACCTTCACCACCCTTCAGTGTCATTCAAGAGACACCCTGTCAGTCAATATACGTGTAGTGCACCCCCTAAGAAGCCGCTGGTGAACTAACTCCCCAGTTAGGGCACTCACAGCCAGGCACACAACATTTACCTCACCCTTCCACTGGCTCAAATGGAACAGTCTAGGGGTGTCTTTCTTTAGAGTTTAGTTGTAACATTGAACTTGGATGGGGTGAAGGTAGCATGGGAGAACCTCCCCAAACTGGTGAGCCGAACACTTTGAGGACTCCTCTATCTTAAGAGCTGCAAAAATGTCCTACAGAATCTCCAATGCTGACAGGTGACTAGAACTTTTCTGAAAAGACCAAAAGCTGCACACCGTCACTAACTTCCAGAACCCGGGTCATCTACCCACATTATCTTAAGTTTCCTCCTTCCAATATCCACCGGGCGCTTTTCAGTGAGGGAGATACAGACTCACACCACCACAGGACAGCTGGGCATCTTTTGCCCCAACTTCCACCTGGTACTCTCCAATGACCTTCTCCAGACCCAAACAGAATCCTGAACTAGACTTTGTGAATAGCTCACCCGCTAAAGCTTCAGCTGGGACCTTGATGTCCTGTAGATGGCACCTTGAGTAATCCTGCCCCAGGGGCAGAATTCCTGCACAGGGGTCTCCTCCAGCAGGGCTGGACCCAGGAACTCTTTCTTTATGCCTCAGGTCTCAGATTATTTATGGTCTCTCCAGCCACCTACTGGGCACACCCCATGGACAGGCTAGACTTTCCATCAATATTCAGGCTGCTCACTCTGTTCTTTCTCCCACTATAACTCTAGAATCCTCTAGAACATAGGTCATCAACCCTGTCCTCAGGGCCCACTAACAGGCCAGGTTTTATGTATTACTTTGGGGGAGATGCAGACTAGAATTCTGCAATCACTGAGCAGCAAATGATATCACCTGTGATGTATTTCAGTTATCTTGCAAACCCGGCCTGTTAGTGGGCCCTGAGGACAGGGTTGATGACCACTGCTCTAGAACAGTGATCGGCAACTCACAATTTTGATTTCCGTGGACCACTAACATTAATTTTACATGCCTTATACACACAATGTTCCGACTCTTCACTCTCTCAATCAACATTGATTATTTGATTTGAATTTCAAAAAAATTTGAAAACTAAAACAAATTCAAAATGTAAACATATTGCTGACTTTTGCTGATTTCCCTCAAAGAGTGTGTGTGTAGCTGTCTTCCGAAATTCAAATTTTGAATAGAATAAAACGGAATAGAATAAGAATAGGATAGAAAAGAATAGAATAGAATAAGATAGAATAGAATAAAACGGAATAGAATATAATAGAATAGAAATTATACGATTTATGTGTTACGAATCCCTGCTTTGTACTTTTTTATATTCTTGGGCCTTGCAGGCTGATATATCCTCTGTTCTTATTACATTTTGAAATTCAGTAAACATATTGGAAAGAGAATGAAATAGAAATATAACCGAGTTCGAATTTAGAATAGAATAGAATAGAATAAAGTAGAAAGTATATACCTGTCTTTCGAAATTCGAATTTCAAATAGAATAGAACCAACTGTTCTTCCCAATGAATTTGACTAATCTATTTCATTAGAATACTTTGAATCCATCCACTAGATTAATTTGAATTCGGTCAAAAACAAATAAACTATATTACCAAAAGTATTGGGACACCTGCCTTTACATACACATGAACTTTAATGGCATCCCAGTCTTAGCTCCGCCTTTTGCAGCTATAACAGCTTCAATTCTTCTGGGAAGGCCGTCCACAAGGTTTAGGAGGGTGTCTATGGGAATGTTTGACCATTCTTCCAGAAGAGCATTTGTGAGGTCAGGCACTGATGTTGGATGAGAAGGCCTGGCTCGCAGTCTCCACTCTAATACATTCTAAAGGTGTTCTATCGGGTTGAGGTCAGGACTCTGTGCAAGCCAGGCAAGTTCCTCCACCCCAAACTCGCTCATCCATGTCTTTATGGACCTTGCTTTGTGCACTGGTCCAAATCATTTGGTGGAGGGGGGATTATGGTGTGGGGGTTGTTTTTCAGGGGTTGGGTTTGGCCCCTTAGTTCCAGTGAAGGGAACTCTTAAGGGGTCAACATACCAAGACATTTTGGACAATTTCATGCTCCCAACTTTGTGGGAACAGTTTGGGGATGGTCCCTTCCTGTTCCAACATGACTGCCCACCAGTGCACAAAGCAAGGTCCATAAAAACATGGATGAGCGAGTCTGGGGTGGAGGAACTTGACTGGCCTGCAGAGTCCTGACCTCAACCCGACAGAACACCTTTAGGATGAATTAGAGCGGAGACTGCGAGCCAGACCTTCTCATTCAACATCAGTGCCTGACCTCACAAATGCTCTTCTGGAAGAATGGTCAAACATTCCCATAGACACCCTCCTAAACCTTGTGGACGGCCTTCCCAGAAGAGTTGAAGCTGTTATAGCTGCAAAGGGTGGAGCCAACTCAATATTGAACCCTACGGACTAAGACTGGGATGTCATTAAAGTTCATGTGTGTCTAAAGGTAGGTGTCCCAATACTTTTGGTAATATAGTGTAAGTGAAACTAAACTAAACTAAATGGAACGAATTCCGTTACGAATGCAACAATCCAAATTTAGTAATTTAATGAAACAAAAGTTTTCATTTTTGATTAATGAATCAAAATGAAACAAACGTTTTCGTTCTGCACATGTCTACTAACAGATGAGCTTTGGAGTGGCTATCACCATTTTTGGTCACTTGAGACGCAAAGGCTCTGCTAGGGCTTGTAGTTCGGGCAACTCCTCCAGAACTGGCAGTATTCAGAGGAGATGCTACACCAACCAAAATGAGGTGGACCATAATTAAAATATCAATTAATGGAGGGTTTGCACTCATGGATAGGTATTCTATGATCTCCTATGACCAGCTGTAATTAGCCTGTATACATGAATAGGCTGTCCCTAAGGTTGAGATGACATTACGGGAGCCCCCCCCCCCCCCCACCCCCCCACACCTTCTACCCACTATAAAGGGGGGCAGATAAGGACAGTAAAGATCATGGGCTAGCAGAGGACCTAAAACAGAATTAAGAGCAAGAACATCAATCTAAAATATCAGACATTTCAACTTACGTTGAGGATTGTGCCATCAATGCCCGAGTTTAAGAAATCATTAATAGTTTTCAGCTGGCTAGAAAAGTCTGGAATCTGAAATAAAAAGAGAGGACATTTTAATTTTTACTTAAGATTATTTATGATTGGGTGAACAGAAATCCTCAATTTACTAACACATTTTCTAAATCAACATTCACTTCATCATGTATGAGCAATTTCAGCCTCAGCATTGGTCACAGATGTCCATGTGCCACCAGCACATTGAAGACGGTGGGCATAGTAAAGAGTTCTTTCCTCTATAACTGCGGTTCCCAACTTCAGACCTCCACAGATCACGAGGTCAGGATTTCCATCACCTTGTACAGGTCCTTTAAATCAGAGCGGCTTTGTATTTATGACAACTGTTTTATCAAAGAGAAATTTTAAATACATGGCCTGTTGGGGTGCTTGAGGAACGAGGTTGGGAAACGCTTATAAGATAGATTTTCCCAACGGGAACAGAGTCCTCATTGATGGAACCTATGAAATGGAGAGCATTGAGATGTTCAAGGTTTGCTCTATAAGATGGATTTCCCCAATGGGAGCAGCGTCCTGGTTACTGGGACCTATGAAATGAGGAGAGCATTGAGATGTTCAAGGTTTGTTTCTATAAGGTGGATTTCCCCAACGGGAACAGAGTCCTCATTGATGGGACCTATGAAATGGAGAGTATTGAGATGTTCAAAGTCTGCTGTGTAAGATGGATTTCCCCAATGGGAGCAGAGTCCTCATTGATGGGACCTATGAAATGGAGAGCATTGAGATGTTCAAGGTTTGCTTCTATAAGGTGGATTTCCCCAATGGGAACAGAGTCCTCATTGATGGGACCTATGAAATGAGGAGAGCATTGAGATGTTCAAGGTTTGTTTCTATAAGGTGGATTTCCCCAACGGGAACAGAGTCCTCATTGATGGGAGCTATGAAATGGAGAGCATTGAGATGTTCAAAGTCTGCTGTGTAAGATGGATTTCCCCAGTGGGAGCAGAGTCCTCATTGATGGGACCTATGAAATGGAGAGTATTGAGATGTTCAAAGTCTGCTGTGTAAGATGGATTTCGGAGACAGAGGAGGAGAGTGGAGAGAACCTGTGTCAGGCTGCAGGCACGGGCCGCCCCCCCCCCCCCCCTCCCCAGCGAAGTCACTGCGCGGCTGGTCTCTCTCAACACAGAGACCAGCCGCTCCGATCTCCGGCGGCTGCTCTCCTCTGACAGGAGGAGGAGGGAGGGGGGACGGGCTCTAGTAGTGTAAAGCACAGCGGCGCGGCTGCTCCGCGGCGGTGACCTGCTGCGGACAGAGCTACTTCCGCACACGGAGGGGAGGAGGGAGGGGAGCACTCTGGCTCTTCAGCGCCCCCACCTCTCTGGCGCCTGGGTGCACTGCACCCCGTGAACCCGCCTGGGATTGGCCCTGGGATTTCCCCAATGGGAGCAGAGTCCTCGTTACTGGGCCCTATGAAATGGAGAGCATTGAGATGTTCAATGTTTGCTTCTATAAGGTGGATTTCCCCAATGGGAACAGAGTCCTCATTGATGGGACCTATGAAATGGAGAGCATTGAGATGTTAAACGTCTGCTGTGTAAAATGGATTTCCCCAACTGGAACAGAGTCCTCATTGATGGGACCTATGAAATGGAGAGTATTGAGATGTTCAAAGTCTGCTGTGTAAGATGGATTTCCCCAATGGGAGCAGAGTCCTCATTGATGGGACCTATGAAATGGAGAGTATTGAGATGTTCAAAGTCTGCTGTGTAAGATGGATTTCCCCAATGGGAGCAGAGTCCTCGTTACTGGGACCTATGAAATGAGGAGAGCATTGAGATGTTCAAGGTTTGTTTCTATAAGGTGCATTTCCCCAACGGGAACAGAGTCCTCATTGATGGGACCTATGAAATGGAGAGCATTGAGATGTGCAAGGTATGCTGTATAAGGCTTCATATACACTAGCAGTTTCTAAACTTGAGTTTAGGAGCTTTTAGCGTTTTTTTACCAAAGTTCCTAAACTCAACTTCATAAAACCCTACGTGTCAATGTACACTTATGCCCCGTACACACGATCGGACTTTCCGACAACAAATGTTGGATGTGAGCTTGTTGTCGGAAAGTCCGACTGTGTGTAGGCTCCATAGAACATTTGCTGTCAGACTTTCCTCCAACAAATGTTTGAGAGCAGGATCTCAAATTTTCTGACAACAAAACTTGTTGTCGGAAATTTCAATCGTGTGTACACAAGTCCGACGCACAAAAGTCCACGCATGCTCGGAATCAATCAGAAGAGCCGCACTGGCTATAGTACTTAATTTTTCTCGTCCTATGTCTTGTACGTCACCGCGTTCTTGACGTTTGGAATTTCCGACAACATTTGTGTGACCGTGTGTATGCAAGACAAGTTTAAGCCAACATCCTTCGGAAAAAAAATCCACGGTTTTGTTGTCGGAAAGTCCGATCGTCTCTACGGGGCATTAGGCTTTTAGCTCTTGTATACAATGGATGGCATGAAAAGAAGCCATTCATTGTTTACAACTGTCATATGATCTGCTGTGATTGGTCACAGTAGTCACATGGTACTGGCAGTGGGCCAGTACACTGATCAGCCATCCACTGTGTCCGGTGAAGACAGAGGGTGACTATTTGCGCCGTAGCGCGGTTCGTTCTCGTGAGGACGTCATATGACGTCCTCCCAGAACAATAGATATGTTTTTAATATGATATGTTTTTTTATTGTGAATAAAATACAGGTTTATGAGATTTGAAAATTATTGCATTCTGTTTTTATGTAGATCCAAAGAAATAAGACTCGCATATAAGTCAATTTACAAAGCTAACTAAAATAATATACTTATACAAAAAGTGACAGTTATCTTCCGTTACTACAAGGCTGAAAAATGACAGTTATTTTAAGCTACTATAAGGCTCAAAAAGTGACAGCTATTTTCTGCTACTACAAGGCTAAAAAGTGACAGTTATTTTAAGCTACTACAAGGCTGAAAAAGTGACAGCTATTTTCTGCTACTACAAGGCTGAAAAAGTGACAGTTATTTTCAGCTACTACAAGGCTGAAAAAGTGACAGCAATTTTCTGCTCCTACAAGGCTGAAAAGCGACAGTTATTTTCTGCTACTACAATGATGAAATTGACAGTTATTTTCACTACTACAAGGCTGAAAAGTGACAGTTATTTTCTGCTACTACAAGGCTGAAAAGTGACAGTTATTTTCCGCTACTTGAAGGCTAAAAAGTGACAGTTATTTTCACTACTACAAGGCTGAAAAGCGACAGTTATTTTCCGTTACGTGAAGGCTAAAAAAAACCTGTCACTTTTGAAAACAAGTATACTTATCTTAGTGTGTTAGCTTTGTGCATTGAGCCTCTTATATGCAAATCCTATTTGTAAGGGAATAACTACTTCTGCTACTTGAAGGCTAAAAAAATAAGTCAATTTACAAAGCTAACTAAAATAGTATACTTATACAAAAAGTGACAGTTATTTTCAGTTACTACAAGGCTGAAAAGTGACAGTTATTTTAAGCTACTACAAGGCTGAAAAAGTGACATCTATTTTCTGCTACTACAAGGCTAAAAAGTGACAGTTATTTTCAGCTACTACAAGGCTGAAAAAGTGACAGCAATTTTCTGCTCCTACAAGGCTGAAAAGTGACAGTTATTTTTACTACTACAAGGCTGAAAAGCGACAGTTATTTTCTGCTACTACAATGATAAAATTGACAGTTATTTTGACTACTACAAGGCTGAAAATCGACAGTTATTTTGACTACTACTAGGCTGAAAAGTGACAGTTATTTTCACTACTACAAGGCTGAAAAGTGACAGTTTTTTTCTGCTACTACAATGATAAAATTGACAGTTATTTTGACTACTACAAGGCTGAAAATCGACAGTTATTTTGACTACTACAAGGCTGAAAAGTGACAGTTATTTTCTGCTACTGCAAGGCTGAAAAGTGACAGTTATTTTCTGCTCCTACAAGGCTGAAAAGTGACAGTTATTTTCTGCTACTGCAAGGCTGAAAAGTGACCGTTATTTTCCGCTACTTGAAGGCTAAAAAGTGAAAGTTATTTTCACTACTACAAGGTTGAAAAGCGACAGTTATATTCACTACTACAAGGCTGAAAAGTCACAGTTATTTTCTGCTACTACAAGGCTAAAAAGTGACAGTTATTTTCCGCTACTTGAAGGTTAAAAAAAATACCTGTCACTTTTGAAAACAAGTATATTTATCTTAGTGTGTTAGCTTTGTGCATTGAGCCTCTTATATGCAAATCCTATTTGTAAGGGACTAACTATAGATATAAAAATATAGTTAGTTTAGTTAGTTAGTTTATCACTGAAGAACCTGCATACCCAAATCAGCCGATCCACAAAGAAGACTTGTCATCAAAGACAGAGAACTAGGTTGCTGTTATTGGCCTCCTTCAGAAAATGCCAACTGCCTGGCTGTCATTATGCCTCTTGCCTTTGTAGAGTTGTTTCTGAGTAATTGACCCACAAAATGTATGCAGGTGAAGGTTTCACTGGCTGCATACTTGTTCTAGGTCATAAAGCATTGATACCATCGGGGTGAGCATAGGACGGCACTCTGAGACAGAGGTCAGTTATGGCAGCCGACAGTTCTCATAGTTCTCCAATGATGGCTTTCCTTTACGGGGGAGATCCTCACAAGTAAGCGCCCAACTCTATTGTATTTGTTGCTGTTAGAGGAATTTCCCGTTTCTGAAAGTCGACTTTAAGCCATAAAATATATGAAAACATTACAGATTGAAGAGTAAAATGTTACCGAGCTGAAGTTGGCATCTATGGCCAGGTTGCTGGGTGGTGGGAGACTGGTACAGCCACCGGCACAATTATTAATGGTATTAGTAATATCAGATTGCACAGTGGAGAGGTTCTGCACGAGTTGGTTCTGCTGATCATGCACGATGTTGAAGGTGTCGTTCACTTTCACCAAGGCCTGGGCCGTGTTATTCAGATCTATGGGAAAAATATTCGGTAACGGTAAACAGTGTCATCTTTGTAGCCAATCAGAGCATTGCATTACATTTTGTGATAGTCATCCCAGCGGTGCCTGGTGCTACAACAAACCTTATACGGGTCTTTTTACCGCATTTACATTTATGGCAATGAGGTGGCTAGGAAAGGGGGGGAGGGGGTCACTTTAGCTCCATCTTAGGAGTCTATTTATAAGAAAAAAAAAATGCTGTGAATAGGTCTCAGCATCTGCACAGCCGTCGCTAATAATCCCCGTAATGCATCTAATATGCTTATTTCTTATGGTCTTTAGAGCCATCTGTTGGACATAGCTGGTATTTTCCTGATTGAGGAATTTCAGGGAAATACCTGCTATGACCACTAGTTGGAGCGGAGAAATATAGGAAATAATTCAACTCTGCAACAAAGCTACAATGTTGCAATCTGATCGCAGGCCGCAGCAGACTGATGACATCATCCTAGGATCACTGGACTGAAGATCCGGGTAATTATTGGTGGGTGTTAGAAACTTTATTTTATTGACAAACGTATACAAATTATAAAAGAATTTGGGGGCCAATACTGTACTTCTTCGGTGACTGTAGTTGGGCTTCGAAGATAACCATTAACCTACGGGTGATAATAATACTCTAACCCAACCAGAACTGGTAGTACCTCGTCATGCGGTACCGTCTAGTCTACAGAGGGTGTAATGGGAAGGCCATATCCCCGCAGACTTGTATGTAGATTGCTTTCCCATCATATCCCTTATAGAGGATAGGCTGCCCATACATAGCACTGGGTGACCCTGAGAGTAGAGGAGCACCTACCGGCCTGGTGTGGATTGCTAGTCCTGGACCAGGTTACCTGGTGATCCAATGTAAGTACAACAAGGGGGGGGGGGGGGTTAGGATTTCAGTGTTTAAATGTAAAACTCAAGTAAAATCCTGCTCTCCTTTATCCGGCTATTCCACCTTTATCCTCTGCCTAGCGGATATTTCAATGTTGCGTCTACTAACCTCAACACCCATTGAGATAACCTGTATGACAACAAAAAGCTATAATACTACTACTAATACTACTACTACTACTACTAATGCTACTACTACTACCACTGCTACTACTATTACTGCCACTACTACTTCTACTGATGCTGCTGCTACTACTACTACTACCGCTACTACTACTACTACCGCTAATACTACTACTACTGCCACTGCTACTACTACCGCCACTGCTACTACTACTAATGCTGCTGCTACTACCACTGCTACTACCACTACTGCTACCACTACTACTACTACTACTACTACACTACTATTACTACTCCTGCCACTACTACTATTACTACTACTGCTGCTACTACTACTGGTACTGCCACTGCTACAACTACTACTGCCACTGCTACTAACTATATTAATATAGCAGTAACAATGCTATTAATAATAATAATAATAATAATAATAATAATAATATTAATAGCAGTATTAACAATATAATGAAACCTATAATAATAAAAAAAATAATAATATTATAACAATAAACAATACAAATAATAATTATAACAACAACAACAACAACTATTATTATTATTGTTGTTGTTGTTGCTACTACCACTGCTACTACCACTACTGCTACCACTACCACTACTACTACTACTACTACACTACTATTACTACTCCTGCCACTACTACTATTATTACTACTGCTACTACTACTGGTACTGCCACTGCTACTAGCTATATTAATATAGCAGTAACAATGCTATTAATAATAATAATAATAATAATAATAATAATAATAATAATATCAATGTTAATAATAATAATAATAATAAGAGTAGTATTAACAATATAATGAAACCTATAATAATAATAATAAAATAATAATATTATAACAATAAAAAATACAAATAATAATTATAACAACAACAACTATTACTATTGTTTTAAAGAATAATCATAATAACTATATTATGAATTTCTATAATAATAGCAGTAATAATAATACCAATAATAATAATAATAAAATAAATACTACTACTACTATAATACAATAATAAACTACTACTACTAATTATAAAAATAATAATATTAATGCATATAATAATAACAGTAATATTAAAATAATCATACCTACAATAATACTAATATAAAACATTTTATAACAATAAAATACTACTACAACTACTGCTACTACTACTAATAATATTAATACCAATAATAATAATAATAAAAAAAATAATAACCAATATATTAATAATAGCTATAATAATAGGACACCAGAGCGCTTACCATTTACCATATTCTGAACAGTGGTCAGGGTTGAATTGGCTTGTTGCTCTATGGCATTTTTTATCATTCCGCCAAGATTTGGACCGATATCTGCAGAAAAAACACAAAGAAACCTTCAAACTAAAAATTTACTGGGAAAAAAAAAAACAGGTAGAATTAAAGCAGACTTTTATTATTTCGGTCAAATGTCATGTTTTGCGTCAAGCAGGAAATGGGCATTTTTTTTGCCAATAGAGGGAAGGATTGCCAGGAAAGAAAATACATTTGTAATGGAGAACCCACCCCCCAAAACCCAGATAGCTGAAAGATTTTTACAGACATATCAATAAATAAGTAAATAAATAAATAGCACAATAAAAAAATAGCAACTAAAAATAAATAACTTTGAATAAAAAAAATGCATAAATAAAAGGGGGGGCACTATTCTGAGCAGGGTTCTTCATAAGTAAAACTATGATGTAGTAAATAAAATGTACAGTGGTTTTGTACATTTTTTAAATTTATTATCATTATAATATTCTTATATATTAATGTTAAATAATATTAATCAATATTCATATGCAATATATCTTATTTACGTGGCTGAGGGGAAAAAAAACTATTTATTTTTACTATATATATATATATATATACATACACACACACACATACATATATACACACATTATATGTATATGTATGTATAGTATTCATACCCCTTGAAATTTTGCAAATTTTGTCATATTACAACCAAAAATGTAAATGTATTTTATTGGGATTTTATGTGATAGACCAACACAAAGTGGCACATAATTGTGAAGTGGAAGGAAAATGATTTTGTTACTAATAAATATGTGAAAAGTGTGGGGGGTACATTTGTATGGCGCCCCCCGGAGTCAATACTTTGTAGAACCCCCTTTCTCTACAAGTCTTTTTGGGGATGTCTCTACCAGCTTTGCACATCTAGAGAGGGACATTACTGCCCATTCTTCTTCTTTGCAAAATATCTCAAGCCCTGTCAGATTGGATGGAGAGCGTCTGAACAGCAATTTTCAAGTCTTGCCACAGATTTTCAATGTGATTTAGGTCTGGACTGTGACTGGGCCATTCTAACACATGAATATGCTTTGATCTAAACCATTCCATTGTAGCTCTGGCTGGATGTTTCGGGTCGTTGTCCTGCTGGAAGGTGAACCTCCGCCCCAGTCTCAAGTCTTCTGCAGACTCTAACAGGTTTTCTTCTAAGATTGCCCTGTATTTGGCTCCATCCATCTTCCCATCAACTCTGATCAGCTTCTCGTCCCTTCCCGTGAAGAAAAGCATCCCCACCACATGATGCTGCCACCACCATGTTTCACGGCGGGGATGGTGTGTTCAGGGTGATGTGCAGTGTTCGTTTTCCTCCACACATACCATTTTGATTTTAAGACCTCATGCACACGAGACGCCAGTGCAAACTCTGCTGAACACAAGTTTTTAAAAGCTGAAACCGGCATTTAGAAACGCCCGTTTTGCCGCGTTTGCATGCCGCGTTTAGCCGCGTTTGCATCTAGAAGCGTCTGCAGAGCAGAAAATTACATTTTGCGACCAAACTTTGGGGCCCCATAGCTCAGGGTCACTTGGTGCTAGAAACCCCAAATTTTGTGTGCTAACACTACAAAATATCCAAATGTGGGGTTCCTAGCTCTAAGTGGCCCCAAGATAGGGGGCCCCAAATTCGGGTCGCAAAATGTCAAGCACTTTTCTGCAGCAGAGAATGACATTTTGTGACCCGAATTTGGGGCCCCATATCTCAGGGCCAATTAGTGCTAGGAACCCTAAATTGGGATATGTTATAGTGTTAGTCCAACTGTATTAGCACACCAAATTTGGGGTTTATAGCTTCAAGTGGCCCCGAGATATGGGGCCCCAAATTCGGGTCACAAAATGTCAAGCACTTTTCTGCAGCAGAGAATGACATTTTACAACCCGACTTTGTGGCCCCATATCTCGGGGCCACTTGGTGCTAGGAACCCCAAATTTGAATATGTTATAGTGTTAGTCAAACTGTGTCAGCACACCAAATTTGGGGTTTCTAGCACCAAGTGGCCCCGAGATATGTGTCGGGTTGTAAAAAAACACTTATAAACGCAAACGCGGCTAAACGCGGTACCGGCGTTTAGCCGCGTTTGGCGTCTAAAATGTGGAAAACTTTTGCGTCTGAACCCATTTTTTTGCTTATGGAAAAACAAGGTTAAACGCAACTTAAACTGCAACATGGACACATAGGATAACATTGAATGGGTTCAGGGTCAGTTGAAAAAAAGTGTCCAACTGCCTCTGAATGTGAGTTTAACAGCGTCTCGTGTGCATGAGGCCTAAGCCAAAAAGTTCAATTTTGGTCTCATCTGACCAGAGCACCTTCTTCCACATGTTTGCTGTGTCCTCCACATGGCTTCTCACAAACTACAAACAGGACTTCTTATGACTTTCTTTCACCAATGTCTTTCTTCTTGTCACTCTTCCATAAAGGGCAGATTTGTGGAGAACACGACTAATAGTTGTCCTGTGGACAGATTCTCCCCCCTGAGCTGTGGATCTCTGCAGCTCCTCCAGAGTTACCATGGACCTCTTGGCTCTTCTCTGATGAATGTTCTCCTTGCCCGGCCGGTCAGTTTAGATGGAAGGCCATGTCTTGGTAGGTTTGCAGTTGTGTCATACTATTCATTTTCTTATGATGGATTGAACAGATCTCCGTGAGATGTTCAAAGCTTGGGATATGTTTTTTATAACCTAACCCTGCTTTATACATCTCCATGTCTGTAGCATGTCTTTATTGCTGTTGGAAGTCTTTCCTCTAATTTCCTGGTCTGTCCTACACCAGTCAAATAAACCGGCATTTTTGTTTCGCGTTTGTACAGGTGTCCTTGCTTGTTTTTCAGGCTTGAGTGATTTTCAAAGCCAATAGAAAGATAGTTGCTAGGCAAGAAAATTTACAAAAAAAAACGAGCATTATGCAAGTTTTCACGCATACTTTTTTGAGTAATGAGCTCCAGGTGACATTACGCTCAGGTGTCCCAAGGGAAGGAGATCACTTTAGCATAAAGGCGAATGACAAACGCCACACTGATATTAACAGCCCACCACAAAATGCATTCTACATCAACAGCCACCATATTTTGAGGGCCCAAACCCCCCCCCCCCACGCCCTTCTTCAGGGCTTGTAAAAAAAATGGTGGGTAGGTGACAAATGAAGGAAGAAGGTATGTGGGCATCTGAAACGACATCAATTCTTCTCCTCATTACTACAGTCTATCACAGTTTGTCCTCGATCCAACATTTTTTACAAGCCCCAATCAGGGGGGAATTTTTTGTGGACCAAAATGCGTTGATATTGATGTGGAATGCATTTTATGATGGATTGTTGATGGTGCTCTTATTTCTCTTAGGCAAAAAATAAAACGTTTTGGTTAGAGTTGGCCTTTTTTAAGATTATTTCTAATTGGCTGGTTACTTTTTTTTTTGTGAAAAAATCTAAAATTTTAATTATTTGTCAGACTTACTAATAACACTGTTGTTGGCTTGGTTTATAGGTACGCTGCTGGAATTAGTAATGGCGTCAACATCCTAGGAAGGAAACAAAAGATGCTAAAAAACAAACAACCAAATAATTGCTTATATAAGTAAGAAAGAAAATCATCAGAATAGAATACGATAATCAGCAGGATTTGACACAGTTCCCCATAAACGTTTACCAGCTGATTGGAGAAAAGCCAATGTAGCACCAATATTTAAAAAGGGCCCAAAATACATCCCTGGGAATTACAGACCAGTTAGCCTAACATCAATAGTATGTAAACTCTTGGAGGGGATGATAAGGGACTATATACAAGATTTTAGTAATGAGAACGGTATCATTAGCAGTAATCAGCATGGATTCATGAAGAATCGTTCTTGCCAAACCAATCTATTAACCTTCTATGAGGAGGTGAGTTGCCATCTAGATAAAGGAAGGCCCGTAGATGTGGTGTATCTGGATTTTGCAAAAGCATTTGACACAGTTCCCCATAAATGTTTACTGTACAAAATAAGGTCCGTTGGCATGGACCATAGGGTGAGTACATGGATTGAAAACTGGCTACAAGGGCGAGTTCAGAGGGTGGTAATAAATGGGGAGTACTCGGAATGGTCAGGGGTGGGTAGTGGGGTCCCCCAGGGTTCTGTGCTGGGACCAATCCTATTTAATTTGTTCATAAACGATCTGGAGGATGGGATAAACAGTTCAATCTCTGTATTTGCAGACGATACTAAGCTAAGCAGGGCAATAACTTCTCCGCAGGATGTGGAAACCTTGCAAGAAGATCTGAACAAATGAATGGGGTGGCGACTACATGGCAAATGAGGTTCAATGTAGAAAAATGTAAAATAATGCATTTGGGTGGCAAAAATCTGAATGCAATCTATAGACTGGGGGGAGAACCTCTGGGGGAATCTAGGATGGAAAAGGACCTGGGGGTCCTAGTGGATGATAGGCTCAGCAATGCCAAGCTGCTGCAAGCAAAGCAAACAGAATATTGGCATTAAAAAGGGGATCAACTCCAGAGATAAAACGATAATTCTCCCGCTCTACAAGACTCTGGTCCGGCTGCACCTAGAGTATGCTGTCCAGTTCTGGGCACCAGTCCTCAGGAAGGATGTACTGGAAATGGAGCGAGTACAAAGAAGGGCAACAAAGCTAATAAAGGGTCTGGAGGATATTAGTTATGAGGAAAGGTTGCGAGCACTGAACTTATTCTCTCTGGAGAAGAGACGTTGAGAGGGGATATGATTTCAATATACAAATACCGTACTGGTGACCCCACAATAGGGATAAAACTTTTTCGCGGAAGGGAGTTTAACAAGACACGTGGCCACTCATTAAAATTAGAAGAAAAAAGAGGTTTAACCTTAAACTGCGTAGAGGGTTCTTTACTGTAAGAGCGGCAAGGATGTGGAATTCCCTTCCACAGGCGGTGGTCTCAGCGGGGAGCATCGATAGTTTCAAGAAACTATTAGATAATCACCTGAATGACCGCAACATACAGGGATATACAATGTAATCCTGACATATAATCACACACATAGGTTGGACTTGATGGACTTCACCTACTATGTAATTATGTAACTATGTATGTCTCCATCTAGAGGTGAAAGGAGAGATTTATCCCAATAGGGTGATACAAGAATAATCTGTCATTAAAGTGTATCTAAATCCAAAAAAACAACAATGTAATATCTTGAAGCTTACCAGTCCTTAGATGTGGTGGCTGCATTCATTTTCTTGTTTTTCAGTTTTTCTCCTTTGTGGGAGGTCTGATGAAAGTGGACCACCTGCCTGTTTACACCCGGCTGCCATCCGATCCGATCCGATCCACCAGACGGAAGGGGAACGGATCCCCATCCATCTGTTTTTAGCAGGTCAGATTGGATTCGGCGGGTGTAAACGGACACATGTCCTCATGTGGTATATAGATTAGTCCTGTCAATGTAAGAAGGTTCTCCTAATGACAACTCGTTGTGTGTATAAAAGACACCTGTCCACAGAATCTCCTTCTTCCAATCAAACCTCAGCATCGTGGGCAACACCAAAGAGCTGTCAAAGAGACAAGATTGTAGACCTGCACAAGGCTGGAATGGGCTACAAGACCATCAGCAAGAAGCTTGGTGAGAACTTAGAAGGAGACAACTGTTGAAGTGATCATTCGCAAATGGAAGAAATACAAAATAATCATCAATCGCCCTCGGTCTGGAGCTCCATGTAAGATTTCTCCTCAAGGGTTAAGAATGATCTTGAGAAAAGTGAGGGATCAGCCCAGAACTACACGGGAGGAGCTTGAGAATGATCTCAAGGCAGTTGGGACCACAGTCACCGAACAAACCATTGGTAACACAATACACCGCCATGGATTGAAATTGGAGTCCCCCTCCTCAAGAAGGCTCATGTACAGGCCCGTCTGAAGCTTGCCAATGAACATCTAAATCAGGGATCTCCAAACTACGGCCCTCCAGCTGTTTCAGAACTACACGTCCCATGAGGCATTGTATAACTCTGACATTCACAGACATGACTGGGCATGATGGGAATTATAGTTCCTGAACAACTGGAGGGCTGTAGTTTGGAGACCCCTGATCCAAATGATTCAGAGAAGGATTGGGAGTGCTGTGGTCAGATGAGACCAAAATTAACTTGACTCGCCACGTTTAGAGGAAGAAAAATGCTGACTATGACCCTAAGAACACCATCCCTACAGTCACACACGGAGGTGGAAACATGACGCTTTGGGGCTGTTTCTCTGCTAAAGGTACAGGCCGACTTTGCCACATTGAGGGGCCAATGGACGGGGACCATGTATTGTAAAATCTTAGAGGAGAACCTCCTTCCCTCAACCAGAACACTGAAGATGGGTCATGGATGGGTCTTCCAGCATGACAATGGCCCAAAACATAACGCCAAGGTAACAAAGAAGTGGCTCAAGAAAAAGCACATTAAGGTCATGGAGTGGCCTAGTCAGTTTCCAGACCTTAATCCTATAGAAAATGTATGGAGGGAGCTGAAACTTCGAGTTGCCAAGAAACCTTAAGGATTTAGAGAAGATCTGTAAAGAAGAGTGGACCAAAATCCCTCCTGAGATGTGTTCAAACCTGATCACCACCTACAAGAAACGTCTGACCTCTGTGATCGCCAACAAGGGTTTCTCCACCAACTATTAGGTAATTTTTTCTTGGGGATCAAATACTTATTTTACTCACTGAACTGCAACTCCATTTATAACATTTTGTTTCATGTGTTTTTCTAGATTTTTGGTTCATATTCTGTCTCTATCATATAAAATACACCTATGATAAAAATGATAGACCCTTCATTTCTTTGTAAGTGGGGCAAACGTACAAAATCTGCAGAGGATCAAATAACTATCCGCCCACCCCCCCCTGTATATTGTACATTAACAGAGAAAGTAGATCTACACTTAATGACTAAAATCTCATGATTTTTATTTTTAAATAATTAAAAATTGTATTTTATTATTAATATAAATGCATTATTTTTTAAATATATTTTTTATTATTCATTTTTATAGCATTTTTAATTTGTATATAGATTTTTGTATTTTCTTTTTCTTTCTTTTTTTTTTTTTCTGACATGTTGGTGTTCTTTCTTTCACTTGGATGGTATAAGTTGCACTGAGTGAAAGGAAGACAGACACCGTTTTTGTTTTATCCAGCTGTATTTAGACTGCAAAGCAACAAAATGTGATTATTTTAAAAAGAGGGGGGGGGGGGGGGTGATTCTTTTCTATACCTGCCACCATATTTGTGTTTTAAACAGATCTTGAAGAGGGTTGTGGATCACAATCTCAGCAAGAGCCCTACCATCACTGACCTATTCTAGAAGGATCCATAATGGCACATAGATCGGCTATCTCTACTTTTCAGAGTAGATGGCAGAGGGCGCAGTTCACAAAGATTTGTATTTGTATTTATTAAATCAGATTTTGGACTGTTGGGTAACACCGACAGATGTTGTTTTACTTTTTTATGATGCCATATCAGAAGATTGCCGGTCTTTTAATATCCGCAATAAATCTTTATGGTACATTCAGATGTGAGCAGGTAAGCGATTCTCTCCCTCAGTAATAATTCAAACACTTTCCTGCAGCTGTAAAGAAATCCAGTTTTACTTTTTAAAACCTGAAGAGTGGAGAGGACCCGGTGCTCTGTGGGTAGGTGACCCTGGGGAGGCGGATCACTAGGGGGCAGCAGGCTTTATAACCTACCAAGGCCACATTAAAAAGGTTTGAAGAGTTCAGATGTTCTAGGAGGGGAAATTTGGGAGGGGGGGGGGTGCTAAGAGTGTTGATTTAGGGGGATTTGTGTTGGGGGATGGGGGGGGGCAAAGAAAATTTGTGCTAGGAGGGAGGGATTTGGGGGGAATATGTTATAGGAGGAGGGATTCGGGGGAGGAGGGAATTGTGCTAGGAGGGAATTTGTGCTAAGAGGGGGGATTTGAGGGAAATTTGTGCAAGGTGGGAATTTGTGCTAGGAGGGGGGTATTTGTGCTAGGAGGGGGGTATTTGGGCTAGGAGGGGGGGGGGGTTGAGGGATTTGTGCCAGAAGGGGAGATTTGGGGGGAATTTGTGCTAGGAGGGGGGGTTTGGGAGGATTCTTGCCAGTAGGGGGGATTTGGGGGGAATTTGTGCTAGGAGGGGGCAATTTGGGGGGGAATTTGTGCTAGAAGGGGGGATTTGTGCTACGAGGGGGGTTTGGGGGGGGGGGGTATTTGTGCTAGGAGAGGGCGATTTGGGGGGAATTTGTGCAAGGAGGGAATTTGTACTAGGGGGGCAGTTGGTGCTAGCAGGGGACAATTTGGGGGGGAATTTGTGCTAAGAGGGGGGTTTGGGGGGAATTTGTGCTAGGAGGGGGGATTTGAGGGGAATTTGTACTAGGGGGGCAGTTGGTGCTAGCAGGGGGCAATTTGGGGGGGGGATTTGTGCTAGGAGGGGGGATTTGAGGGGAATTTGTACTAGGAGAGGGGATTTGGGGGAATTTGTGCAAGGAGGGGGGATTTGGGGGGAATTTGTGCTAGGAGGGGCAATTTGGGGGGGAATTTGTGCTAGGAGGGGGGATTTTGGGGGGGGATTTGTGCCAGTAGGGGGGGGGGGGGTTTGGGGTTTGGGGGGATTTGTGCCAGGAGGGGGGATTTGGGGGGGAATTTGTGCCAGGAGGGGGGATTTGGGGGAATTTGTGCTAGGAGGGGGGGGTTGGGGGGAATTTGTGCTACGAGGGGGGATTTGGGGGGGACTTTGTGCTAGGAGGGGGGATTTGGGGGGAATATTTGTGCAGGAGGGAATTTGTATAGGAGAGGGGATTTGGGGGGGGGGAATTGTGCTAGGAGGGGGATTTTGGGGAGGGGGGATTTGTGCCAGGAGGGGGGATTTGGGGTATTTGTGCCAGGAGGGGGATTTGGGGTATTTGTGCCAGGAGGGGGGATTTGGGGGGAATTTCTGCCAGGAGGGGGGATTTGGGGGGAATTTGTGCTAGGAGGAGGGGTTGGGGGGGGGAATTGTGCTAGGAGGGGGGATTTGAAGTGTGGTGGGGGGGGGGGGGAGATGAGTACTAGGAGGGCAAATTTTGGGGGTAGAGGATTTGTGCTAGGAGAGGTGAATTTTTTTTGGGCAGAGACATTTGTGGGATTTCAACAGGGGGTGGATTTGTACTGGGAGGAGGGGGGATGTATACTTAGGGGGCAAGCATGAATATTAGTGATTAGTGTTTTTGTGGGGGGATTTTTGCTGACACACAATGCTCATACATCTTGGGTGGGGGGGCACAGTTTGGCATGTTCGCCCCGGGCTCTAGATGACCTTGTCCCGTCACTGTGCACAGGCACTCCCGGCACACTCTGCGCGCACGACTATGAGCAGGTGAATTTTTCAGAGTTGCTCCTTGGTGGTAGGTTATGCTAATAGCAAGAATTATAAAGATACATTTCAAAATTTATATATATATATAGATTGTTTTTATTTTATTTTTTTTACTATTTTGGGTCAGTTTTACTTTGATAAATAAAAAAAACAAACAAATAAGTTCTGCTCAAATTGTATATTATGATCAAATCTGTGCTTGTAAAAAATATTTGGCTTATGTACACTAGACTTGCCAGCATTGTTATTTTGCATGTTATTTGTACCCTTGTACCATGCTTTCTCCATTTTATTTTCAATAAATACTTTAAAAAAAAAAATCTGGAGATTTCTGTTACTATTTACCACCAAATAAAAATCTGAAAAAAAAAAATTGCAGTATAATTTACCTGGATACACAAAGTAGTTGTAATGATATATACCAGCGATGGTGAACCTCGGCACCCAGATGTTTTGGAACTACATTTCCCATGATGCTCAGGCACTCTGCAGTGTAGTTGAGCATCATGGGAAATGCAGTTTCAAAACATCTGGGGTGCCGAGGTTCTCCATCACTGATATATACAGATTTACTAACACATATCAACGTAGCAAAATTGTGTTCAGGTGTTGGGATTTGTTTTCCCCTCCATCATGAACGGGTTAAACGCTGTTGTCTGTTTCTGATGATGACACCAGGGACCATTCCTCCAATATTTCTATTCTTTTAGGTATTCATATTAGATATGCTAACTTGGCCTCACCTGCGGCACGGCATTGACGTAGGTCTTCAGGTTCCCCACAGTGTTATTGAAGGTGGGGAATGCGCCCTTCACTGCTGTGTCTATTTTGCTGTTGCTGTAAAACGCACAAAATGTCGCCAGCCCTGCCGGGAGAAAAACGAGATCAGTGAACAGAGGCCGGAAAAAAATAGAAATTCGTTTTTTTCGGGGAACATGGAAGCAACGACATTAACCTTTAACCCTTTTGAAAGCAGACACCGCCCCACGAAGAATAAAATGGTGGTAGTTATCATTTTTTTAGGTCACATGCGTCAAGTTTATTCATGTGCAATTTTCATTAGAACATACAGTACATTAAAGTTCATTTTAGGGCACAAGCACGCAAATTTTTTGGGTAAAATATAAAAGATGAGGTTGCGCTGAGTAAACAGGTATCCGACAGGTCAAGCTTTAAAATTGCACACACCTGTAAAACAATGAACGATGGTACCCTATATTTTCCATAGGTGGCGCTACATGCTGTGAGAGAGGAGTACGACCTCCTGAACGCCTGGGAGAGGTCATTGCTCTACAACAGGGATATGCAATTAGCGGACCTCCAGCTGTTGCAGAACTACAAGTCCCATGAGGCATAGCAAGACTCTGACATCCACAAGCATGACACCCAGAGGCAGAGACATGATGGGACTTGTTGTTTTGCAACAGCTGGAGGTCCACTAATTGCATATCACTGCTCTACAGTACCTCCCTCTGAAATGGGATCTAACGTTGTATTAATCCCAGCCTAAGGCTGCTGCCTCTGTCACCTTCCCATAATCCCCTGGGTGACCAGAGGCGTAACTAGAACCTTCAGGGCCCCGGTGCAAGAAACCATGAAGGGCCCCCCCTGACCCCCAGCTGGGGCCTTTCCCTCCGAGCCCGGTGGTGGAAATGCCAAGGCCCGGTTGTAAGTGTGACGTTTGTGACCTTGGTAGTTCTGCCACTGGCATCTGTTTTTTTTCTACCATTTATTTATTTATTTTTTACAATATTTTTAAAAATATTTTAATAGTGGGGGGGGGGGCTTTGGTGAGATATGAGGGGTCTAAGCTGACCTCTGATGTTTCACCTTTGAGACAGAGAAAGGAGATTGAGAACACCGCCGCCTCAGCTGCACAGAATGAATGGACAGGAATAGCTCTGTAAAGAGCTGCCCCTTTATTCGCAAAAACGGAAGCATAGTAAATACAGTTTACTATGTTTCAGTTATGAATGGACTGAGTCCCTGATCGGTATGGATCACTGACTCTCCATTCAGAAAAGGCTTCATCCTGACAGATACCCTGCAGCAGCCGGCAGGAGAGGGGGAACTCTGCGGAGCTGTGGGGACAAGGGGAGGGGCCAGCAAAGAGCACGGGGGGAGGGGCAAGAAAAAAGTACAGGGGGGCTGGAAAGCACAAAGGGGGACAGCAGAAAGAAGCTGCATAGGAAGAGCTGTGGGGGGAGGCAAATAGAGGAGCTGATCATTCCATTTCCCCCACTTCTCATCTCCCTCCCGCAGGCTTTAAGCAGTTGCACGAGGAAAAGGGAGAGATCGGTTTCTCTGTATCGGTGTTTCTCAACATTTTACCTGTCAAAGCGCAACATATTGCCTCTTCACTGCCTGTAAAATGCCTCTGAAAAGCGATCTGAGCCTGCATCGCTTTTCAGAGGGATGGTATTTTCTTGTTGGTATTATGAACCCGACCTAAACAAATCCGTTCTGATCGTAAAGAAAAAAGGGGGACAGGATTAAAAGTAATGTGTATACATACACACGCATGTAAACACACATGCACATACACACACACACACACATACATATAAATACACACACACACATATAAACATACACACATGCACATACATATAAATACACACACACACACATATAAACACACAAACACATATAAACATACACACATGCACATACATATAAATACACACACACACATATATAAACACACAAACACATATAAACACACAAACACATATAAACATACACACATGCACATACATATAAATACACACACACACATATAAACACACAAACACATATAAACATACACACATGCACATACATATAAATACACACACACACACATATAAACACACAAACACATATAAACATACACACATGCACATACATATAAATACACACACACTTATAAACACACAAACACATATAAACATACACACATGCACACAAATAAACGCACACACATATAAAACACACACACCCAAACATGCAGACATCCACATATAAACATACACACACATAAACTCACACACATGCACACACATATAAACACACACACACACACAAACATATATAGATTGCCTTTTTAAAAATCTCAAGCTGCAGCACTGTACCTTCACTCTCCATGCCGGGTACTGCACTGTAGGGGGAGGCAGAGAGCACACACCGTGCTGGACACCTCTCCCTTGCTTTCACTTTCAGAGTAAACACAGGGTGGCCGAGCTCCTGCACTGCCGATTTACACATTGGCTGAGGATCAGGGAGCTCGGTCCCATATGCAGCCACCACTCGGGGAGTGGGGGGGGGCACACGGGCCCCCTGCAGCATGGGGCCCAGTCGCAATGGCGATTTCTGTGACCCCTATACTTCCGCCCCTCCCCGGGTCAATATGTGAACTCTCCTAGTGAATACAGACCACCCAGCGTGTGGTGCCCTTTGCCATAACCCTCAGGTCAATATGTGTGAACACTTCTAGTGAATACAGACGACCCAGAGTTTGATGCCCTCTGCCCATAACTCCCGGGTCAATATGTGAACACTCCTAGTGAATACAGACCACCCAACGTATGGTGCCCTTGGCCCATAAACCCTGGGTCAATATGTGAACACTTCTAGTGAATACAGACTACCCAGCGTTTAAAGTCCTCTGCCCGTAACCCCCGGGTCAATTTGTGAACACTCCTAGTGAATACAGACCACCCAACGTATGGTGCCCTTGGCCCATAACCCTTAGGTCAATATGTGTGAACACTTCTAGTGAATACAGACCACCCAACATTTGGTGCCCCCTGCCCATAAACCCTGGGTCAATATGTGAACACTTCTAGTGAATACAGACTACCCAGCGTTTGATGTCCTCTGCCCGTAACCCTCAGGTCAATATGTGTGAACACTCCTAGTGATTACAGACCACCCAACATATGGTGCCCTTTGCCCATAACCCTCAGGTCAATATATGTGAACACTTCTAGTGAATACAGACCACCCAGAGTTTGATGCCCTCTGCCCATACTCCTGGTCAATATGTGAACACGTCTAGTGAATACAGACCACCCAACATTTGGTGCCCCCTGCCCATAAACCCTGGGTCAATTGTGAACACTCCTAGTGAATACAGACCACCCAACATATGGTGCCCTTTACCCATAACCCTTAGGTCAATATGTGTGAACACGTCTAGTGAATACAGGACCACCCAACGTTTGGGGCCCTCTGCCCATAAACCCTGGGTCAATATGTGAACACTTCTAGTGAATACAGACTACTCAGCGTTTGATGTCCTCTGCCCGCGACCTCCGGGTCAATATGTGAACACTACACCACCCAACATTTGATGCCATGTGCCTGTAACCCCCGGGTCAATATGTGAACACTCCTAGTGAATACAGACCACCCAACGCTTGGTGCCCTCTGCCCATAAACCCTGGGTCAGTATGTGAACACTACACCACCCAACGTTTGGTGCCCTCTGCCCATAAACCCTTAGGTCAATATGTGAACACTTCTAGTGAATACAGACTACCCAGCGTTTGATGTCCTCTGCCCGTGACCTCCGGGTCAGTATGTGAACACTACACCACCCAACGCTTGGTGCCCTCTGCCCATAAACCCTTAGGTCAATATGTGAACACTTCTAGTGAATACAGACTACCCAGCGTTTGATGTCCTCTGCCCGTGACCTCCGGGTCAGTATGTGAACACTACACCACCCAACGCTTGGTGCCCTCTGCCCATAAACCCTTAGGTCAATATGTGAACACTTCTAGTGAATACAGACTACTCAGCGTTTGATGTCCTCTGCCCGCGACCTCCGGGTCAATATGTGAACACTACACCACCCAACATTTGATGCCATGTGCCTGTAACCCCCGGGTCAATATGTGAACACTCCTAGTGAATACAGACCACCCAACGCTTGGTGCCCTCTGCCCATAAACCCTGGGTCAGTATGTGAACACTACACCACCCAACGTTTGGTGCCCTCTGCCCATAAACCCTTAGGTCAATATGTGAACACTTCTAGTGAATACAGACTACCCAGCGTTTGATGTCCTCTGCCCGTGACCTCCGGGTCAGTATGTGAACACTACACCACCCAACGCTTGGTGCCCTCTGCCCATAAACCCTTAGGTCAATATGTGAACACTTCTAGTGAATACAGACTACCCAGCGTTTGATGTCCTCTGCCCGTGACCTCCGGGTCAGTATGTGAACACTACACCACCCAACGTTTGGTGCCCTCTGCCCATAACCCTCGGGTCAATGTGTGAACACTTCTAGTGAATACAGATCACCCAATGTTTGATGCCCTCTGCCCATAAGCTGCCCATCCTTCCCGGTCACCTGTCTTCATACAGAGCCCTCTCCAGGAACACACAGAAGCCTGGAGACATGAACATGGAATGCTTTGTTTTCTCCTCTAATAATAACCCAGAAACCTCCGGAGACAAATGACAGGACACCTTTGTTGTGGATACAAATCTCAGGGTAGAATGGTTGACACGTTGAGGAATCCATGCCGCCAACGTCACCACTCTCGGTGCACGCACGAGGAGCAACAGACATGAAACTCTTTATTACAATTAAAGCAGGTGAAAGGTTAATAGTTTTTTTTTTTTTTACTAAAATAAAAAAGATGTTATACTTACCTGCTCTGTAGATGGGTATCGCGGAGAATGGCCCCGAACCTCTTCTGGGGGCCCCTGTCATCAATCGACTCTTCCTCTTCTCTGTCTGTCTGAGTTTTGCATAGAACGTGCCAGGCCTCACCCACACTAATAATGTCGCTTTTAGGGGCGTCTGCCGTATTTTTTTTTTCCCAGCCTCTAATCTTCCCTGCATGTTAGCCTATGTCCGTGCACACATACGTGCATGACGCGTCTAAACGTGCGGGAACGCTAGGTGCGCGCATTAATTACATTTCCATGTCTAGAATAAATTATTATTCTGGCCAACGCAATGTATTAATGCTCAAGCAATTGACGCGCTAGGCGTTAACGTGCGTTTAGCCGCTTCAAGCATTTATTCGTCTGCCAAAACTCTGCTGCCAGGAGGAGAGCCGGGCAAAAAAACGCCATGTTTGCATGGGGCCTTACCACTTTGCCTACCGGGCACTTTTATCCCCTTCCTGCCCAGGCCAATTTTCAGCTTTCAGCACTTTGAATTGGGTGGTCATGTAATCATGAAAAGGAGAGATTTGGAGTCTTTTTGACCCCAGATCTCTCCATAAAGAGGACCTGTCATCAATATTTTAATTACAAGGGATGTTTACGTAGGTATAAACGTGATTAAAGTAAAAAAAAAAAGGGGCAGTGTAAAAATAAAAAATAAAAAGTAAAATCAATTAATCGATTAGGAGAAAAAAACAAAACAATTTAAAGCGCCCCCATCCCTCTGTGCTCACACGCAATAGCGAACGCATACGTAAGTCGCGCCCGCATATGTAAGCGGTGTTCACACCACACATGTGAGGTACCGTCGCGATCGTTAGAGCGAGAGCAATAATTCTAGCCCTACATCTTCTCTGTAACTCTAAACAGGTAATATGTAGAAGGCATTTAAAAGCTTTGCCTGTGGAGATTTTTAAGTACCATAAGTTTTTCACCATTCCACGGGAGTGCGTAATTTTAAAGCGTGACGTGTTTGGTATCTATTTACTCGGCGTTACATCATCTTTTATATTTTATTAAAAAAAATTGGGGTATATATTATGTGTTTTTTTTTAATTTATTAAAATGTATTTTTTCCCAAAAGATTGCGTTTGAAAAACCTGCGCAAATCCCATAAAGAATTGCAACAATCGCCATTTTATTCCATAGGCTCTCTGCTAAAAAAAAAAAAAAAAAGTATAATGTTTGGGGGTTCTAAGTAATTTTCTTGCAAAAAAATATGATGATTTTTACAACTATGAGGGAAATGTCAAGCAGTTAAAGTGAATCTAGAGACATTTTTATTTATTTATTTTTGTTTTACTTTTTTTTTTTGTTAGGTAAATGTGAATTACTATACTAAATACTAAAACAGAACTGATACTTTATACTAAAATATACTAAAAACTAAAACTGGTTTATACTAAAATGGAACTGATGGAAGACAAACTGTACTTGGTGGATGTTGGTACTTTGGATCATCCTGCTATGTGTCATGGATAGGAAGGGGTAGATAATGGGGGGGGGGGGGAGGGTTGGTACTCACAGGATGATGAGAGTGATGATCAGCAGGAAGAAGTAGATGAAGCGCCTCTTGCAGGTCATCCTCTTGGTCTGCTTCTGGTACATCTTCCCGCCACAGTTCCCGCAGCAGCGGCAGCATGGGAAGAACAGGGCCACCAGCGTCACCAGGATGATGAAGAGCAAGCCGATGGCGAGGGCAACCAGATAGCCGACTTCATACATCAGAACCTGAAAGAGAACGAGACATTTAAAGACCTGACTTTCACTTCACCATGGGGTACGGCACCCTCCCACTAGCCAATAGCATTGTATAGATCAGGGGGTCTCCAAACTTTTTAAACAAAGAGCCAGATTACTGTCCTTTAGGCTTTAGGGGGGTTGGACTGTGCCCAGTGAAGGCGCCCTATCATTGGTATCAGTGGGAGGAATAGTGCCCCATCATTGGTATCAGTGGGAGGAATAGTGCCCTATCATTGGTATCAGTGGAAGGAATAGTGCCCCATCGTTGGAGTCAGTGGGAGGAATAGTGCCCCATCATTGGTATCAGTGGGAGGAATAGTGCCCCATCATTGGTATCAGTGGGAGGAATAGTGCCTCATCATTGGTATCAGTGGAAGGAATAGTGCCCCATCGTTGGAGTCAGTGGGAGGAATAGTGCCCCATCATTGGTATCAGTGGGAGGAATAGTGCCCCATCATTGGTATCAGTCGGAGGAATAGTGCCCCATCATTGGAGTCAGTGGGGGGAATAGTGTCCCATCATTGGTGTCAGTGGGAGGAATAGTGCCCCATCATTGGTATCAGTGGGAGGAATAGTGCCCCATCATTGGAGTCAGTGGGGGGAATAGTGTCCCATCATTGGTGTCAGTGGGAGGAATAGTGTCCCATCATTGGTGTCAGTGGGAGGAATAGTGTCCCATCATTGGTGTCAGTGGGAGGAATAATGTCCCATCATTGGTATAATAAGGTATATAATGAGAACGGTAAGTTTGATTTAAAAATGTGATTAGCATGACGATGAAGGGGGAGGGGGGAGGGGACCAGGGACACATAGAGGAGGAAGAGTATGAACATGAAATATTTCTGGGTATTCCTCACTTGCTGTGTGTTGGGACAGTGCAGGCCGGAAGTCTTATCTAAGATACATCTTCATGTTTACAGCTCACACAATGAACTCCGGTGACTGAACACTAGATATATATATATATATATATATACACATAATGAGAGGCGCAGATGTGAAGGAGGAAATAGCTGCACCTGGAGACAATTGGTGACAATGGGAGCCCCCCCCCCCCAATGTTCGCAGTGAATTTCCAAAGCAGCTTTTCAGCTGAGATTTAGAAGTGGTTCTTAAAGGGAAGTTCCGCCCACTTTTGAGAGGTGGTCTTCAATGAAACATCACATTCTCCACCCCTCGTTTTTGGCTAGTTAAATTTTTTTTTTCTTCTAACTTACCTTTTTATTGACGTACAGCCTGTACTTCCGATCCATCTGGTCCGCGGCGCAGGGCGTCACATCCTCTTCTTCAGCGACCCCCCCCCCCCTCGATGTCCTCTGGGACATGTGTGTGTCTCAGAAGACAGCTGGCCATTCACAAAGCGCCGCACGACTCGCGCATGCGCTGTGGGAAATGGGCAATAAAGCCACAAGGCTCCACTGTCCGTTTCCCTTAATTAGAATGGCGCCGCCTGCACCCGATCCGATGGATGGGTCAGCCTCGGAGGGGGGCGACATCGCGGGCTCCCTGGACAGGAAGTGTCCTTATTAAAAGTCAGCAGCTACAGTGTTTGAACCTGCTGACTTTAAACAAAAAAAAATATTTGCGGGTGGAACACTGCTTTAAATAGCTAAGGGGAGGGGCCACCCAGTGACGTCACCTGGTGGCACCGCCCCACCATCACAAAAGCAAGCTCTCACACTCCGAATAATAAATATAAGAAAAGAAAACATATACACTATATTACCAAAAGTATTGGGACGCCTGCCTTTACAAGCAAATTAACTTTCATGACATCAGAGTCTTAGTCCGTAGGGTTCAATATTGAGTTGGCTCCGCCCTTTGCAGCTATAACAGCTTCAACTCTTCTGGGAAGGCCGTCCACAAGGTTTAGGAGGGTGTCTATGGGAATGTTGGACCATTCTTCCAGAAGAGCATTTGTGAGGTCAGGCACTGATGTGTTCTATTGGGTTAAGGTCAGGACTCTGTGCAGGCCAGTCAGGTTCCTCCACCTCAAACTTGCTCATCCATGTATTTATGGACCTTGCTTTGTGCACTGGTGGGCAGTCATGTTGGCACAGGAAGGGGCCATCCCCAAACTGTTCCCACAAAGTTGGGAGCATCGAATCGTCCAAAATGTCTTGGTATGCTGACACTTTGAGAGTTTCCTTCACCGGAACTAAGGGGCCAAGCCCAACCCCTGAAAAACAACCCCCCCACCATAATCCACCCTCCACCAAATGATTTGGACCAGTACACAAAGCAAGGTCCATAAAGACATGGATGAGCCAGTTTGGGGTGGAGGAACTTGACTGGCCTGCACAGAGTCCTGACCTCAACCCAAAAGAACACCTTTGCGATGAATTAGAGTGGAGACTGCGAGCCAGTCCTTCTTGTCCAACATCAGTGCCTGACCTCACAAACGCTCTTCTGGAAGAATGGTCAAACATTCCAATAGAGACCCTCCTAAACCTTGTGGACGGCCTTCCCAGAAGAGTTGAAGCTGTTATAGCTGCAAAGGGCGGAGCCAACTCAATATTGAACCCTACGGACTACGACTGGGAAGCCATTAAAGTTAATTTGCTTGTAAAGGCAGGCGTCCCAATACTTTTGGTAATATAGTGTATATGGCAGAAAGAGGAACACGGCTCTGCCCAAGATTACCAAAGGGGTATTGTACTGTACGAAAAAAAATGTGTGTTTGCAATCTATAGACTGGGGGGAGAACCTCTGGGGGGATCTAGGATGGAAAAGGACCTGGGGGTCCTAGTAGATGATAGGCTCAGCAATGCCAAGCTGCTGCTAACAAAGCAAACAGAATATTGGCATTAAAAAGGGGATCAACTCCAGAGATAAAACGATAATTCTCCCGCTCTACAAGACTCTGGTCCGGCCGCACCTGGAGTATGCTGTCCAGTTCTGGGCACCAGTCCTCAGGAAGGATGTACTGGAAATGGAGTGAGTACAAAGAAGGGCAACAAAGCTAATAAAGGGTCTGGAGGATATTAGTTATGAGGAAAGGTTGCGAGCACTGAACTTATTCTCTCTGGAGAAGAGACGCTTGAGAGGGGATATGATTTCAATATACAAATACCGTACTGGTGACCCCACAATAGGGAGAAAACTTTTTCGCAGAAGAGAGTTTAATAAGACTCGTGGCCACTCATTACAATTAGAAGAAAAGAGGTTTAACCTTAAACTACGTAGAGGGCTCTTTACTGTAAGAGCGGCAAAGATGTGGAATTCCCTTCCACAGGCGGTGGTCTCAGCGGGGAGCATCGATAGTTTCAAGAAACTATTAGATAATCACCTGAATGACCGCAACATACAGGGATATACAATGTAATACTGACACATAATCACACACATAGGTTGGACTTGATGGACTTGTGTCTTTTTTCGACCTCACCTACTATATGTAACTATGTAACTATTTTACTATGTAACTAAGTGAAGGTGCGTGTTATACACTGATAAATACGGTATATCCAGATAACACGCCCGAGCTCATCTCTTCACCACACACACAGCCACAAAGGCAGGAGAATTCTTGTTGGGCCGTGTATTATTGCTCGGACAAACACACTTTCGACCGAATTTCAACTCCTTCAGATCCGCGCTATAGCGCTATGACGGCTACAGCGCGGATCTACTTTGCCGTGAGGCCGTCAATAGACGTCCTCCCCTTTGCACGCTCCCCGCGCGCCCCCTGCGGGGCGCACGTGGTGCGCGCTGTGATCGCCGAGTCGATGAGACTCGGGTGATCACAGATCGGAGTGAGGGGTCGATCCTGGCCCCTTACCATGTGATCAGCTGTCAGCCAATGACAGCTGATCACGTGATGTAAACAGAAGAAGATTGGTAATCGTTTTTTTTTCACACATACACTGACAGCATGAGGAGAAAAAAAAAAGCTGATCACCGCCTTCTGTTTAAGGGATATCGGTCCCGAAGAGGAAGAGGCGAAGCCGCCTCATATGTGCCCACCATTGCCACCTTCCAGTGCCACCTGCCAGTGCCCACACAGTGCCACAAATCAGTGCCACCAATACCACCTTCCAGTGCCACCTGCCAGTGCCCACACAGTGCCACAAATCAGTGCCATCAATACCACCTTCCAGTGCCACCTGCCAGTGCCCACACAGTGCCACAAATCAGTGCCACCAATACCGCCTTCCAGTGTCACCTGCCAGTGCCCACACAGTGCCACAAATCAGTGCCACCAATACCGCCTTCCAGTGCCACCTGCCAGTGACCACACAGTGCCGCAAATCAGTGCCACCAATACTGCCTTCCAGTGCCACCTGCCAGTGCCCACACAGTGCCACAAATCAGTGCCACCAATACCGCCTTCCAGTGCCACCTGCCAGTGCCCACACAGTGCCCCAAATCAATGCCAACCTATCAATGCCCACGAATGCCACCTATCAATGCCCACCAGTGTTGCCAATACAGTGCCTCATCAGTGCCACCCAGCAGTGCTGCCTATCAGTGTCGCCTACCAGTGCCGATCAGTGCCCATCGCCGCCACCCATCAGTGACCATCACTGCCACCTATCAGTGCCACCTATTTGTGCCCTTCAGTGTCACCCATCAGTGCCCACCAGTGCCACATATTAGTTCCCACCAGTGCCACCTATTAGTGCCCATCAGTGCTGCCTTATCAGCGTACATCAATGAAGGAGAAAAATAACCTGTTTGCAAAATTTATTAACAAAATATAAAACCGTTTTGTATTTTTTTTTTTAAATTTCGATCTTTTTAAAAAATTTTTAACAAAAAATAAAAAACCCAGAGGTGATCAAATACCACCAAAAGAAAGCTCTATTTGTGGGAGAGAAATGATAAAAATTGCATTTGTGTACAGTGTTGTATGACCGCGTAATTGTCGTTCAAAGTGTGACAGCGCTGAAAGCTGAAAATTGGTCTGGGCAGGAAGGGGGGTTTAGGTGCCCCGTTAAGCAAGTGGTTAATGGTTCAAAGAATGTCAGGCAGAATGGTCGGCCCATCAAATCTGGCCCTCTTTGAAAAAAGTTTGGACACCCCTGCTCTAGGGTCTCTGCTAAAAAAAAAAATATATATATATATAAAAAATATTTGGGGGGTTTTCTAGCAAAAAATACTGATTTAAATGTGTAAACAAAAAGTGCCAGAAAAAGCCGGTTCTTCATGTGATGAAGGAAAATACTTTCCGTATATTAACAAAATAACAATCTACTTACATCTTTATAGTTGTTCTTGATAGAGTTAGAGTCATTAAATAGTTGCCCAACGAAAGCTGGAAAATAGAAGAATATAAAGATCACAATGATTGATTAACACAAAATACTAAAAAATACAGTTCTGATTCATTTAGCGTCCGTCTGCTATTCCAGTTCTAAGGCCCCGTTCACACTTGTGTGACTGGTCATGTGACTTTGGACCCCAAAGTCACATGACAAGTTGCACCCGATATTTTCCAATGAGTACCCTTCATATCTGTGCGACTGAAAGTCACAGCGACTTTAAAAGTAGTCCCTGCATCACTTTGGTCCGACTATCATGCAACATGAGGGCCATAGAATGAAAAAAAAAACCCTCAAAAGTCGCATGAAAGTCGCACCTGAATGCGACTTTGTAGAGCGCACACACAGTCACACGGTCAAAGCCAAAGTCGCACTACGAAGTCACCATGGAAATCACACCATTGTGAAGTCGCAATGAATGAGTGTGAATGTCATCTTCCAACACGCATTTTACTGATCTTCCAGCACATCTGACCAAGACAAGTCCATCAGTCAGCCATGTTCTGCTTCTCTCTGGGTACAGATAGAGACAACGGTCCCCCTGGCTTCCTATATGTCTTGGATGAGCTTTTCATGGGATGAGTTTCAAATCTCTTCCTGTCCACCTGGGAGTTTTGGATGTTCTCAATCCCAACCATCTTTGGGTGTCCCGGCTCCTCCTGTTACATTCTCCATAGTATAAAACAAATTAAAATTCCACCAGGGATGGTGGGGACCCCTCATAATGGGCACAGCAGGTGTACAGACCCGGGAACTCAGCACAGGGATGGTGAGAACCCCTCATAATGGGCACAGCGGGTGTACAGACCCGGGAACTCAGCACAGGGATGGTGGGAACCCCTCATAATGGGCACAGCAGGTGTACAGACCTGAGAACTCAGCACAGGGATGGTGGGAACCCCTCATAATGGGCACAGCAGGTGTACAGACCCGGGAACTCAGCACAGGGATGGTGGAAACTCCTCATAATGGGCACAGCGGGTGTACAGACCCGGGAACTCAGCACAGGGATGGTGGGAACCCCTCATAATGGGCACAGCAGGTGTACAGACCTGAGAACTCAGCACAGGGATGGTGAGAACCCCTCATAATGGGCACAGCGGGTGTACAGACCCGGAACTCAGCACAGGGATGGTGGGAACCCTTCATAATGGGCACAGCGGGTGTTCAGACCCGGGAACTCAGCACAGGGATGGTGGGAACCCCTCATAATGGGCACAGCAGGTGTACAGACCTGAGAACTCAGCACAGGGATGGTGGAAACTCCTCATAATGGGCACATCAGGTGTACAGACCCGGGAACTCAGCACAGGGATGGTGGAAACTCCTCATAATGGGCACAGCGGGTGTACAGACCCGGGAACTCAGCACAGGGATGGTGGGAACCCCTCATAATGGGCACAGCGGGTGTACAGACCCGGGAACTCAGCACAGGGATGGTGGGAACCCCTCATAATGGGCACAGCGGGTGTACAGACCCCGGGAACTCAGCACAGGGATGGTGGGAACCCCTCATAATGGGCACAGCAGGTGTACAGACCCGGAACTCAGCACAGGGATGGTGGGAACCCTTCATAATGGGCACAGCGGGTGTTCAGACCCGGGAACTCAGCACAGGGATGGTGGGAACCCCTCATAATGGGCACAGCAGGTGTACAGACCTGAGAACTCAGCACAGGGATGGTGGAAACTCCTCATAATGGGCACAGCGGGTGTACAGACCCGGGAACTCAGCACAGGGATGGTGAGAACCCCTCATAATGGGCACAGCGGGTGTACAGACCCGGGAACTCAGCACAGGGATGGTGGGAACCCCTCATAATGGGCACAGCAGGTGTACAGACCCGGGAACTCAGCACAGGGATGGTGGAAACTCCTCATAATGGGCACAGCGGGTGTACAGACCCGGGAACTCAGCACAGGGATGGTGGGAACCCCTCATAATGGGCACAGCAGGTGTACAGACCTGAGAACTCAGCACAGGGATGGTGAGAACCCCTCATAATGGGCACAGCGGGTGTACAGACCCGGAACTCAGCACAGGGATGGTGGGAACCCTTCATAATGGGCACAGCGGGTGTTCAGACCCGGGAACTCAGCACAGGGATGGTGGGAACCCCTCATAATGGGCACAGCAGGTGTACAGACCTGAGAACTCAGCACAGGGATGGTGGAAACTCCTCATAATGGGCACATCAGGTGTACAGACCCGGGAACTCAGCACAGGGATGGTGGAAACTCCTCATAATGGGCACAGCGGGTGTACAGACCCGGGAACTCAGCACAGGGATGGTGGGAACCCCTCATAATGGGCACAGCGGGTGTACAGACCCGGGAACTCAGCACAGGGATGGTGGGAACCCCTCATAATGGGCACAGCGGGTGTACAGACCCCGGGAACTCAGCACAGGGATGGTGGGAACCCCTCATAATGGGCACAGCAGGTGTACAGACCCGGGAACTCAGCACAGGGATGGTGGAAACTCCTCATAATGGGCACAGCGGGTGTACAGACCCGGGAACTCAGCACAGGGATGGTGGAAACTCCTCATAATGGGCACAGCGGGTGTACAGACCCGAGAACTCAGCACAGGGATGGTGGGAACCCCTCATAATGGGCACAGCGGGTGTACAGACCTGAGAACTCAGCACAGGGATGGTGGGAACCCCTCATAATGGGCACAGCGGGTGTACAGACCTGAGAACTCAGCACAGGGATGGTGGGAACCCCTCATAATGGGCACAGCGGGTGTACAGACCTGAGAACTCAGCACAGGGATGGTGGGAACCCCTCATAATGGGCACAGCAGGTGTACAGACCCGGGAACTCAGCACAGGGATGGTGGAAACTCCTCATAATGGGCACAGCGGGTGTACAGACCCGGGAACTCAGCACAGGGATGGTGGGAACCCCTCATAATGGGCACAGCGGGTGTACAGACCCGGGAACTCAGCACAGGGATGGTGGAAACTCCTCATAATGGGCACAGCGGGTGTACAGACCCGGGAACTCAGCACAGGGATGGTGGAAACTCCTCATAATGGGCACAGCGGGTGTACAGACCTGAGAACTCAGCACAGGGATGGTGGGAACCCCTCATAATGGGCACAGCGGGTGTACAGACCCGGGAACTCAGCACAGGGATGGTGGGAACCCCTCATAATGGGCACAGCGGGTGTACAGACCTGAGAACTCAGCACAGGGATGGTGGAAACTCCTCATAATGGGCACAGCAGGTGTACAGACCCGGGAACTCAGCACAGGGATGGTGGGAACCCCTCATAATGGGCACAGCGGGTGTACAGACCTGAGAACTCAGCACAGGGATGGTGGGAACCCCTCATAATGGGCACAGCGGGTGTACAGACCTGAGAACTCAGCACAGGGATGGTGAGAACCCCTCATAATGGGCACAGCGGGTGTTCAGACCCGGGAACTCAGCACAGAGATGGTGAGAACCCCTCATAATGGGCAAACATATTATATATATATATATATATATATATATATATATATATATATATATATATATATATATATATATATATATATATATATATACCTATATATATATATATCTATATATATAGATAGATATATATATAGATATATCTATCTACCTATATACACACGCACAAACATATATATATATATAAATATAATAGATAGATATAGATAGATAGATAGATAGATAGATAGATAGATAGATAGATAGATAGATAGATAGATAGATAGATAGATAGATAGATAGATAGATAGATAGATTCTATTGCTTTATTATTTTATATTCTATTGTATTGTATTTTTTAGAAAATCGTTTTCTATTTTTTCTAATTCGATTCGAATTTGTTTTCGAATTCATTTAAATTCGTTACTTTTGTAATTCGGAAATTTCTATAGCTATCTATATAGTTAATGATATTTTTTCCCATTTGTTTGATGGGCGCGGGGATTTTTGTGAAGTGTATTTTTCACATGAATCACTTTCTGTTTGCATTGTTCTTTTTAGGTATAAACATGGTGAAATCCTGATGAACAGAAGTTTTGTTGGAAATATTTGCTTTTACTGACAAGCACAAGACTAATATGTGAACAAGACCTGGGAAAATCAGAGGCGGTCAATGGAAGAAACGCTCTTATCTGAGAGATTGGCCTCTGGCAGAGAATTGCTTGTTGTTGTAACCAGGCTCCAGACATGGAAATACATTTACCGGTATATATAATGTGTCAGAGTGATAAGTTGGTAAAGATTCCATAGGCATCCAACCTCTAAAGCATGTCGGAGGTGGCCAAAGGCACATCGAAACCACGATTATGGGATGTAACAATTGTTAGACCAAAAAAACAGGATGAAGACCAGCCTCTCTCCACCTTTTTAACCTAGAACAGGTGTCATTCCTCCCCAAAGAGGACGGCTGGGCGATGGTCAGTCTACATGATTTTTAGTTCTGCGTAGGCCCTAAATACCCAACGAGGGCCTAAGCTCCATCTCTGGGTAACATTAGCACTATTCTAGCTCTCACCTTTGACCACTCAGATCCAACCCTCCATACTACTTATACCTACAACTGGGAGGGTGGTGGGGACGCCCTAAAAGGCAAAAGTCAATTACACTCCTGGTCCCCGATGTGTGAAGTAGCGGGGTCCTACATGTTGGACCTCTAAATCAAGACCACAACTTTCACATAGAGAGCAAGGGTCCTTCTGTACAGCATGCTGGCAGGAGACAGGCTTTTCTAACCAGAAAAGTGGCTGTTTGCTAAGGAAAAGCAAACTGTAAGGCTTTGCCCAATTTTTGTTTTAAAGTGGTGTTCCGGCCGAAAATTATACATTTAAATAAAAATAGCCCTATAATACACAAGCTTAATGTATTCTAGTAAAGTTAGCCTGTAAACTAAGGTCTGTTTTGTTAGTTTATAGCAGTAGTTTGTTTTTTTATAAACTAACAGCAGGCCATGGCCATCTTAAGTGTGGGCATCTGAAGCCAGACTGTATTTCTTCCTGGATCTCATCCTTGCAGATCTCGCACATGCTCAGTGCAGCACAAGCAGTGTAATAGGTTTCAGGTCAGGTTTCCATAGCAACGGCAGTTTCAGAGGAAGTTGCCGTCCCTTCCCAGAAGGCATTGCAAACAAGAAATGATGCGATGGGCCGCGGCCAGGGAGGAGGAAGTGAAAAATGAATACAGCAGATATACAGGAGGTGCTGAGAAAAAAAATAAAAAAATATCCAATTCGTTTTCAGTGCACAGTTTAGTGAGGGATGCTGAAGAGTTGTAAAAGTGGGTGGAACTCCACTTTAAAGTGGTTGCAAACCCTTACATATCTCCAGTGAAGTGACTGGCCACAGGTGATACATGGAGATTAAACCGATCCTCCTACATAAGTTGTATCTGTTTATCTGCAGTCTTCTCTACATAAGTTCAAAGTGCTGAATTTATAAGCTTGTCTAAGAGTTCAGAAAAAAGGTGGTGGAGAGCTGAAGTTACACTCTACAGAGCTCAGTGAGTAGAGCTCTGAAAGCTGATTGGAAGGAAGACACACACCCCCCTTCACACAGCACTCATGAACAGAGCTGAGGCCGTCAATCCCAGGCTGTGTGTTGGATATCCCTCCCCTTTCTTCTCTTGGTGTCAGGACACTGCGTTAGAAGTGACTTATGCTGATAGCAGAGGAAGGAGGCAGCAGACAAAAATGACACCTAGTGCTCTGGAGTGAGACAATTACACACTATAGAGGGAGATGCTTTGTTCATATTTCATGTCTGAGGTTTACAACCACTTTAATGCACCTGGAATGCATTTTGTTGATTTAAAGCGAAACTAAACCCACCAATTTAAAGTGGAGTTCCACCCACTTTTACAACTCTTCAGCATCCCTCAGTAAACTGTGCACTGAAAACGAATTGGATAGCTTTTTATTTTTTTTCTCAGCACTTACTGTATATCTGCTGTATTCATTTTTCACTTCCTCCTCCCTGGCCGCGGCCCATCGCATCATTTCCGGAAGGGGCGGCAACTTCCTCTGACACTGCCGTTGCTATGGAAACCTGACCTGAAACCTATTACACTGCTTGTGCTGCACTGAGCATGTGCGAGATCTGCAAGGATGAGATCCAGGAAGAAATACAGTCTGACTTCAGATGCCCAGACTTAAGATGGCCACGTCCTGCTGTAAGTTTATAAAATAACAAACTACTGCTATAAACTAACAAAACAGACCTTAGTTTATATACTAACTTTACTAGAATACATTAAGCTTGTGTATTATAGGGGTATTTTTATTTAAAAAGTATCATTTCGGCCGGAACACCACTTTAAAGTGAAACTAAACCCAGCAATTTAAAGTTTCCTTAGTGGTGGGAATGTAACTGTCACATTGGTTGTGCTCTCAACCAAACTATCAAACCACCCAATGGCTGGTGTCATAACTGATCACATGTGCAGCACCCATAGCAGTTGAAGCAGTTGAAAGCGATAGGAGGGTTTAGTTTCGATTTACCCAGAAAGTTCAGTTGGGCTTTAATAAGAACTTTAAAACGCTAAACAAAAACTTAAAGCAATGACTGCAACCCAAGTGCCTAGTATAACCCAGAAGAACCCACCTAAGGGTAGGCCTCTGATATGACCCTTACTTAGCGCCCAAGGAGGAGGGGAACATGGAGGAGGTACCACCCGCCTACCCTACAGCTCTGTATTGTAAGCCTTTCTATAAAAAGCAGAGAGATGGGCGGGGGAGTGGCACCTACCATGGCACTGACTTTGGATCTAAAAGCTGCCATCAGCATCCTGAGGACCTCTGCAGGTTGGGTGCCCACTTTACACTTTGTTATGCCAATTTAAGGCCATCAAGTTTGTAAGAAATTTGTTTTAGGAAAAGTCCAGGCAAATGGAATAATGTCCATTCAGCCAACTCTGCTTACCAGTTTCCAGCCAAATGGTTTTATTTGCATGCAGAACAGGACTAGACAGAGAGCGGCGTCCGTGGAGACAAAACGCATGAGTTCCAGTCTTCATAGGGAACGTCACGCTGCCAAGAACATAACCAAATGTTTCCAGCCACTGCAACCAAATCCTTCATCTCTGGATCACATGCCCACCTCCCCGAGTCATTTCATCACAGAAAGAGGATAGTTTGTTGTTCCACTTCTCTGATATATGTGAGGAAATATCTCAAGGTATTAAATAGTCACCCAAAACCTATTCCAGTTTTTGCCGGAGGCTGGAGAGTTAATTCACACGCTACATTATTATAAGGCAGGGGTAGGCAACCTTTTGAGCACAGTGTGCCGAAAAATGTATTCAAAGAAACTGAGCGTGACGATTTTATAACAAAAAAATATCAACTTCACACTCTCAATCACGAAAAGGATTTTTTATAAAGTAAATGCTGTAAACTACTTTAGAAGTGAGAAATCATGCACTCTCACACCTCAGATCAGCCCCAATTCATTCACCTTCACACCTCAGATCACTGTACCCCCTGCACATCTGCCCCACCACTGTGCTACCCTGCACATCTGCCCCACCACTGTAGCTCCTGCACATCTGCCCCACCACTGTACCCCCTGCACATCTGCCCCACCACTGTAGCTCCTGCACATCTGCCCCACCACTGTGCTACCCTGCACATCTGCCCCACCACTGTAGCTCCTGCACATCTGCCCCACCACTGTACCCCCTGCACATCTGCCCCACCACTGTACCCCCTGCACATCTGCCCCACCACTGTACTACCCTGCACATCTGCCCCACCACTGTACTACCCTGCACATCTGCCCCACCACTGTACCACCCTGCACATCTGCCCCACCACTGTACCACCCTGCACATCTGCCCCACCACTGTACCTCCCTGCACATCTGCCCCACCACTGTACCCCCTGCACATCTGCCCCACCACTCTACCACCCTGCACATCTGCCCCACCACTGTACCACCCTGCACATCTGCCCCACCACTGTACCTCCCTGCACATCTGCCCCACCACTGTACCCCCTGCACATCTGCCCCACCACTCTACCACCCTGCACATCTGCCCCACCACTGTACCACCCTGCACATCTGCCCCACCACTGTACCACCCTGCACATCTGCCCCACCACTGTACTACCCTGCACATCTGCCCCACCACTGTACCTCCCTGCACATCTGCCCCACCACTGTACCACCCTGCACATCTGCCCCACCACTGTACCACCCTGCACATCTGCCCCACCACTGTACCACCCTGCACATCTGCCCCACCACTGTACCTCCCTGCACATCTGCCCCACCACTGTACCACCCTGCACATCTGCCCCACCACTGTACTACCCTGCACATCTGCCCCACCACTGTACCACCCTGCACATCTGCCCCACCACTGTACTACCCTGCACATCTGCCCCACCATTGTACTACCCTGCACATCTGCCCCACCACTCTACTACCCTGCACATCTGCCCCACCACTGTACTACCCTTCTCTTCTGTCCCACCACTGTACTACCCTGCACATCTGCCCCACCACTGTACCTCCCTGCACATCTGCCCCACCACTGTACTACCCTGCACATCTACCCCACCACTGTACTACCCTGCTCATATGCCCCACCAATGTACTACCCTGCTCATATTCCCCACCTTTGTACCACTCTCTCTTCTGTCCCACCACTGTAACTTCCTGCTCATCTGCCCCACCAATGTTCCCCCTTTCTCATCTGCCCCACCACTCTACCTCCATGCACATCTGCTCCACCACTGAACCTTCTTCTCATCTGTCCTAACACTGAACTTATCTGCTCACTGTAACCCCCTGCTCGTGTGTTCCACCGATGTACCTCCTTTCTCCTCTGCAGCCCTCTGCACATCTGTCCCACCTCTGTAACCCCCTGCTCATCTGCCCCATCACTGTACCCCCCTGCTTTTCTGTCCCACCGCTGAACCCCCTTCTCATCCCTCCCACCACTGTACCTCCTGCACATCTACCCCATCACTACCCCCCCCTGCTCTTCTGTCCCACCAATGTAACCTCCTGCTCATCTGCCTTATCAATGTACCCCTTTTCTCATCTGCCCCACTTCTGTACCTCCCTGCATATCTGCTCCACTGCCGTATCCCCATGCTCTTCTGTCTCACTACTGAATCATCTTCTCATCTGTTCTAACACTGAACCCATCTGCCCCACCACTGTAACCAGTTTACTCATCTGCCCCACCAACGTATCTCCTGCACATCTGTCTCACCTCTGTACCCCCCTGCTCTCCTGCCCCACCAAAACACCTCCTTTCACATCTGCCCCACTGCTCTACCCCCCTGCTCATCTGGCCCACCACTGAACCCCCCCCCCCTCTCTTCTGTCCCACTGCAGAACCCCCTTCTCATCTCTTCCACCACTGTACCTCCCTGCACATCTCCCCCAACACTGTACCCTCCTGCTCTTCTGTTACACCTCTGTATGTGATGTATGGGATGTATATGATGTATATGATGTATGTGATGAATGGGATGGATGCGATGTATGGGATGTATGTGATGTATGGGATGTATGTCATGTATGTGATGAATGTGATGGATGCAATGTATGTGATGTATGTGATGTATGTGATGTATGGGATGTATGGGATGTATGTGATGTATGTGATGTATGGGATGTATGGGATGTATGTGATGTATGGGATGTATGTGAAGTATGTGATGTATGGGATGTATGTGAAGTATGTGATGTATGGGATGTATGTGATGTATGGGATGTATGTGATGTATGTGATGTATGGGATGTATGGGATGTATGGGATGTATGGGATGTATGGGATGTATGTTATGACACATACAAGCATCTGGAATGGATGTGCAATAATGAGCTCAGGTCAGGGGCATTTTCTGAAAGCAGTGGGCCTGTGTGCAGGATCATAAGTTGGGCCCCTGCAGCTGAGAAAAAGAGGTTGGGTGTGAGTTTTATTGCGCTGAATACTGGCTGTGGCTTAAAGGGACACAGAGTGTCGGGGGTCAGTAGTAAGTGAAGCAAAGGTTCAGGAATAATTTCAACAAAGTTCCCAGTGCTCAACAGTAATTCCACAAACTGTCACCTCATTGGGGTTTTCTCAATCACAGTGAAATCCCTTCTTTCTGAGATTGGTAGTAGCAACCAAGGGAGTCATCTTCCTCCAGATGGTGGACGGGGCTAGTAGGACTGTGGTTGGCTTGAGCAGTGGCCAAGACAGTCCTCCCCCTCCTGAAAACAGGGAACGCCCCCCCCCCCCCCCCCCCCAGCAGAACTGCACCCAATCTCTTCCCCATCATAAAAGCTGACGATCACAGCTACAGCAAAGTTAGAGAACCAAACAATGTTTCCCATCTTTTACAATGTGTAGGGGCACAGTGCCTCCCTCCCAGTGCAGGGGCGGTTCTGAGATTGGAATAGAGATTGGAATACATTAGTGTCTCACCGACACTTCCCTGCACTGCTCTGCTGATGGGGAGGGAGTCGAGTGCCGGCAGAAGAGACTTTGCGTGCCGCTTGCGGGACCAGTGCCGTGCCAACATCGGGGCAAACAGTACAAATACAATATAATTCAATACAGGAGGAATCAGAGGGCCCTGCTCATTGAGCTTACAATCTATTCTAATGCCTCCCCCCCCCAGACCTAAGTGGTGGGATCCCAGCAGATGTCACCCCGAGACATCATAGCAAGCTGCTTGCTGTGGGGGCACCTGGCAGGAGGGAGGGGCCAGGAGTGCCGGCGAGAGACCAGAGAAAAGAAGGATCTGGGCTGCTCTGTGCAAAACCATTACACAGAGAAGGTAAGTATAACATGTTTGTTATTTTTAAACAAAAAAAAAAACCAAGACTTTAATATCACTTTAACCTCTTGTCTACCGAGGTACGTTTATAAACTGCATGGTAGACAAGGGGTTAAAACAAGCTCACAGCCCCAAGAGGGACAAAAGTAAGATGTGTATGAAAGATGCAGAGGTAGGCAACCCTGAACTCTGCACTCTGTACCTAGAGCAACCCTGAACTCTGTACTCTGTATCTAGAGCACCCCTGAACTCTGCACACTGTACCTAGAGCACCCCTGAACCCTGCACTCTGTACCTAGAGCACCCCTGAACCCTGCACTCTGTACCTAGAGCACCCCTAAACCCTGCACTCTGTACCTAGAGCACCCCTGAACCCTGCACCTAGAGCACCCCTGAACCCTGCACTCTGTACCTAGAGCACCCCTGAACCTTGCACTCTGTACCTAGAACACCCCTGAACTCTGCATGCTGTACCTAGAGCACCCCTGAACCCTGCACGCTGTACCTAGAGCACCCCTGCACTCTGTACCTATAGCACTCCAGAACTCTGCACTCTGTACCTAAAGCACCCCTGAACTCTGCACCCTGTATGTAGCACAACCCTGAACTCTGCACTCTGTATGTAATATATCCTTGAACGCTGCACTCTATGTGTAGAGCACCTCTGAACTTTGCACACTACGTGTAATGTACCCCTGAACTCTGCATGCTACCTGTATTGTACCCCTGAACTCTGCATGCTACCTGTATTGCACCCCTGAACTCTGCACTCTGTACGTAGTACACTCCTGAACTCTGCACCTTGAACTCTGCATTCTGGATGTAATGCACTCCTAGTATTCAATGCCCCTTTAAGACCCTCCCACTGTTAGTGAAATTCGGCTACACCTACTATTTGATTCCATTTGGCAGGTGTGTGGGGGAGGAAGGTTGTGTGTGTGTGTGTGTGGGGGGGGGGGGGGGGGGGCATGGTTGAGTAACTCCCTCTTTAGTTACTTTCCTTTGGTTGACATCAGCTGGCTTATATCTCAGATCAGACAAAGGCCTCATGTACACGGGGCGTTTGCCCAGCTCTCCTAAATGCCTTTCCTCCTGACAGCAGAAAAAACACTTGCCACGTGCTTTGCAGGTAGAAAGAAAAGAAAAAACGGTACATCGCCGCTGGCTGTAGAGAGCTCTGTGTTGTTTACCTACACAGGGCACTCTTCTGTCATCTGCTCAGCCAATCGTTGGCTTCCAGCCATAAATCATTGGCCAGCACCTGCTGATCGGATTGTGCTGTAGCAAATAGGAGCACAGCCGGGGGAGGGGAAAGCACATGTACCCCCTGCCTGGAAGTGCTGGATCACCTACATTGACTGCAACTATGTGAAGTGCGAGCAGGGGCGGGACAGTTGCAGCGCAGACCCTATTCGCTTGAATGGGTTGTGCCCGTCCGACGCAGCAGAGGGTATCATTCCTGCCGCAAATGCAAACATTGCCGCCACAGCATGTGTACACCACCAGCCGCTGCCTTACCAGCTAAAGGGGGAGTGGCTACTAGGGATTAGATCCCTAGACTGATACGGATTTCATCCTGCTTTTTATGTGTTTATGGATGTATTTCTACCGATTATGACATTGTATTGCAGATTTGTTCTACAATAAACATTTCTGTTAAAAAGGGGGGGGGGAGTGGCTGAGCAGCAGTAAAAGTTTGGCCCAACCACTAGGTTTTACCACCCTCCAACCAATAGTGTAAATGAGCCTTAAGGAAAAAAACAGAAGTTAGATTTTTTTCTGTGCTATGATTTAGGTTGGTAACAGGTCCTCTTTAAAGGAAACCTAGTGGATGTCACTGACTTCCATCTGAAAATGCTAGTTGCCTGACTTTAATACTTTCTAAAGCCGGCCATAGATGGAGCGATTTTCTTTCCTGCACAGTCAGTGTTGATGGGGTAATCCCTCCCGTAGAGCAATTATGTTCTCTCGGTGGGCCGGCAGGGGGTGCCCATCAGTGCAGGTTAGCAGTACCACCTATCAGTGCAGCCTATCAGTGTCCATCAGTGCAGCCTATCAGTGCAGCTTATCAGTGCCCATTAGTGCAGCTTATCAGTGTCCTTCAGTGCAGCCTATCAGTGTCCTTCAGTGCAGCCTATCAGTGTCCATCATGCAGCCTATCAGTGCCTATCAGTGCAGCCTATCAGTGCCTATCAGTGCAGCCTATCAGTGCCTATCAGTGCAGCTTATCAGTGCAGCTTATCAGTGCCCATCATACAGCCTATCAGTGCCCATCATGCAGCCTATCGCTGCCCATCATGCAACCTATCGGTGCCCATCAGTGCAGCTTATCAGTGCAACCCATCAGTGCCCATCAGTGAAGCTCATCAGTGCGGCCTATCAGTGTCCATCAGTGCAGCCTATTAGTGCCCATCATGCAGCCTATCAGTGTCCATCAGTGCAGCCTATTAGTGCCCATCATGCAGCCTGTCAGTGTCCATCAGTGTCCATCAGTGCAGCCTATTAGTGCCCATCATGCAGCCTATCAGTGCCCATCAGTGAAGCTTATCAGTGCAGCCTATCAGTGTCCATCAGTGCAGCCTATCAGTGTCCATCAGTGCAGCCAATCATTGCCCATCATGCAGCCTATCAGTGCCCATCAGTGCAGCTTATCAGTGCAACCCATCAGTGCCCATCAGTGAAGCTTATCAGTGCAGCCTATCAGTGTCCATCAGTGCAGCCTATCAGTGTCCATCAGTGCAGCCTATCAGTGTCCATCAGTGCAGCCTATCAGTGCCCATCAGTGAAGCTTATCAGTGCAGCCTATCAGTGTCCATCAGTGCAGCCTATCAGTGCCCATCAGTGAAGCTTATCAGTGCAGCATATCAGTGTCCATCAGTGCAGCCTATCAGTGCAAATCAGTGAAGCTTATCAGTGCAGCCTATCAGTGTCCATCAGTTCAGCCTATCAGTGCCCATCATGCAGCCTATCAGTGCCCATCATGCAGCCTATCAGTGCCCATCATGCAGCCTATCAGTGCCCATCAGCGAAGCTTATCAGTGCAGCCTATCAGTGTCCATCATGCAGCCTATCAGTGCAGCTTATCAGTGCTCATCATGCAGCCTATCAGTGCCCATCAGTGAGGCTTATCGGTGCAACCCATCAATGCCGCCTCATCAGCGCACATCAGTGAAGAAGAAAAATTACTTATTTGCTAAATTTTTTTAAACATAAACTAATAAAAAACATTTTTTTATCAACATTTTCTGTCTTTTTTCATTTACTTTGCAAAAAATAAAAACCCCAGTGGCGATTAAATACCACCAAAAGAAAGCTAGATCTGTCTGAAAAAAAATGATAAAAAATGTCATATGGGTACAGTGGAGCATGACAGCGCGCAATTGTCATTCAAAATATGACAGCACTGAAAGCTGAAAATTGGCCTGGGCAGGAAGGGGGTGAAAGTGCCCGGTATTGAAGTGATTGAATCATTTGCCAGGTATGTAGAAAGCAAAAGGATGGGGGGGGGGGATAACAAAAATCTGGATCTTCTTCTAGGTTAAAGTGGAGTTCCACCCACTTTTACAACTCTTCAGCATCCCTCACTAAACTGTGCACTGTAAACGAATTGGATATTTTTAAATTTTTTTTCTCAGCACCTACTGTATATCTGCTGTAGTCATTTTTCACTTCCTCCTCCCTGGCCGCGGCCCATCGCATCATTTCCTGTTTGCAATGCCTTCTGGGAAGGGGCGGCAACTTCCTCTGACACTGCCGTTGCTATGGAAACCTGACCTGAAACCTATTACACTGCTTGTGCTGCACTGAGCATGTGCGAGATCTGCAAGGATGAAATCCAGGAAGAAATACAGTCTGGCTTCAGATGCCCACACTTAAGATGGCCATGGCCTGCTGTAAGTTTATAAAATAACAAACTACTGCTATAAACTAACAAAACAGACCTTAGTTTACAGACTAACTTTACTAGAATACATTAAGCTTGTATATTATAGGGGTATTTTTATTTACCGAAGCAAAAGGATGAAGATGACAAGAGGGGCAGCTGACAATATTAGGTAGAACAACGGTAGCCTCCATGTTCTCCAAACACAGATTTACTTTAATAAAAATAACATATCTACTTACCCGGAGGAAAGGCATTTCGCTGCACCAGGTCCAAGTACGAGTGGACCATATCACTGAAGACCTTTATCCCTCCAGTTTCTGCAGCAGGTCCAGGGCTGTAAACCGGGTTGCTTAAATTCTGGTAGGCCATATCTGTAGTGATCCAGACAGAATTCCAGAGGAAGTTAATGTCCTGAGAAGATGAGGTAGCAAAGGTGTAAAGTTTATGTTATGTGCTCACTGAACAAATGAAGTCTCCAAAATTCCGAGCCCACGCCTAAGTGATATTGACTTCTTAAAATAAAAAAATAAAAATGCAGTTGAACCAGTTCCTTAGTCTTTAGCCTCCGTTGCCCTAAGGCCAAAGAAAGTCACTGAGAGGTGACTATACTCTACAGAGGCAGAACTTTCCCGTACCGGTGCCGATGGGACGCCATTGTTGGTCCAGTCTATAGGGAAGCCTATGTGTGATCTTGGTAGAATTTTCAGGGTTCTTTGCTGGGTTTCAGAGCTGATTTCTTTTAAGTAGCTTTTGTATTGAAATTTTCTTGTTGTTTTTTTATGTAAAACACAGTTTAGTCAATGTTTTCAGCAGTAGGTGTAGGTGGGGTCTCCTTCCAGAAGCTTGAGGATTTCCTGCAATGTGAAAAAAAAAATATACAAAATTTAGCAATGGATACAAAACAGATCACAAGATTGTGTTACGGAGTTTAGAGACAGCAACAGGAGTCTGTCTGCTCAAAAGGCCATCTTCTACAAAAGGCAGACAATGAGAGAAAGACCCTCCTCCAACCTCCCCCCTAGCATTCCTTGCTCACAGCCAGAGACTTCCACATAAAACAATTAAAAGAAGCCAGCTATTTGTGATTAGCATTCCACAAACTTCTTTTAAAGATGCCCATTGACATTGGATAACGACCTTCCCATCTGGCTGGACTGTCCATTGAGCTTCAGCAGACTTGGCAGGATGAGGAGCTCCAAAACCAAGTCTGATCCTTATCATTTTCCATTGGTCACAAAAAAAAAAAGAGGAAAGTGCACCAAAAATAAGCCACGTCCATAAATCATTGAGGATACAAAATAAGGTAGTACTGAGTATTACCAGGGAGGCGGACTTTTTAGGCTAAGGAACAGTGGAGAAGATATAGCAGTATAAAAAATATAAATTTATTGAAAAATACAATATCTAAAAAACAATGACAATTGTAACATATAGCATCTATGATTATTGTGCAGTGAGCCCTTGTATGTCTACGCGTTTCACCGTTAGGCTTCCTCAGGACACGGCCAAGGTTCACAGATGAGACAGAGAAGGGAATATGTCTCTCTATCTTAAATTGGAATGCAAAATCATGCAAGTCACGGTAGCATGAGAAAGTTCAATCAGCAGTAAGAAAGTATATTAGATATAGCTAAATATCTCAGCAGGGGCGTGTAAACGTGTAATGTAAACCATTTTCTATTGGTTTTTCCATAGCAGGCCTCTCCCGTCCTATTCAATAGACCTAATTTTATTCAAACATGAAAACTAATCACATCACAACCCCAGGCTAATGTGACTATCACATTAACCTTAGGACTCCTTCACCAAGCTAATTTGATGATCCATTAGCCTGAGGAACCCTTCATCAACCTAATGCAATGACGTCACATTAGCCTGAGGACTGGAGACCTTTTATGGGATCCAGAGGCATAACTAGAATGTTCAGGGACCCGGTGCAAGAATCCGTGAAGGGCTCCCCTCTTCCCTCCGAGCCCAGGGCCCTTCTCATTGATCCTGGGGCCCTTTACTCCCATCACGGAGCCCTTTATTAAGGTCCCACAGTGGGCCCCCTTCTTACCATCTTGGGTAGGGTTGCCAACTTTTCTTCAAGCCAAACCCAAACACTTTAGCAGCACATGGCAATTTTGTTATTGTAGTATACACTACTATACATATATTTGTGATGAAGTAACATTTCTAATCATATGGATTTAATCACAAAAGGCCCCCATTACATCAGAGTCTACAGAGTTCCCTTTTTACATCTGAATCCACAGGGTTCCCAGAACCCCCCTTTACATCATAGTCCGCTGAGCCCCCCTTACATCAGAGTCCACAGAGCGCCCCTTACATCAGAGTCCACAGAGCGCCCCTTACATCAGAGTCCACAGAGCGCCCCTTACGTCAGAGTCCACAGAGCGCCCCTTACGTCAGAGTCCGCAGAGTGCCCCTTACATCAGAGTCCGCAGAGCGCCTCTTACGTCAGAGTCCACAGAGCGCCCCTTACGTCAGAGTCCGCAGAGCGCCCCTTACGTCAGTCCGCAGAGCGTCCCTTACGTCAGAGTCCACAGAGCGCCCCTTGCGTCAGAGTCCACAGAGCACCCCTTACATCAGAGTCCGCAGAGCGCCCCTTACATCAGAGTCCGCAGAGCGCCCCTTACGTCAGAGTCCACAGATCGCCCCTTGCGTCAGAGTCCGCAGAGCTCCCCTTACATCAGAGTCCGCAGAGCACCCCTTACATCAGAGTCCGCAGAGCGCCCCTTACATCAGAGTCCGCAGAGCGCCCCTTACGTCAGAGTCCGCAGAGTGCCCCTTACATCAGAGTCCGCAGAGTTTCCACTTACACTGTAAGGGGGATCTCTGTGGACTCTGGATTGTAAAGGGGAACCCTGATTTAAAGGGGGGTCTGATGTAATGGGGAATGCTGTGGACTCTGGTGTAAAGGGGAACTCTGATGTTAAGGAATCTTTGCTAATCAAAGCCCCCCAATCATTTGGTGGAGGGGGGGGGGAATTATGGTGTGGGGCTGCTTTTCAGCGGTTGGGCTTGGCCCCTTAGTTCCAGTGAAGGGAACTCTTGAGGTGTCAGCATACCAAGACATTTTGGACAATTTCATGCTCCCAACTTTGTGGGAACAGTTTGGGGATGGCCCCTTCCTGTTCCAACATGACTGCTCACCAGTGCACAAAGCAAGGTCCATAAAAGACATGGATGAGCGAGTTTGGGGTGGAGGAACTTGACTGGCCTGCACAGAGTCCTGACCTTAACCAGATAGAACACCTTTGGGATGAATCAGAGCGGAGACTGCGAGCCAGGCCTTCTCGATCAACATCAGTGCCTGACCTCACAAATATGCTTCTGGAAGAACACACTCCTAATCCTTGGCCTTCCCAGAAGAGTTGATATAGCTGCAGAGGGTGGGCCAACTCAATATTGAAACTCTATGGAATAATACTGGGGTGCCATTAAAGTTCATATGTGTGTAAAGGCAGGTATATATATATATAAAATTATACTCACACACACACATATATATATATACACAGACAATCCCTGGGTCTCTCAGTCTAGTATTCTGGAGGTGAGAGCTACACAGTAATTAGATCTGACAAAGACAGAACAATTAACGGAGAGATTTTTTTTTTTTTTTGAAAGCCTATGGCGTGCATAACACACCCAAAAACTTCACCCAGTGCCAAAAAAATGTGCACACACATGAAGAGTGAAACACAAAAAAGAGCAGACTGGTACACAAATGTGCCTTGCCCTGATTCCCCCGGGGCTCCAGACGGGGGACAAGGGTACTTACAATTGGTCCATCTGGCTGAGTCCAGACGGACCCCGTTCTCTGGAGGGCCTGCCGAAACAGACCCACCCAAGTACTAGGTGAGGCTCCCCCGAAGGGACACCCCATGAGAGAGGGCGAACTAAGCCAAAAGGCCATGTCCACCCCCTGCCAAGACTTTCAGGGCTGGCCCGAGGACCCGCAACCCTACTCATCACACAGTGCAACAAACCGTATACAAAAAGTGACAAACATAGGCTTAATAAATACAATAAAGTGGGGAAGGAATAAGTGAAAAGGAGAGTGAAACAATGACCAGGCCCTCCGGCCAGGAATAAGATATTTCTCTGGTCCCAGCCAAAAGGCCCGGCCCAAGAGGCAGGTGCTAAAAAAGCGTGTTATGGTGCAGTGACCGTGGTGCCTCAAACCAACAATTAACAGAGAGATTATCATGCTTGAAGAGAGGAACAAGGAGTTGTCTGACCTCTGGTGAAAAGGATAGCAAGTCATGGAGAACAATCAGCCATGACACTACAACCTGCAGCTACAACATGTGAGCCTTACAAAAGAATTACAATGCAAACAAACAGCACAGGGGAAAGACCTACACTAACAGCTAATTACACAAATTCCTATTTAAAACAACAGAAACTTCTGAAAGTGTACAATGGCCTGGGAACAAGAATCAGTCTAATGAACAAGTTCAAATTTTCTTTGTGGGTGGCACCGTGGCAGCCTCCCACCCAACATTCTTTGAATGAAAAAAATTGAAGAAGCTGAGAAGAAAATTGTTGGCCGAACAATGGCTGCAACCAATTGGATGATGGTGACGTTTGGCTACTCTGACAGTCACTGGTGCTGGCTGTCAGAATACAAGAGCCGCAGCAGGAAATGTGTCCATGTGTCCAAAGCACAGAGGAAAGGAATGTTAGATTTTTTTTTTTTGCACCCTACTTTGTATCAGTATATGGCTAGCCTTTTAAGCCCACTGTATCCTAACCGCTATTGCCCTTCCAACTGCCTGACCCTGATAACACAACTGGTCCTAAGTATTTATAACAGTATCACGCAACATGTAGTGCTCTACAGGTCTCTTGGAAACTGTAATACACGTATGTTTTATCATCAGGATGTCAGGCAAAGTGGCATAAAAACATGATGTCTCTTCTACATAGGCTGTTAGGTAAATTTAGTACAGAGCTTCTGCTGTAGTCACAGGAGCCAGAATTGTTTAGTTTGGTCTGCTCAAGACTCCACAGGCTGGGAGTTTGATTATCTCCCCCTGACTCTAAGAGAAGCTTTGGAGATTGAATCCTCCTTAAATACCCGGCCTGAATATTTAGCAGGGCCTGTCCAATTCCTGAGGAGGTGTGCCCAGATGGTGGATGGGTTCCTGTTAAATAGGCTGGAGTCCAGAGGAGACCAGAGGTCTTTCCCCTGTGTGGGAATGGATCCATGAGCTCCAGGGGCTACTGGGCTCCTGAGCTGGACGCTGGACCTTTGCTTTGGGGCCATGGTCATGGACAGTTTATGCTTTGCTTTGGGGCCATGGTCATGGACAGTTTATGCTTTGCTTTGGGGCCATGGTCATGGACAGTTTATGCTTTGCTTTGGGGCCATGGTCATGGACAGTTTATGCTTTGGCAGCCAGTGAGTAAAGTGCCCTCTCTTGTGCTGAAGTTTTCATGGCCTCCTGCTGTGAAGGTGGGCTACCTCAGTCTTCAAAGAGTTGCACTACATTTTTGGTGCATGGCCCCAAGCTGTGCCCGTATAGACTGTCCTAGCTGATTAATATCATTTTCATGATTCCCTGTGCTACTCTCAAGATAAAGGTGTCCTCCATTAGCAAAAGGTTTCATTTTGGAGTACCCTGCTTTACTCCCAGATCCCCCTCCCAAGTTTTACCAGCAATAAATTTACAAAGAAGACACCCCTAGACTGTTTATTGAGCCAGAATGGATGGATGACAGCTATGTGCCTGGCTGGCCTGCATTGATTAGAGAAAGAACCTGTGTACATCTACAGTGGTGCCTGCAAGGGTAGTGCTCCACAGGAACCATCAAATAGGAGGTTCAACACTCACAGCTCAAATCACCTCTAGCAACCTCTGGAGGAAGCCTAGAGTTCCAAGAAACCATGGTTGGGAATGGTTGGCTTAGAACAAAGATGGCGCAATACCCATCTAAACCAATTTGATTCTTTGTTTAATTTTACAACTAAATGAAAGATGATGGTGTCCGTTTACCTTATATAAGACCTCTATGTTTGCTCGGTTTGTCTTTGCTCCAGTTTTGGCACTAAGCTGCTGCCCCTCTGATCACGATAGACAAATCTCTCATCAGACGATCAACTAGGGTTGCCACCTCATCCCCTTAAAACCGAAGACATATGAATTACACAGGTTCTGTGGCTGATTAAGGTGGTAATTAAACTCACTTGGTGCCTTATCTGCATTAAATTAGCCTCAGAACCTGTGGCTTGGAGTGTGTGTGTGTGGTGGGATTTAATCTACATGTAAGATAACCCTCCTAAAATCATTTCCAGGTCTTTCCAGGATAAAAACCAGTTCATCAGAGTCAATGGGGGAAATGCCCCTTGCATTGGTGGACAACTAAAGAGATCATTGGCGCCATGCTGCTGTCTTTGCCAAGTGGCCTTTGAACTTGCAACTGTTGCCTTTGCCAAGTGGCCTTTGAACTTGCAACTGTTGCCTTTGCCAAGTGGCCTTTGAACTTGCAACTGCTGCCTTTGCCAAGTGACTTTTGAACGTGCAATTGCTGCCTTTGCAAAGTGGCCTTTGAACTTGCAACTGCTGCCTTTGCTAAGTGGCCTTTGAACTTGCAACTGCTGCCTTTGCCAAGTGGCCTTTGAACTTGCAACTGTTGCCTTTGCCAAGTGGCCTTTGAACTTGCAACTGCTGCCTTTGCCAAGTGACCTTTGAACTTGGAACTGCTGCCTTTGCCAAGTGGCCTTTGAATGGCTGGCTTAGAACAAAGATGGCGCAATACCCATATTAACCAATTCGATTGTTTGATTTTTCAACTGAATGAAAGATGAAAGGTATCCGTTTACCTGATATAAGACCACTGTTTGTCTTTGCTCCAGTTTCATGCATAAGCTCCATTGTCTCTCATTTCCTTTAAACTTTGCTCTGTATATGCACGAGTCTGCTTCTCCTCTGTTCCTCCGGTGCCCCTCTCACCCGATACCAGCACAGCTTGACAACCTCATTCACCCTGATTGCAGTTTTTATTTGTCATTTCCTGTTCTGCTCACTCTACAATGCACACAGGAAAATCTCATGTAGGTCTTTATGTTTTATTAGTCTTTTGCAGCTTTGGGGACTTTCCCTTTGATAGGTTTTTCTTATTGAGACGTGATGCGTGAATCTGAACAATGACTGAGCCTCAGCTCCCTTCCGGGCTAACATAGAAAACATATATATATATGGAGTCCCAAATAGTATTTTCAACATATTAGCTTACTGTTTCTGGAGGGTCTTTTATGTTTTGTTGTCAAAAGGTCTTTCCAGCTGAATACCATGGTCCTTTATTTTTAAACTTCTTGTTCCATCGAAATTGCCGGCTAAGAAAACTGGGTTAATTGTACCCTTGGCCTCAGACTGTTATCAGCTCATGGGCCCCCCGGCCGGCTTAATTGGATCATGAATAATGGTCAGTGTATACACTCATTTGTGTTTTGCTTGCATGAGTCTGTGAAGCTTTTCTGAAGGATTTGGAATGCAAAAATAGATTTCATGCAGCGATATACACTCACCAGCCACTTTATTATTAGGTACTCCTTGCTAGTACCGGGTTGGACCGCATTTTGCCTTCATTCTTGGTGGCATAGATACAACAAGATGTTGGAAACATTCCTCAAAGATTTTGCTCCATAGTGACCTGATAACATCACACAGTTGCTGCAGATTTGTTGGCTTCACATCCATGATGCCAATGTCCCATTCCACCACATCCCAAAGGTGCTCTATTGGATGAGATGTGGTGAGTGTGGAGGCCATTGGAGGACAGGGACCTCATTGTCCAGTGGTGAGATGATTGGAGCTTTGTGACATGGTGCATTATCCTGCTGGAAGGAGGCATCAGAAGATGGGAACACTCAGGGCTTTTTTTTCAGCGGGAACACAGGGGAGTGCAGTTCCTGCACCTCCAGCACTAACTGTATGTAATGGGAAGGTGTACTGGGGTGTGTTGCGTTGTCTATTGATGCTGGCGGCTGGGGGATCTATTTTAGCTGGAGGGAATCTATTTTTGTAGAGGGGGTCTATTGTTGCTGGTGGGGGACCGACTGTTGCTGAGGATGGGTCTTATATTGCTGGGGGGAGGGGGGGATCAGTTGTTGCTGAAAGAGATCTACTGTTGGGGGAGGGGGTCTATTGTTGCTGGCTGATGGAGGGTCTATTGGCTGGCTGTGGGGAGATCTGTTTTAGCTAGGGGGGAAATTTAGTTGCGGGCGGTCCATTGTTGTTGCTGGATCTATTGTTGCTTGGGGGGGGGGGGGCTAATTTTACTGGCTGCAGGGGATCTATTTTTACAGATTTTCTTATTATGACCAAATTCCATACAAATTACTTAGCACCACAAAATGATACTTGGTTCTGTATTCTTTAACCACTTGCCGTCCGCCCACCGTCAAATGACGCCGGGGTGGTGCAGCTCACGTTCTGGGTGGATGTCATATGACGGCGCCCAGAACGGGCGTGCAGCGATCGCGGCCGCGCCGTGTTGCTAGGACATGGCACGACCCCGATCTCTGTAAAGAGCCCTGGCCGCGGCTCTTTAACCATGTGATCGGCTGTGTCCAATCAATAAACATGGAAGTGCCGGTAATCGGCGCTCCTCGCCTCACACTGAGAGAGTGTGAGGAGAGGAGAGCGGATCAGTGGCATCTCCTCACAGAGGACATCTAGGCATTTAATCAGTGCGCTGATTACAATAAAGCACCCACAGTGCTATCAGTGAGTGCCCACCAGAGCCAGCAATCAGTACCCATTAGTGATGCCAGTCAGTGCTGGCTATCACTGCTGCCCATCAATACCCATCACTGCTGCCCATCAATGCCCATCAGTGCAGTCCATCAGTGCCCATCCATGCCGCCTATCTGTGCCCACCAGTGCCGCCTATCTGTGCCCACCAGTGCCGCCTATCTGTGCCCACCAGTGCTGCCACCCAGTGCCCACCAGTGCCGCCACCCAGTGCCACATATCAGTGCCACCTATCAAGGCCCATAAGTGCGGCATATTCATGCCTCCTCATCAGTGTCACCTAATCAGTGGCCATAAGTGCAGCCTATCAGTGCCCATTAGTTCCGCCTCATCAGCGTCCATCAGTGAAGGAGAAAAACTACTTATTTACAAAATTTATTGACAGAAACTAAGAAAAACTTTTTTTTTCTCAAAATTTTAAGTCTTTTTTTTTTTTTTAAGAGATAAAAAAAGATAAAAAAAAAAGTGATTAAATACCACCAAAAGAAAGTTCTATTTGTGTGAAAAAAATTCTAAAAATTTCACACGGTTACAGTGTAGCATGACTGCGCAATTGTCAATCACAGTGTGACAGCGCTGAAAGCTGAAAAGTGGCCTGGGCAGGAAGGGGGTGTAAGTGCCTGGTATTGAAGTAGTTAAAAGGGCAGTACTGGTAGGTGGGTGGACAGTGGCGGACCATGCATTGTGGGCACAGGCGCTGCCCATCCCCAGCACCTCCGCCGCCCTCCCTATCTATGCGCCTGCCCCCTTTCAGGACGCCGGACACATGAAATACTATGGCTGGTGATAGGCTGGGGGTGTGTATTTTGAAGCACCTGATTAGAGCCAGAGGCTCCAATAGGCTTCAAAATAGGGTGGGCTCGGGGCACAGAGCACTGCGTCCCGATCCCAACCTGTTGTGTGACGATAACAAATTAATTTTCGCTATGGTCACACTACAGTTCCTCCCTGCCGATCAGGAGGCAGGTCTGTGTGACCCGTTTCCCGATAGGATCGCCTAGCGCTTTGGCGGAAGGGAAGACACACAGGGGAGGAAGCCTGAGGACCGGACACCAGAGCCGCCGCTGCCTGCACTCGAGGAGAGGTGGAGGACATCCCCGCCACTGCAGGAGAGGAGGAGAGCCCCGCCACACAGCGGGAAAGTGCCACCCGCGGGTGGTCCAGTGGGTAGACAGTGCTGCGGGTGGTCCGGTGGGTGGTCATTGCTGCGGGTGGTCCGGTGGGTGGACAGTGCTGCAGGTGGTCCAGTGGGTGGACAGTGCTGCGCCTGACGGCAGGGGTGGGTTTGGTGCATGTTTGCCACCCCCCAAAAGAAGAACCAACCAGCCCTGCCACTGCAGGAGAGGAGGAGAGCCCCGCCCCACAGCGGGTAAGACAGTGCTGCGGGTGGTCCGTCGGGGGCCGTTGTGGTCAGTGCCGTGGTGGGTAGTCAGTGCCGCGGGTGGTCCGGTGGGTGGTCAGTGCCATGGGTGGTCCGGTGGGTGGTCAGTGCCGTGCCCAGCAGTGGGGGGGGGGTTTGGTGCATGTTTGCCGCCCCCCAAAAAGGTGAACCCACCAGCCGCCACTGAGGGTGGAACCAAGGAATGGTGCTCAGAGGTGGGTAGGGGGTGGAGAAAAGGGGGGGAATTAGAAAGGGGGAGTTTCTGTACCTATTGTCTGAGGAAAAAAAAGCCCTTTATGACTACACTGTAGTCATAAAGGGATGGACATGGTCAGCAACAATACTCAGGTAGGTCGTGGTGTTTAAACGAAGCTCAGTTGGTACTAAGGGGCCCAAAGTGTGCCAAGAAAATTCCCCCACACCATTACACCCCCACCACCAGCTTGAACCATTGTGTCAGAGAACTGTTCGCAGAAGAACTGGCACGTCTGACAATGCCCAACGCATCACAGATTGGCACACAAGAATTTGTCAATGCGAATGCGCATAAGCATGCGAACAGCCGCGAAGATTGCGCGTGCGTCCGCATGAACGTGCGCAATGAGTGACAGATTCTGGCGACTTGTGGCCTATTTAAAGTCAGCAGCATCAGCCACTAGGTTGCTGGATGATCTTCAGCTCCCTCGTGTGTTCCTGAATTCCTGTTATTATTGGATTTCCTGTTACCTACCCGGCTTGCCTTTGAGCCTCGGCTTGTTTCATTGTCCCCGCTTCTGCCTGCTGATCTGTGTATGACCTTGGCTTGCTCTTTGGACTCCGCTGCTGCCTGTTTACCTGTGTATGACCCTGGCTCTCTCTTGACCCTGCTTGCTGTCTTACCCCTGGCTGATATTCCATGTATGACTACTGGCCTGGCTCCTGGCGCTCCCTCCTGCCCAGTCTTATCTGGTACATCTGAGGGACTCCTGCTCAGCAGTGCATCCTGCTCGTCCAGCCACCATCCACCAGACATCTTATCACTTTAGCCTGTCGCAGCTGGCAACCCCTGTTTCTTTGGGCATAGCACTCCCTGTTGCCACCTTCAGGGGTACCCTGCACTCAGCCTCAAGGGAAGCCTTCTCAGCACTTTGGCCTCTGACCAGGTACGTGAACCGGTGATACAAGGCAGGATGGATCCATGCGCCAAATTCTGACCCCACCATCTGAATGTCGCAGCTGAAATCCAGACTCATCAGACCAGGCAATGTTTTTCCAATCTTCTATTGTCCAATTTTGGTGATCCTGTGCGAATCGCAGCCTCAGTTTCCTGTTCTTAGCAGACAGGAGTGGCACCCGGTGTGGTCTTTTGCTGCTGTAGCCCATCTGCTTCAAGGTTGGATGTGTTGTGCGTTCAGGGATGGTATTCTGCATACCTTGGGTGTAACGAGTGGTTATTTGAGTTACAAATGTTGTCCAACATTTTAATCTTCTAGATTGTAGGCTCTAACGAGCAGGGCCCTCTGATCCCTCCTGTATTGATTTGTATTGTAAGTGTACAGTCTGCCCTCATGTTGTAAAGCGCTGCGCAAACTGTTGGCGCTATATAAATCCTGTATAGTAGTAATAATTGCAGAGAGATCACATGACAAAAAGGTACAAGTGCAATGTTTCGGAGCCGCACAGGACCCCTTTGACGCATGCGTGGCTCCGAAACGTTGTTCTTGTACCTTTGTGATGTGATCTCTCTGCAATAAAAGTTTTGGACAACACTTGATGATCCATGGTGTGCTGGTGAATATGTGCATTGGTCTGCAACAAAGTGCACTGCATAGAATACATCAAAGTAATAGCGGTAGATGGAGCGCACACACAATGAACTAGCCGGGGTCTTGATGTAAATGTGAACCCGACATTCATTTTACCAACTCTAAATGCATTTAGTTATTTTCTTTGTTTCTTTTAGTTATTTTCTTTGTTTCTTTTAGTTATTTTCTTTGTGATCTTTAAAGATAAAAAGAAATTCCTTTTCACAAGGAAGTAAATGCGCAACAATGCACGCAATTACATCAACAAACCACAGCAGGGGGAAAAGATTTTTGTTCCTTTTACTCGAAATGCACGTTATTTGCAGTACTGGAATTTCAAGTTCTGTTCATCGGTCTCTAATTTTCCCAGACGTCTCATTATTGACAATGCTATAGAACAGGGGCACTGAATTCAAATTCACAGAGGTCCAGTAAGTAAAATTTTGTTCCAGTAAAGGTCCGGATCTAATGTTTGTTCTATTACTCAGCCCCCATTTACATCACAGCGCATTCTTTTTACATCACTGCCCCCCCCCCTTTTACATCACAGTCCCCCCCTTACATCACATTATTCCCATTTGCATCACAGCCCTCCCTCCCTTTTCATTGCTTCCCCATTTATATAACAGCTAAATCATTTTACATCACAGCCCTCCCCCATTTTACATCAAAGACCCCTTTACATCACATTATCCTCATTTGCATCACAGCCCCCCCCCCCCCCTTTTCAATGCTTTCCCATTCATATAACAGCTAAATCTTTTTACATCACAGCCCTCCCCCTTTTACACCAAAGACCCCTTTACATCACATTATCCTCATTTGCATCACAGCCCCCCCCCCCCCCCTTTTCATTGCTTCCCCATTCATATAACAGCTAAATCTTTTTACATCACAGCCCTCCCCCTTTTACACCAAAGACCCCTTTACATCACATTATCCTCAGTTGCATCACAGCCCCCCTCCCTTTTCATTGCTTCCCCATTTATATAACAGCTACATCATTTTACATCACAGCCTCCCCCCCCCCCTTTTGCATCAAATTATCCCCATTTGCATCACAGCCCCCCCTCCCTTTTCATCGCTTTCCCATTTATAGAACAGCTAAATCTTTTTACATCACAGCCCTCCCCCCTTTTGCATCACAGTCCTGCCTTTTATATCAATGACCCCTTTACATCACATACCACCCCCCCCCCCCCCCTTCCCTTTTCATTGCTTCCCCATTTATTTTTTTTTACAACCATTTTTTTTTGATTTTTAAGAGAAAGTATACAGCAGTAAACGTAGTTGCGGATGCAGCCACTATATTACCAATGAACAGTGTAAGGTAACTTATTGAAGTAGTCGTAAAGTATAGTACGACACAGATAAAATGGTACTAGTGCCATACATCTGGTAATCACGCAACAAGGCATAGACCAAGCTGTGGAAAGCAAGCAAACCAAAGTAAAATAAAATAGAATAAAGTGAGAAATCTCTCGTTTCAAAGCCCTTAGTGTGACATACATATCAAACTTTTTGTAACTGGAGGGCCTTGGGCCCATGGAAAGACACTCATAGCTCCTTTTTAGGTTTTAATGTAAATCCCCATTCATATAACAGCTAAATCTTTTTACATCACAGCCCCCCCCTTTTTACATCACAGACCCCTTTACATCACATTATCCCCATTTCCATGACAGCCCCCCCCCCCTTTTACATCACAGACCCCTTTACATCACATTATCCCCATTTCCATGACAGCCCCTCCCCCCCAATTACATCACAGATCACTTTACATCATATTATCCCCATTTCCATGACAGCCCCCCCTTTTACATCACAGACCCCTTTACATCACATTATCCCCATTTTCATGACAGCCCCCCCTTTTACATCACAGACTCCTTTACATCACATTATCCCCATTTGAATCACAGCCCCCCCCCCCTTTTTTGTTACTTCCCCATTTATATCACAGCCCAATCTTTTTACATCACAGTCTGCCCCTTTATATCAAAGCCTCTCTTCACAATACAGTCCCCCCACTCTGAATTGCAGTCCCCCATCTTTACATCGCGGTCTCCCCGTTTTGCATCAAAGCCCCACCCCCTTCACATCGTAGTTTCCCATCGTTACATTGCAACCCACCCCTTTACATCACAGTCCACTCTTTACATCATATTCCCCTCATTTGCATCACAGCCCCCCTCACTTTACATCACAGCCCATCTTTACAATATAGTGCCCCCATTATTTACATCACAGTCCCCCCTTTTACATTGTAGGCCCCCATCTTTACATAACAGTCCTCCCCTTTGCAACCCCAATCCCCACTTTTACATCACAGTCCCCTAAGTCCCCCCTTTTTGCATCAAAATCTCACCTCCTTTACATCACATTATCACCATTTCCATAACAGCCCCCCCTCCTTTTACATCACAGACCCCTTTACATCACATTATCCCCATTTCCATGACAGCCCCCCCTCCTTTTACATCACAGACCCCTTTACATCACATTATCCCCATTTCCATGACAGCCCCCCCCCCTTTTACATCACAGACCCCTTTACATCACATTATCCCCATTTGAATCACAGCCCCCCCCCTTTTTTGTTTCTTCTCTATTTATATCACAGCTCAATCTTTTTACATCACAGTCCTCCCCTTTGCAACCCCCGATCCCCACTTTTACATCACAGTCCCCTAAGTCCCCCCTTTTGCATCACAATCTCACCTCCTTTACATTGTAGCCCCCCGCACCTTGTTTACAATGTATCCCCCCCTTTACAATTCCATCCCCCATTTTTATATTGCAATCCCCCTTCAATTAAAAGTATTTTACAGGTTGTGGCCTAGCATTGGAACGAGATGGCCGCTTAGTGAGAGAGCTCCGCCATCCAGTGCTTCATCTCAGCCTAATTATCAGGTAACCCTCGATCTAGACACGGCACAATGATGGGTGGGAGCCAGTCAGCCACTCGCTCTCAGCTGGATCCGTCTACCCAGCTGAGCAGGAACATACCAGCGATGTTCCGCACCCAGCACACAGACTCGCAGGCCGCATCTCAAGCCGCAGACTATAGTTTAACTGGCAATGCGGCCGCGGCTGACACTCCTGCAGTCTCCCAGGCAAGCTCACCCTCCTCACGATCCTCTCCCTTCCCGTGCCTGGCGGACCTCCAGAGTGTGGCCCTAGACATTAAGAACACCCTCACAGCGGCGACTGCGGACCTAAAATCAGAGCTTAAAACTGTTGCTTTACGTGTGGAACATGTGGAGTCGGCGGCCATAACACATGGCAATGCCATACACCAGGTGCAGCAGGCAGTCAATGTCCATAACCAACATCTCACGGACATGCACAGGCAGATGGAGGATCTCGAAAACCGTGGAGCAATCTCTGTGTCAGGGGGATCCCAGAGTCAATCGAGGGCCCCCAATTGCAAGTGGCAATTTGGGCCATATTTAACACCCTTTTGGGGAGACCGCCAGATGTGCCAGTGGAGATGGAGAGATGCCACAGGGCATTGAGACCAAGGGGCAGGGACAATGATCCACCCAGGGATGCTGTCTGCTGTCTGGTCAGCTTTACCCAGAAGGAAGAGATCCTACGCCTGGCCCGCAATCATGCCCACCTGGAACATGACGGGGCACGTATTCAGCTCTTCCAGGATTTGTCCGCCATTACCTTGAAACATAGGAGGGATCTCCGTCCACTCCTACAAGCTCGGCGAGAGAGGCACATCCCCTATCGGTGGAAATTTCCATTCTGCCTTCAAGCGACAAATGGCAACTGCACGGCTCAACTGAAAATGCCAGCAGACCTGCGGCCTTTCTGCGACTCCCTTGGCATCCCAGTGATCCCAGTTCCAGAATGGTATGGAGTATTCATGCAACCTGAGCCCTGGATCCCTACCCTCCCTGGGGACACCCCGAGACCTCAGAGGAGCAGACAACGTCTCCGCAGACCCTCAGCTAACTCGCCACCGAGACCCCGCGGAGATATGGAAACCGATGAAAGCCCACGTGTTTCTCCTTCATCGGCTAGGCGCAAAACTGATCACTGAACTGACAAGAAACGAGATGGTGAGCTGTTCCATTGCTTTACTTTGTCCCTTTTTACGCTTATCAACAGGTCATACGAGGTAAGCTGGGGCACACCTTTACACTTATGGCCTGCGTCTGACGACTGGCTGACGAAGTACTGGGGGGGCCTTTGACACTTGTTCAGGTATTGTAGCATCTGCTGTGATGCACACTAGTTCATGCTGCCACTGACAGAGGTGATCTCTCTTACATACCTTGAGAACTGACACATTCTTGTCCTTACCGGACTGTTTTCAGAGAACGCAACGGGTGATCTCACCACAGGTCCCCGAACCGGTACTACACAAGGGTACGCTGTTACTTCAAAGGAGACTTTAACACCCCTGTGCTTCTCCCGGCTCGGGTCCAAGCACGAAGAGAACTCTCTCATCCAAGGCGGGAATTGAGCCTTGGGAAGATGCGTGCTCTTCCCCCTTCTCGCTATGCTGACTCTATAGGCCAAATAGACAGTCACTGCTAGACAAGACTGGTAATCCTCTGTTCTCTACTTTGCTTATGCTATCCACATATAATATCTGGAGGTAACTAAATGGCAAGGCCGAAGGGGTCCGGACCAAACTGTCACTCCAGTCCTGGTCCACCATTTAGTGATGCCTGCTATAGAACAACCAGGCCAACTGCCTGCCATACATGGATCAAAATTTAGCCAGTTAAGCAGGGGCCAGCTTAATTTTGATCCATGTATGAGTGCCCTGGTTGTCTACCGATCGACTTCTGTACATCCAGCCTGTCGGGTTTTTGCCAATTAATCAGTGCAGTTCGCTTTAGCCGGCAGCACTGATCATTGTATTCTGCTGGGGAAGTGTCTGTGCTATCAAAACACAATAGCACAGTTCCCACTCAACATGGTTGAACAATAAAAAATGCTTATTATGGGCTGCTTACGCCAGTCTCCTGGAACCCCCCCTCCCCCCAGGGCTACTCGCATCTTCCAAAGCCTACTGGAGCTACACTATGCTCAGACCAGTCCTGAACAATACTGTAGCCCACAACCCCCTGGGAAACTCTGGCAACGCTGGCCAAACCCTGGAGACAACCTATTCTCGATTTTGCTGAGGTCAAGCAAAGGCTAATGGGGACCATGGTCCATGAGAAGCTCACCTCCAAACTCAAAGACTCTCACGCTACATTTATAAAGGTCTGGGATTCTTGGATAGCCTATAATGCCAACCTGAATATAGACAGAATATAAATGGAGAGAACCGCGCTTGACCTAAAAAATATGTATCCAGCAGCAGCATATAGTGCGATTACACCAAAATAAATAGTCCAAAAAAGAAGGCTGCGCTCAAACAAAACAGTCTATATAAATGACATCAGAGAGATTTTGAGATCCTTCCAAAGTAAACAACACCGCCACCGTGTACTTTTAAGCAGTAGTGACAATCCACCCTAGTAGTTAAACCTGCTTACCAGATGGCAAGCATAAAAGGGCAGGTGGCTATAGCCCAGCCAAGGCCTTTTAGCTTGCTGGCACTCCCGGTGTTCATGTGGGGGGTAAAACTCCGGATTCACTTGCGTTGCCACGTGTCACCATTCACCACGAAAACCACGGATAACCCAGAAGGAAGAAGAACTCACCATAGTATAAAATCCTTCAGATGTTTATTTAAAAAAGTAGTAACTTACAGTTAAGTTAGTAAAATTGCATATACGAAAAGCCGGCCGGCATGCAAACAAACGGAGCCCGTCCTCTCACTCTGAAAGCGTGGGAAGGTACGCACTGACGTCACCACGCTTTCGGAGTGAGAGGACGGGCTCCGTTTGTTTGCATGCCGGCCGGCTTTTCGTATATGCAATTTTACTAACTTAACCGTAAGTTACTACTTTTTTAAATAAACATCTGAAGGATTTTATACTATGGTGAGTTCTTCTTCCTTCTGGGTTATCCGTGGTTTTCGCGCAGCCTTCTTTTTTGGACTGAATATAGACAGAACCTTGCTATCGGTTTGACATCCTCATTGATGACTTCCCCCCCAGAAGCTGGTCCACGTGGGACTACCCCCTGACCCTTCATCCCCTCCCATTGCCCATCCCATGCAAACGCTTCCCCCTTTTCTCTGTCCCTTCTTTTTGTTTTCCTCCAATCTTTTCCTCGGCACACATTGTTTTCTCTCCTTAATGCTACAATTATGAATTATTTGGCACCCTCCCTTCTCCCCATCTTTGAAGAGGCGCTCACAACTGGTAATATGGAGCGCCCTTCACCGGAAACCATTATACCTCCAACTTTGACTCAAACCATGGAGCCTTCGTTGTTGTGATGGTTTGGAGGTATCAAATATGCTTTACCTTACAGTGCTCCGGCACATCCCTCCAATGCACCTCTATGTACCTTGTTGTTTTCTGTGCCATAACTGTGTTTCCTTAAAAAATAAAAAAAACAATAATGAGGTGGATTTACTAAAGGCAAGTAGACTGTGCACTTTGCAGTTGCTTCGAATCTCAAAAGAGAGGGGAAGATTCACTTTACAAAGAATACCCAATCATGTGCAAGGAAAATATAAAAAACAGCATTTTTGCTTGCACATGATTGGATGATGGACGTCAGTAGAGCTCCTCCTCATTTACGAAGCTCTGGAGCAACTGACCTTGCAAAGTGCACAGTCTCTTTGCCTTTAGCAAATCAATCCCTTATGCCGCGTACACACGGTCGGACTTTTCATCTACAAAAGTCCGCCGGACGCCGACGGACCAAAGCCGGCTGACAATCCGATCGTGTGTGGGCTTCCCCGGACTTTCAGCGGACTTTTCCAGCCGCAAATCTGACAGACTTTAGATTTGAAACATGCTTCAAATCTTTACGTCGTAACTACGCCGGACCCAGAAATCCGCTCGTCTGTATGCTAGTCCGACGGGCGAAAACCCACGCTAGGGCAGATATTGGCTACTGGCTATCAACTTCCTTATTTTAGTCCGGTGTACATCATCACGTACCAATCCGTCGGCTTTTGTGTGATCGTGTGTAGGCAAGTCCGTTCGTTAGAAAGTCCGCCAAAAGTCAGTCGAAAGTCTGTCGGACGGGCTGTCAGGCTTTTGTAGCCGAAAAGTCCGACCGTGTGTACGCGGCATAAGTCTTTGTCAAAGACTCCTGGAGCTCCTTATCTCCATCTCTTCAACCCCAACCCAACTGCCAGGGCTTTTTTTTAGCAGGAATGTGGGGGGGGGGGGGGGGGGGCACAGTTCTGGCACCTCCAGCAGCAAGGGGTGCTAAAGTGTGCTAGATGGTGAGGGATCTATTGATGTTGGGGGGGGGGGGTCGATTTTTGCTGGGAGGGATCTACTGTTGAGAGAGGGGTCTATTGTTGCCTGCTGCTGGGAGATCTGTTGTATCTGGTGCACAAATCCTCTCAGGGTGTAGGTTAGATGTGGTGGATCTATTGTTGCTGGGTATATAGAAAAAGGAAGTTCCCCTAAATGGACTTTAACGGCACTTGCTAAAAAATATATTTAAATAATAAGTATGTGTAGCAAAGTATAAGAAGTAAAAAGATTTTTTTATTTAGACATAACATAGATTAAAAACATAGTATCTCGTAAATTCAACGGAGCATATTACAGAATCAATAAGTTTAGTATTGTTAACAAGCAGTAAATTATGCAAGGGCTCTTTCTCACACCCAACGCGTTTCGGAACAAACAGTGTTTTTATCCTTCTTCAGGGATGTAGCAGAGAAGAGCAATTCATCTAAAGCAATTAAAATATAGAATAATGAGTGAATTACCAGCATGTATATATGGATATATTTATCCAATTGTAGTTGGATAATAGATCACTCACTTATAATATGCTTAGTTGGGTTACTTTAAAAATCCAAAATTGGAGTAGCATTGGGCATTGTTGCTGGTACAGTTGTTGTCATTGGAACATCATAGTTAGCACTGAATAATGTCAATTGGTAATGGTCCCATTTACTGGGGCATGGTATCTCACCTACCCCCGTCCCTCCCGGATGCGTGCAGGCCAGAGCAATATACTGAGGCAAAAGAAGAGGGAACCCCTAGAAGTAAGACAATATAATGGAGTAAGTATTTGGAAACAGGAGTCAGACATGGGTCTAAGAATTAGATATACATAATATCTCATAGGAAAAAGTAGTATTTGATATCTTGTGAATATCATGTGTCCACAAGGGGTGGAGTATATGTGGTACATATATGATTAAATATGTATGTATATATTTACAATAAATATATGTCCACATAGGAATTATCAATGAAAGAGGCGTGGTTGATTGGGAGTGTTCTGTAGTTATTTCTGATTCTGATTGTAATATGCAGTCTATGTGTAACACTGGAATACCACAAAGTATTAGATATTACGAATACTCGTATAGGTAAATACATTGAAGTGCATTTTAAAGATGGGTGGATCCTAGTATTATGTGGCATTAATGGTGGCCTAAATGTATTTACTTATAGTACTCGTGTCAATAGGGTGGCAAGCACAGTAACAAGACTATAGCCTGCCACCAGAGGCGGCTCTCTAATTAGGCAAATTAGGCGGTCGCCTAAGGCCTCGCACTCACAGGGGCCTCGCGGCCTCCTAATTTGCCTGTTCTCAATCACTGAAGTTGACGCCGGCGGCTCCGCCTACCCCCACTGGGACTCTGTGGCTTAGGAGCTGATGGACAAATCAGATACTGCCCGCAGCCTGAGGAATAGCGGCCTCATCACGGAGCGTTCCAGTCCGTGGGGCCTCATGTGTAAGTTTTGCCTAAGGCCTCACAAAGCCTAGAGCCGCCTCTGCCTGCCACCAAAGCTGCAGTTTTAAAGGATGTAAAGAAAAAGTTGCCATAGGTAGGAGTTGTACATCTATAAACGGGCCATAGAAACTAAATACTGATACATATACAGTAGTCATGTGTGCGAATAGTAGTTCCAGAGTAAGGTTATTGTAGAGCCAACAGGAAGAGGATTGCTCAAGAGTTGCTTCAGTGAAAATGGACGAGCCCTGTTGCACAATATAAGAAAGTTTCCTTAATTATCACTCCTTTTTAAAGTACTAATTGTTTTCTCTCTCTCCCCAGGTCTCTCCCCGGTGCGACTAGCCAGAGCGATTTCCCGGCACGGAAAGCCGCCCAGATACATCATCTGGGCGGTGTCACAGGAGGTGGTATTCGCACACATGACTACTGTAAATGTATCAGTATTTAGTTTCTATGGCCCGTTTATAGAAGATGTACAACTCCTACCTATGGCAACTTTTTCTTTACATCCTTTAAAGCTGCAGCTTTGGTGGCAGGCTATAGTCTTGTTACTGTGCTTGCCACCCTATTGACACGAGTACTATAAGTAAATACATTTAGGCCACCATTAATGCCACATAATACTAGGACCCAACCATCTTTAAAATGCACTTCGATGTATTTACCTATACGAGTATTAGTAATATCTAATACTTTGTGGTATTCCAGGGTTACACATAGACTACATATTACAATCAGAATCAGAAATAACCACATAACACTCCCAATCAACCACGCCTCTTTCATTGATAATTCCTATGCGGACATATATTTATTGTAAATATATACATACATATTTAATCATATATGTACCACATATACTCCATCCCTTGTGGACACATGATATTCACAGGATATCAAATACTACTTTTTCCTATGAGATATTATGTATATCTAATTCTTAGACCCATGTCTGACTCCTGTTTCCAAATACTTACTACTTTATATTGTCTTACTTCTAGGGGTTCCCTCTTCTTTTGCCTCAGTATATTGCTCTGGCCTGCACGCATCCGGGAGGGACGGGGGTAGGTGAGATACCATGCCCCAGTAAATGGGACCATTACCAATTGACATTATTCAGTGCTAACTATGATGTTCCAATGACAACAACTGTACCAGCAACAATGCCCAATGCTACTCCAATTTTGGATTTTTAAAGTAACCCAACTAAGCATATTATAAGTGAGTGATCTATTATCTAACTACAATTGGATAAATATATCCATATATACATGCTGTGGTAATTCACTCATTATTCTATATTTTAATTGCTTTGGATGAATTGCTCTTCTCTGCTACATCCCTGAAGGACAAAAACACTGTTTATTCCGAAACGCGTTGGGTGTGAGAAAGAGCCCTTGCATAATTTACTGCTCGTTAACAATACTAAACTTATTGATTCTGTAATATGCTCCGTTGAATTTACGAGATACTATGTTTTTAGACTATGTTATGTCTAAATAAAAAATCGTATTACTTCTTATACTTTGCTACACATACTTATTATTTAAATATATCTTTTAGCAAGTGCCGTTAAAGTCCATTTAGGGGAACTTCCTTTTTCTATATACATATGTATTTTTGGATGTGGCACAGCCTCTCTCTACCTAGGGAAGCAAATCACCCCATATTGACGATTGTTGCTGGGTTGTTGTTTTTTGGCGAGGGGTCTATTGTTGGTGGGGGGGGATCTATTGTTGCTGGAGGGGTGTATTTTGTTGCAAGTGGTCTTTTGTTGGTGAGGGGTATTTTATTGCGAGTGTTCTATTGTTGGTGGGGTTATTCTATTGTTGCTGGGGGGGGGGGGGGGGGATTGTGTTGCGAGGAGTCTTTTGCTTAATTTCAAGTCTTTCATACTTCATTTAATACCCTATCAAGTCACAAAAAAAGTAATTTCCTGTCAATAAACCTCTCCAGCAGTCCATGTCTCTTGCCTTCACTCCACTCCAGCACTGTAACATCTGTCCGACTCTTCAGGATTTGACACTTCCAGGAGTGTCGGATGCTCCAATCCCCTCCACTACACATGGTGGTTCCTTCCTCTGACCTCTGCATCACTGCTGTGTTCTGTAGTAATTTAGGGGTCGAAGGAATGAACCACATTGCATAATGGAGGACACAGTCACTTCCAGGAGAGTCAAATAATATTGAGTCTAACAGATCCTCCAGTGAGCAACAGAGGCAAGGAAGCTGACAGGGGCTGCCAGAGAGGTAATATACAGGTTTTTTTTTAATTGTAGGGAACTGGTTTTAGTATTTTTTTAGGTCACTTTAAAAGTTAAGAAGCCCATAGTTTATGCAATTTTCTTTCCTTCCACAGCGCTATCTGGCAGGACACAATAATCACTGCTGGCTGCTATAGCCACCGGCAGTAATCACATGAAAAAAATTAGACAGGCTGGTTGTCCTGTCAGGGCCGTCTTTAACGAGGTGCAAAAGAGGCAGCTGCCCAGGGCCCAGTCATTGTTGTGAGCCCCTTGTCATGGGGAGTCCCAAACCGGTGGCGGCAGGAGCAGGAAGAAGTGAGAGCCCGGGAGGGAAAATAGCTCCCTGACCACCGGAGAGGTGAGGAGCAGCAGGCGCAACCCCGATGCGACAGCGCCACCCAGAGCTTGGATTCCTTCAACTACCTCTCCACTTCTAGCCCTGACAGTGGCCCATAGGACAGGCCAATCGGGGGCCCCCCAGAGGACTGGCGGGAGGCACAGGCAGCCAGGGACCACTACCCGAGACAGTTCGTAGTCTATCACATCAAAATGGATCCACTGGAAGGAGCAGAGCACCCTCATCCTCATCCAGAAGGAGAATGGGCATTGCCGGCTGCTGACCATCATGAACGTCATGGAAGATACGGGCATCATACACACCTACCCGTAGACAGGGACTGGAACAGGGGGTACACAGGAGGGACTGCAGACAGGGCTAGAGTTCTCTTTCTCTCTCTCACGCCCCCCCACTCTCTCACACCCCCCTACTCTCCCCTCTCTTTCTCTCACCCCCTCTATCACCCACCCAGTCCATTGGCTGACAATATTCAAAGCTTTGATCTTTCTTTCATTCACTCTGTAAAAATTGGACCGGCAGGTATGTGGGTCAGTGGACAAAATAAAAGTATATGTTCTATACACCTGACATAACACCCCTCTCCACCTTAATAATAAGATTGGAAAGCCAGTGCAAAAATCATAGTCACTGTGTTTTACTGAGTTAAGCAATATTATCATCATTCTTGTTTGATTGAATGTATGGAAACATTTTGAGGAATGCTAGTTAGGAAAATAAAAAAGGCGCTCATATCTTTGAAGGACATGTTATCTTTCTCAGAAATTATGCACACCACCTGGAGGAGGAGGGTGGTGGAAGGTCGTAGTACCATTCTGTGTCTGTCTAGAGCGGTTCAGACCAGAAATGTGGAGGAGAGGAAAGGAAACTGGTTGGCAGTAGAAGAAAAAAACAAAGTCTGGGGATTCTCACAAGAATTCTGCTCCCTCCACCCGACATATCTGTGAAGAAGAAAAGGGATATTGCAAGACAAGACTATGTATAGAGGGGGGAAATAAAACTGGAAGATAGGACTATGTGTAGATGGAGAAGAAGGCTGGAAGATAGGACTATGTGTAGATGGAGAGAGAGACTGGAAGATAGGACTATGTGTAGATGGAGAGAGAGACTGGAAGATAGGACTATGTGTAGATGGAGAGAGAGACTGGAAGATAGGACTATGTGTAGATGAAGAGAGAGACTGGAAGATAGGACTATGTGTAGATGGAGAAGGAGGCTGGAAGATAGGACTATGTGTAGATGGAGAGAGAGACTGGAAGATAGGACTATGTGTAGATGGAGAAGAAGGCTGGAAGATAGGACTATGTGTAGATGGAGAAGAAGGCTGGAAGATAGGACTATGTGTAGATGGAGAGAGAGACTGGAAGATAGGACTATGTGTAGATGGAGAAGAAGGCTGGAAGATAGGACTATGTGTAGATGGAGAGAGAGACTGGGAGATAGGACTATGTGTAGATGGAGAGAGAGACTGGAAGATAGGACTATGTGTAGATGGAGAGAGAGACTGGAAGATAGGACTATGTGTAGATGAAGAGAGAGACTGGAAGATAGGACTATGTGTAGATGGAGAAGGAGGCTGGAAGATAGGACTATGTGTAGATGGAGAGAGAGACTGGAAGATAGGACTATGTGTAGATGGAGAAGGAGGCTGGAAGATAGGACTATGTGTAGATGGAGAGAGAGACCAGCAGATAGGATTATGTATGGATGGAGAGAGAGACTAGAAGATAGGACTATGTGTAGATGGAGAGAGAGACTGGAAGATAGGACTATGTGTAGATGAAGAGAGAGACTAGAAGATAGGACTATGTGTAGATGGAGAGAGAGACTGGAAGATAGGACTATGTGTAGATGGAGAGAGAGACCAGCAAATAGGATTATGTATGGATGGAGAGAGAGACTGGAAGATAGGACTATGTGTAGATGGAGAGAGAGACTGGAAGATAGGACTATGTGTAGATGGAGAGAGAGACTAGCAGATAGGACTATGTGTAGATGGAGAGAGAGACTGGAAGATAGGACTATGTGTAGATGGAGAGAGAGACTAGCAGATAGGACTATGGGGTTTATTTACTAAAGCTGGAGAGTGAAAAATCAGTCTCACTTTTGCATTGAAAGCAATCAGCTTTCAGGTTTTATTGCCAAAACTTACAAGGAAAAGAGAGTGGGACATAGGGGACAGTGGCTGATGTTGGCCCCATAATGTTCACACCCTAAAATGGCTGGACTATACCGGTACAGGTAAACGATGATAAACAAAATGTATAAAAGGAGTTTATTGCAAAAAGGAAATACATGGTATACAAATTAAAATGCAAAAACAGAAATTCAAAGTTCACCAAAGAATATCTGTAAATTACAAAGTATTGACTGGTCTGGTTCTCGACTAGTTTCGCGATATTATCGCTTCCTCAGGAGGACCAATCTATAAGACAAATAATATAATGCAATACAAGCAAAAACATTATACAGTACACTACAAGTAGTGATCGTAAAAACAGCATGTAGAAAGGGGAAAGAATAAAACATAATTACTAGTTCGGCTTACCCTATAATTGGGTGATCGTGTGCGGCACCGGGCCGCCTAAACAACTCTCCCCCGCGGCGGACAAGGGGGATAATTTAGAGCCCTCTAAATGAAAAGCATAGCGTAAGTGGGGGGCCACAAAGATAGCTGATGAAAGGGTACGATGGATTTAGCCATACACATGTTGAAGGGACGGAAAGGGAAGGGAAAGGGAGGGCCGAAGGGAAAGGGGGAAAGGGAACTGGGGGGAGGGGGAAGGGGGGAAAAAGGGGGGGCGGGGAGGGAGGGGGAAGGAGGATAAGGGTAATGGAACATGGAAAGGGGAAAGGGATACATTTGATACTATTTATTGACAGACTGCCATGCAACCCTGTGGTTATCTACCCTCAGTGGTGGACTTCCACACATTGTACCCTCCATGATGCCCCAGTGCTTGGAATTGGTTGGCTCTCCTGCTCATTACGGGCCACCCGACCCCCACGCCATCGCAAGTCTCTTCGTGGCTAGCATCTGTATTACCCTCCGTTTCAACTATTATGGTGAGCTACATTACACGCTCCTATTGTTTATTAGCCTAGTGTAATCCCTCTTGTTTGCTCCTCTTCCCCCCCTCCCTCTATCCTCCCTGTCCCTGTTTATTGTCTGTTCCTCTTCACCCTGTCCCCTACCCCCTTCTCTCCTTTCCCTCCACTACCCCTTCCCCGGTGTCCCTCCCGTTCCCAGTCCCCCCCTCCCTTCCCCCTCCCCCTTTCCCCCCCTTTCCCCCCCTTTCCCTTTCCCCTTTCCATGTTCCATTACCCTTACCCTCCTTCCCCCCTCCCTCCCCGCCCCCCCTTTCCCCCCCCCTTCCTTTCCCCCCCCCCTTCCTTTCCCCCCTCCCCCTTCCCCCTCCCCCCCAGTTCCCTTTCCCCCTTTCCCTTCGGCCCTCCCTTTCCCTTCCCTTTCCGCCCCTTCAACATGTGTATGGCTAAATCCATCGTATCCTTTCATCAGCTATCTTTGTGGCCCCCCACTTACGCTATGCTTTTCATTTAGAGGGCTCTAAATTATCCCCCTTGTCCGCCGCGGGGGAGAGTTGTTTAGGCGGCCCGGTGCCGTACACGATCACCCAATTATAGGGTAAGCCGAACTAGTAATTATGTTTTATTCTTTCCCCTTTCTACATGCTGTTTTTACGATCACTACTTGTAGTGTACTGTATAATGTTTTTGCTTGTATTGCATTATATTATTTGTCTTATAGATTGGTCCTCCTGAGGAAGCGATAATATCGCGAAACTAGTCGAGAACCAGACCAGTCAATACTTTGTAATTTACAGATATTCTTTGGTGAACTTTGAATTTCTGTTTTTGCATTTTAATTTGTATACCATGTATTTCCTTTTTGCAATAAACTCCTTTTATACATTTTGTTTATCATCGTTTACCTGTACCGGTATAGTCCAGCCATTTTAGGGTGTGAACATTATGGGGCCAACATCAGCCACTGTCCCCTATGTCCCACTCTCTTTTCCTTGTACATATTAATTTGGATGATGGTACGGTTTAAATTTTACTACCCCCTACTATTTGAGGCTATACTCACAATTTGTGCATTGCCAAAACTTAATTGAACAAGCTGAGGTTAGAAGCTGATTGGTTTCCCTGCAGAAGTGAGACTGATTTTGCACTCTCCGGCTTTAGTAAATAAACCCAAATGTGTAGATGGAAAATATATGACTATGTATGGATGGAGAGAGAGACTAGAAGATAGGACTATGTGTAGATGGAGAAGGAGGCTGGAAGATAGGACTATGTGTAGATGGAGAAGGAGGCTGGAAGATAGGACTATGTGTAGATGGAGAAGGAGGCTGGAAGATAGGACTATGTATGGATAGAGAGATGGATGATAGGACTATGTGTAGATGGAGAAGGGGGCTGGAAGATAGGACTATGTGTAGACGGAGAGAGAGACTGGAAGATAGGACTATGTGTAGATGGAGAGAGAGACTGGAAGATAGGACTATGTGTAGATGGAGAGATGGATGATAGGACTATGTGTAGATGGAGAGAGATGGATGATAGGACTATGTGTAGATGGAGAGAGAGATGGATGATAGGACTATGTATGGATAGAGAGAGAGACTGTAAGACAGGACTATGTATGGATGGACAGAGAGACTAGAAGATAGGACTATATATGGATAGAGAGAGAGACTGTAAGACAGGACTATGTATGGATAGAGAGAGAGACTACCAGATAGGACTATATATGGATGGAGAGAGGGATTAGAAGATAGGACTATGTGTAGATGGAGAGAGAGATGGAAGATAGGACTATGTGTAGCTGGAGAGAGAGATGGAAGATAGGACTATGTATGGATAGAGAGAGAGACTGTAAGATAGGACTGTGTATGGATGGAGATAGAGACTAGAAGATAGGACTATATATGGATAGAGGAAGAGAGAGAATAGAAGATAGAACTATGTGTAGCTGCAGATGGATGCTAGATGATACAACTATGTGTCTGGAGTGAGTGATTCTGGAAGGTAGGACAATGTGTTAGGGAAGAGCAATGATGGAAGGTAGGCCTATGTGTTAGGGAAGAGTGATGATGGAAGGTAGGCCTATGTGTTAGGGAAGAGCGATGATGGAAGGTAGGCCTATGTGTTAGGGAAGAGTGATGATGGAAGGTAGGCCTATGTGCTAGGGAAGAGTGATGATGGAAGGTAGGACTATGTGTTAGGGAAGAGTGATGATGGAAGGTAGGACTATGTGTTAGGGAAGAGTGATGATGGAAGGTAGGACTATGTGTTAGGGAAGAGCGATGATGGAAGGTAGGCCTATGTGTTAGGGAAGAGTGATGATGGAAGGTAGGCCTATGTGTTAGGGAAGAGCGATGATGGAAGGTAGGCCTATGTGTTAGGGAAGAGTGATGATGGAAGGTAGGCCTATGTGTTAGGGAAGAGTGATGATGGAAGGTAGGACTATGTGTTAGGGAAGAGTGATGATGGAAGGTAGGACTATGTGTTAGGGAAGAGTGATGATGGAAGGTAGGCCTATGTGTTAGGGAAGAGTGATGATGGAAGGTAGGCCTATGTGTTAGGGAAGAGTGATGATGGAAGGTAGGCCTATGTGTTAGGGAAGAGTGATGATGGAAGGTAGGCCTATGTGTTAGGGAAGAGTGATGATGGAAGGTAGGCCTATGTGTTAGGGAAGAGGGATGATGGAAGGTAGGACAATGTGTTAGGGAAGAGTGATGATGGAAGGTAGGCCTATGTGTTAGGGAAGAGCGATGATGGAAGGTAGGACTATGTGTTAGGGAAGAGTGATGATGGAAGGTAGGCCTATGTGTTAGGGAAGAGCGATGATGGAAGGTAGGACAATGTGTTAGGGAAGAGTGATGATGGAAGGTAGGCCTATGTGTTAGGGAAGAGCGATGATGGAAGGTAGGACTATGTGTTAGGGAAGAGTGATGATGGAAGGTAGGACTATGTATTAGGGAAGAGTGATGATGGAAGGTAGGACTATGTTTTAGGGAAGAGTGATGATGGAAGAAAGGAATATTTGTAGAGAGAGAGGGATACAGGATATAAGACTATAATGTAAAGAGAGTCTTAATCTACATCTTTTTAAAACTTGCCCATCTAGCCACGCCACGATTCCTGCCCTAGAACCTCTCCTGGATTGTCATTTCTGTTTCCGCTTTACCAATGTATTGCAAAAATGAAAGCTACAAGAAAGCAATACACAAATGACTCACTCTACTCTAGAGATCCTATAATAATAGTAATTATCATAATCATATCAAATAATCATGCAACTCTTGGAGTGGCTGGTATAGAGCTCGCCCTCAGTACAGTTAACTCAGATTGCAGAATACTCAGCCAGGAAGACTGCTGGCTCCAGCTGAGGGGGGTTTGCAGGTCAGGGGAGTGTTAGTAGCTGGGGAGGGTCTCTGCTATACAGGGAAACCAAGCCCAGGCTGCCCTATCCAGATAAGACAAACTGTAGGAAAGAAAAACACAGAGATTAAAGCTGAATTCCCAGCAGATGTCAAAAGCAGCATGTAATCCAATTACGTATTGATTAAAAAAAAAAAAAAAAAGCACTGGACTATATATCTTGGTATGGCCTGCTGACACCCCCCTACACACACACACACACACACACACACACACACACACACACACACACAGAGCTGCATGAAGGGGGGTGGGGGGGGGGTAGATCTCTGAAGCCAATCAGGGCTCATTTGCTTTGGGTATTGCTGTCATTCTAGCACCGTGGGCTGCTGCTCCTTCACTATCCAATCAGAAGCCCTTGACCAGGCTTTATTTCTTCACTGTAGTGTAGTCTTTAAGAAGATTCCGGATCAGGCAGAGAAAAAATGTGGCAGGGGTGCCTGGATCACAAGACTGAAACAAACTATAAATCCAAGAACAGCTCATATATATATGATATATATTATGTAACACTGTGCATTGTTACTGTATGCAGAACTTTATTTGACCACAAGATGGCAGTGTTCTGCAACTTAGTTTATCACAAGACCCAATACAGGAGTGTTTGGTACGCTTGGATTTGTTATGCTATAAACAGATTTTTTCATCCTGATTAGCTGAGACTGAACTACACAGCCCAAGAGAAGTTGTAAAGGAGCATGAACATTTAAAAAGGGAAAGCTCAGCAACAGGAGAGAGAGGGACTGTGCGGGAGTCCAGACGTAAGGGAGAGAGCCAAGTGGATCCACGTAGGCCAAGGCTGAATCAGGATGAGCAGGAGGGTTGCCAGAAAGTGGAGCACCCTGAGAAGGCAGGTTAGCGGTGCCTGTGGGCGGACAATCCGGGTCACCATCATCTTTCCAGCCACATCCCCGGTGGACAAAGGGGGTCCTCCAACAGGAAGATCTTCACTTCGCCCTGCTGTGCATTCTATGCATTAGGATAAAAAAACCTGCTGTGTGCAACAGGCCCCCAGCACCCCCTACACTCTTACCTGAGGTCCATCTCTCTCTAGCGATGTCCACGAGTGTCTTAGCCATCCGACTCTCCTCCCGATTGGCTGAGACACAGCAGTAGCGCCATTGGCTCCCGCGGCTGTCAAAGTCAGTTAGCCAATTGGGGGGGGGGGGGGGGGGAGAGGGGGTTGAGCCGGGTCGTGGCTCTGTGTCTAAATGGATACACGGGAGCTGTGACTCGGCTCGGGTGCCCCCAGTGGCCTCCATAATACTTAAATGGAAGACGTTTGGGATGACCAGAACCCTTCCTAGAGCTGGGCGCCCGGCCAAACTGAGCTATCGGGGGAGAAGAGCCTTGGTGAGAGAGGTAAAGAAGAACCCAAAGATCACTGTGGCTGAGCTCCAGAGATGCAGTCGGGAGATGGGAGAAAGTTGTAGAAAGTCAACCATCACTGCAGCCCTCCACCAGTCGGGGCTTTATGGCAGAGTGGAAGCCTCTCCTCAGTGCAAGACACATGAAATCCCGCATGGAGTTTGCTAAAAAAACACCTGAAGGACTCCAAGATGGTGAGAAATAAGATTCTCTGGTCTGATGAGACCAAGATAGAACTTTTTGGCCTTAATTCTAAGCGGTATGTGTGGAGAAAACCAGGCACTGCTCATCACCTGTCCAATACAGTCCCAACAGTGAAGCATGGTGGTGGCAGCATCATGCTGTGGGGGTGTTTTTCAGCTGCAGGGACAGGACGACTGGTTGCAATCGAGGGAAAGATGAATGCGGCCAATACAGGGATATCCTGGACGAAAACCTTCTCCAGAGTGCTCAGGACCGCAGACTGGGCCGAAGGTTTACCTTCCAACAAGACAATGACCCTAAGCACACAGCTAAAATAATGAAGGAGTGGCTTCACAACAACTCCATGACTGTTCTTGAATGGCCCAGCCAGAGCCCTGACTTAAACCCAATTGAGCATCTCTGGAGAGACCTAAAAATGGCCGTCCACCAACGTTTACCATCCCCCCTGACAGAACTGGAGAGGATCTGCAAGGAGGAATGGCAGAGGATCCCCAAATCCAGGTGTGAAAAACTTGTTGCATCTTTCCCAAAAAGACTTATGGCTGTATTAGATCAAAAGGGGCTTCTACTAAATACCGAGCAAAGGGTCTGAATACTTAGGACCATGTGATGTTTCAGTTTTTCTTTTTTAATAAATCTGCAAAAATGTCAACAATTCTGTGTTTTTCTGTCAATATGGGGTGCTGTGTGTACAATATGGGGTGCTGTGTGTACAATATGGGGTGCTGTGTGTACAATATGGGGTGCTGTGTGTACATTAATGAGGAAAAAAAATGAACTTAAATGATTTTAGCAAATGGCTGCAATATAACAAAGAGTGAAAAATGTAAGTGGGTCTGAATACTTTCCGTACCCACTGTCTATATATATTATATTTATTTATTTATTTGCCTAATTCGAGTTAAATTCTGACTTTTCTCACCAAGAGCCCACAAGTGAGCTAGCCCTGCTTTGTTCCTCTCTCTTTTTGCTCGGTCTGGGAGATAACATTCAAATATTCGATCCTGCAGGATGAGTGGGTGTAACTTAAAGTGGTACTGCATTGTGGTAGTGCTCTGTTTGGGGCTCAGTAGTGAACAGGGAACCCAGAATACTCAGCGGCCCCTGAGTGGGTAGCAATAAATTTAATTGTATTCTTGTATTTATCAGTTTAATGCACTGCAGTTTACCAATCCTTAGATGTAGTGGCTACATTTGTTTTTTGTGTTTTTTTTTAGCCCTTTTCCCTTTATTCTCTCCAGTTGATCCTGCCAATAACACACTTCTGGTCTTAGGATGTCTCCACTCTGGATGAAGGAGCAATGGAGACACTCTTGGACAGCAGCATTGTCAACCCGGGAAGGGCGGTTGGTAGTATTTAGATGCACTGGCAGATTTGGATGGACTTGACTAACAATTTAAAGCTGAATTCCAGCTCACACTTTACAAGCAGTTATAAGCAGCAACCATTTTTTCTAGACATGTGCACTGCCGAAAAATTTGTTTGTTTCATTTTTTTTTTTTTTTTTCGGGTCATTCTTTTTTTTTTTGCAATTCGTAAATTCGAAAATCCAAAAATAAGAAAGTAAATCTGAAAATTCGAAAGAACGAAAACCTGAAAATTCGAAATATTAAACTTACTATTAAATTATAGGTATTGGAATTTCCTTTCAAATTTAGCTGTTAGTAACGAATACGAGTTTATCCAAAGTTACGAATTATCCAAAATAACGAATGCCGCATCTAAACAAATGGAACGTAATAAATTAATGATAATAAATAACAATAATAATAATAAATTATTATTTATTATTGATTAATTCCATTCCATTTGTTTAGATGCGGCATTCGTTATTTCGGATAATTCGTAACTTCGGATAAATTCGTATTCGTTACGTTCACTAACAGCCAAATTTGAAAGGAAATTCCAATACCTATAATTTAATAGTTCGTTTATTATTTCGAATTTTCGGATTTTCGTTCTAACCAATAAATTATAGGTATTATAATTTCCTTTCAAATTTAGCTGTTAGTGAACGTAACAAATACAAATTTATCCGACGTTACGAATTATCCGAAATAATAAATGCCACATCTAAACAAATAAAACATAATTAATTAATAATAAATAATAATAAAAAGTTCTTCTTATTATTATTATTGTTTTTATTATTAATTTGTTACGTTCCATTTGTTTAGATGCGGCATTCGTTATTTCAGATAATTCGTACCTTCGGATAAATTCGTATTTGTTACGTTCACTAACAGCCAAATTGGAAAGGAAGTTCCAATACCTATAATTTAATAGTTAGTTTATTATTTAGAATTTTCAGATTTACTTTCTTATTTTTGGATTATCGATATTACGAATTTTCGAAATTGATGAATGTATCAATTTGAAAGGAAATTCCAATACCTATCATTTAATAGTTTAGTTCATTATTTTGAATTTTCAGTTTTAATTAGTTATTTTGTTATTATTAGTTATGAGGTTTTGACTTTGTTGTAATTAGAGAGCATGGTCTTGGCTTTAGAAGAAAATTAATGTATTTGAATATTAGATTAGCATATAGACATGCATAATATGTTATATTTGATGTTGGTAAAGTGTATGCCTTTCCTCCTCTTAAATCAGTAATAAAAATATTAAATATGAAAAAAAAAATTAATTCGTTATTTTTGGGTTATCGAATTTACGAATTTTCGAATTGACGAATTTACGAATTTGAAACTAAATTCCAATACATATAATTTAATAGTTAGTTATTATTTCAGATTTTTGAATTTTTGGGTTTTTGGATTTTCGAATTTTCAGATTCATGAATTTCAAATTTACGAATTTGTGAATTTTCGAATGCCAAGATTTGGGAATTTAGCAATTTATGAATATTCCGATTTACGCACATTCGGAAAAATTCATTAAATGGGTTTTCGTTAAATTTTGGATGTTTCCGAATTAACAAATTTGTCGAAATTCGTTAAAAAAAACGAATTCGGAAATAAACGAATTGCACGTGCCTAATATTTTTTTCCTTTTGGAATGAAGTTTTAATTAAATGAGTAAAAGCTGATCATTGTAAGCACCCCTGTCAGTGTTAAATGGTTTGCATCGCGGGAGTGCAGCTGCCCCTGAGCTTGTTGCTAATTAACATTATGCAGGTGTTATAATATTAGCTTGGTTAAATGGCTTGTGTCAATCCTCTAAGTGCTACTTTTTGCTGTTGAAGGAAGTTGAAAAATAACAAAACTTACTGGCAGGATCTGCAGGTGAAAATAAAGGAGGAGAAAAAAAAAAAACTTAAAAAAAAAAAAAAAATGCAGCCACCACATCTAAGATTTGGTAAGCTGCAATAAATTAACTTTTTGCATTTGGGTTTAGATATATGTTAAGTGATATAATAAAAATAATAATAATAACAATACTGTGAATTGAAAAACAAAACAATAAATAAATAAAATAAGATAAATAAAAATATAAACGGACGTTCCAAATGCACGTTCCAAATGGACGTTCGAAGTATTGAAAAAAAAAAAAAAAAAGATAAATAAAAATATAAACGGACATTCCAAACGGACGTTCCAAGTATTGAAAAACAAAACAAAAAAATAATAAAATAAGATAAATAAAAATATAAACGGACGTTCCAAGTATTGAACAAAAAAGAAAAATATAAACGGACATTCCAAATGCATGTTCCAAACGGATGTTCCAAGTATTGAAAAACAAAAAAAAAAATAAGATGAATAAAAATATAAACGGACGTTCCAAACGAACGTTCCAAGTATTGAAAAACAAAAACAAAAAAAATTAAATAAGATAAATAAAAATATAAACGGACGTTCCAAATGCACGTTCCAAACGGACATTCCAAGTATTGAAAAACAAAAATAAATAAATAAAATAAGATAAATAAAAATACAAAATGTATGTTCCAAATGGACGTTCTAAACAGACGTTCCAACTATTGAAAAAAAAAATAAAATAAATAAAATAAGATGAATAAAAATATAAACAGATGTTCCAAACGGACGTTCCAAGTATTGAAACACAAAAAAATAAAATAAGATAAATTAAAAAAATATAAACGGACGTTCCAAATGGACGTTCCAAGTATTGAAAAACAAACAAATAAAAAAAATAAGATAAATAAAAATATAAACGGACATTCCAAATGGACATTCCAAGTATTGAAAAACAAAAAAATAAAATAAGATAAAAAAAATATAAACGGACATTCCAAACAGACGTTCCAAGTATTGAAAAACAAGAAAAATAAAAAAAATATAAACGCACGTTCCAAAAGGACGTTCCAAGTATTGAAAAAAATAAATAAAATAAGATAAATAAAAATATAAACAGCCGTTCCAAGTATTGAAAAAAAAATATATATATATATAAGCTAAATAAAAATATAAACGGTTACATGTTCCAAGTTCTGCCAGCTGGCAGCTACCAGCATGTTATATTAATAAGCAGGATGGAAACGGGCCAGATTCCTTCCTGCTCCTCCAGACAAGGTGCCCCGGAGTCCAGAAGGTTTATGGAGGTTTTAATGATGCAAAGTATTTGCAGAACAAAAAGTAAATCTTGCTTGAAGTGAAACTTACATCACAAGGAAAGATAAGGAGATATTATCAACAAAACTGGAGAAAAACATAATCACTTTTAGACTTGAAGGGAAAAAAAATCTCTCCCTCACTTTATCAAAGCAAGATCCAATAATTGTACAAAGAGCTGGAAAACATCGATACCAAAGCAAACATAATGTGTTTGCAGGAAGGGTGTATGTTTTATGCACCATGGAGCACCAAGATTGGCAGGATTAGTAATAAATAGAATCATGCAGATGGCAGAGTGCCAAGTACAAAGTGCAGTGCCCACAGCAACCCGCCGAAATCCACTTTGTACTGGGCTGACTTCTCATTGGCTGGATGGAAACGGCACTTTCCTCTGTTCTCTTTTCTTATTTTCTGTCTCTTAAATCGGTGGATGTGCCTATTGTACACGGGTCACTTATTTATACCACTGTGACGTATTTTCTTCCAAGCACTGCGAGATTCAGGCTGGACGATTTTTTGAGCAAGAGCTCCCGATGCTGATAATAATGCCTCATCCCCAAGGTCTGCTCACATTCACTGCTACCCCAACACTAAACTTCCTTTAATCCTAACACCAACCTTTCCTGTAATCCTAACACTTACCTTAACATCAGCCCTCCTTGTAACCCTCACACTAAACTTTCTATTACCCCAACACTAAACTTCCCATTACCCCAACACTAAACTTCCCATTACCCCAACACTAAACTTCCCATTACCCCAACACTAAACTTCCTTTAATCCCAACACTTACCTTAACATCAGCCCTCCTTGTAACCCTGACACCAAAATTCCCTTTACCCCAACATTAAACTTCCCATTACCCCAACATTAAACTTTCCTTTACCCCAACACTAAACTTCCCTTTAGCCCAACACTAAATTTCCCTTTAGCCCAACACTAAACTTCCCATTATCGCAACAGTAAACTTCCCATTACCCCAACACTAAACTTCCTTTAATCTTAACACTAACCTTTCCTGTAATCCTAACACTTGCCTTAACATCGGCCTTCCTTGTAACCAACACACTAAACTTTCCTTTACCCCAACACTAAATATCCTATTACCCCAACACTAAACTTCCCATTACCCCAACAATAAACTTCCTGTAGTCCTAACACTTGCCTTAACATCAGCCCTCCTTGTAACCCTCACACTAAACTTCCCATTACCCCAACACTAAACTTCCCATTACCCCAACACTAAACTTCCCATTACCCCAATACTAAACTTCCCATTACCCCAACACTAAATTTCCCTTTGCCCCAACAATACATTTCCCTTTACCCCAACAATACATTTCCCTTTGCCCCAACACTAAAATTCAGTTTTACCCCAACACTAAAGTTTCCTGTAATCCTAGTAACACTAACCTTAGCAAGTTAGCATCAACCCTCCCTGTACCCCTCACACTAACCGTCCCTGTAACCCTAACACCCATTGTAATCCTAACACACGAACAGTCATTTTGATTCTCACATTAACAGTCTCTGTGACCCATCCTCCCCCCGTAACCTCAACACTAACCATCCCTGTAATCCTTTAACTAACCCTCCTTGTATTCCTAACACTAACCCTTCTTGTATTCCTAACACTAACCCTCCTTGTATTCATAACACTAACCCTCCTCGTATTCCTAACACTAACCCTCCTCGTATTCCTAACACTAACCCTCCTTGTATTCCTAACACTGACCCTCCTTGTATTCCTAACTCTAACCCTCCTTGTATTCCTAACACTAACCCTCCTCCTATGCCTAACACCAACCCTCCTCATATTCCTAACACTAACCCTCCCTGTATTCCTAACACTAACCCTCCTCGTATTCCTAACACTAACCCTCCTTGTATTCCTAACACTAACCCTCCATGTATTCCTAACACTGACCCTCCTCGTATTCCTAACACTAACCCTCCTCGTATTCCTAACACTAACCCTCCTCGTATTCCTAACACTAACCCTCCATGTATTCCTAACACTGACCCTCCTCGTATTCCTAACACTAACCCTCCATGTATTCCTAACACTGACCCTCCTTGTATTCCTAACACTAACCCTCCATGTATTCCTAACACTAACCCTCCTCATATTCCTAACACTAACCCTCCTCGTATTCCTAACACTAACCCTCCTCGTATTCCTAACACTAACCCTCCTTGTATTCCTAACACTAACCCTTCTTGTATTCCTAACACTAACCTTCCTTGTATTCCTAACACTGACCCTCCTCGTATTCCTAACACTAACCCTTCTTGTATTCCTAACACTGACCCTCCTTGTATTCCTAACACTAACCCTCCTCATATTCCTAACACTAACCCTCCTCGTATTCCTAACACTAACCCTCCTTGTATTCCTAACACTAACCCTCCATGTATTCCTAACACTAACCCTCCTCATATTCCTAACACTAACCCTCCTCGTATTCCTAACACTAACCCTCCTCGTATTCCTAACACTAACCCTCCTTGTATTCCTAACACTGACCCTCCTTGTATTCCTAACACTAACCCTCCTTGTATTCCTAACACTGACCCTCCTCGTATTCCTAACACTAACCCTTCTTGTATTCCTAACACTGACCCTCCTTGTATTCCTAACACTAACCCTCCTCGTATTCCTAACACTAACCCTCCTCGTATTCCTAACACTAACCCTCCATGTATTCCTAACACTGACCCTCCTCATATTCCTAACACTAACCCTCCATGTATTCCTAACACTAACCCTCCTTGTATTCCTAACACTAACCCTCCATGTATTCCTAACACTAACCCTCCATGTATTCCTAACACTGACCCTCCTTGTATTCCTAACACTAACCCTCCTCGTATTCCTAACACTAACCCTCCTTGTATTCCTAACACTAACCCTCCATGTATTCCTAACACTAACCCTCCTCATATTCCTAACACTAACCCTCCTCGTATTCCTAACACTAACCCTCCTCGTATTCCTAACACTAACCCTCCTTGTATTCCTAACACTGACCCTCCTTGTATTCCTAACACTAACCCTCCTTGTATTCCTAACACTGACCCTCCTCGTATTCCTAACACTAACCCTTCTTGTATTCCTAACACTGACCCTCCTTGTATTCCTAACACTAACCCTCCTCGTATTCCTAACACTAACCCTCCTCGTATTCCTAACACTAACCCTCCATGTATTCCTAACACTGACCCTCCTCATATTCCTAACACTAACCCTCCATGTATTCCTAACACTAACCCTCCTTGTATTCCTAACACTAACCCTCCATGTATTCCTAACACTAACCCTCCATGTATTCCTAACACTGACCCTCCTTGTATTCCTAACACTAACCCTCCTCGTATTTCTAACACTAGCCCACCCTGTAGTCAGTACACTAACCCTCCCTTAACCCAAATACTAACCCTCTCTGTATTCCTAACACTAACCCTCCCTTAACCCAAATACTAACCCTCCCTTTATTCCTAACACTAACCCTCCATGTGGTCGTTGTTTTACACAATGACCACTTTTCACTCTCCTCTCCACTTCCTTCTCCCCCACTTTCTTTTATTTAAACCCATGTTTGTCACAGTGTCACTATTTGTATTTTTTTTTTTTTATAATTGTATTTTTATTGGGATATCAGAGAACAAGTACAACATAGTAACAAAATGTACATTATACTATCAATGAAAGTGTATCATAAACAGTCATAATGGAAAGGAAAAACAAAATAGAAGATAACAATTATAAGTAAAAAGAAAAATGTTCACAGATACTAGGCACAAGTGTGAATTGCATCATTTCCCTTTGATGTATACAGTAGACGTATTATGGATAAAAATCTAGAACCTCAAGATTAATCAAAGCCATATAATATAATAGGTAAGGAATTCCACGGGAGGTACAGGTTATGTAATATAAAACCTAATGCGGCATCAAATAATGAGCACCGGAAAGGGGGGGAGTGGAGGAGTCAAATAGACACAATCAATATAGAATCAATAGGAAGTTAGGGCTTGTTTGGTAGTATGGGGGTCCCGAATTCCGAAAGATCCCAGGGTTCCCATATTTAATTAAATTGGGAGGTGCAGTCATGTACCGAGGCCGTCAAAAACTCCATTGTCCGAATCTCACCCACCAGATGTAGAAATCTGGGCCATGAAGGAGGCGCATTGGATAACCAGGACAGTGGGATAAGCCTTTTGGCGGCTAGTAAAATATAGGATATTAGTCTATTTGCCTTTTTAGATACACCCAAAGAAGGTAAACCTAGCAGATAATTCAAAGGATCCATCGGAAGGGACACCCCAACCACCTTTTGTATAAGCACTATTTGTATTTTTATGTTTGTACGCGGTTTTTGCACGCATGACTGGTCGGGTGTAGGTCCTCGGGGCCTGCCCTGAAAGTCTTGGGAGGGGGTGGACATGGCCTTCTGGCTTGGTTCGCCCTCTCTCATGGGGTCTCCCTTCGGGGGAGCCCCACCAAGTACTTGGGTGGGTCTGTTTCAGCAGACCCTCCAGAGAAAGGGGTCCGTCTGTTTTCGGCCAGATGGACCAAGTGTAAAGTACCCCAGTCCCCCGTCTGGAGCCTCACGCCCCGGGGGATCAGGGCAAGGCCCTCTGATTTTAGAGGGCTTGTGTACACCCGTTGCACATTTTTGTGATTCACTCTTTATGTGTGTGCACATTTTTTTTGGCACCGGGTGAAGTTTTTGAGTGTGTTTCACACGCCATGGGCTATCAAAAAACAAAAAAAAAGCAAAAAAAAACTAACCCTCCATGTAACCGTAACACTAACCCTCCATGTAAACCCAACACTAACCCTCCATGTAACCCCAACACTAACCCTCCATGTAACCCAACACTAACCCTCCATGTAACCCCAACACTAACCCTCCATGTAACCCCAACACTAACCCTCCATGTAACCCCAACACTAACCCTCCGTGTAACCCCAACACTAACCCTCCATGTAACCCCAACACTAACCCTCCATGTAACCCCAACACTAACCTTTCCCATTTTTCTAACACTAACCCTCCCTTTGACCCCAACGCTATCCCTCATTTGACCCTAACACTAGCCCTCCCTTTAACCCCAACGCTATCCCTCATTTGACCCCAACACTAGCCCTCCCTTTGACCCTAACACCAACCCTCCTTGCAACCCTTACAGTACACTAACCCTCCCCATATTCCTAACATTAACCCTCCATTCAGAAACTTACACTGCTAGCCTTTAACTACTTGCCGACCGCGATATAGCCTAATGACGACCACAGCGAGGTTGTCCCGTTCTGGGCGCACGCGGGCACGCTCTGTGTTTCCAGTGTCCTCTAGACACTGCCGTACACAGATTGAGATAAAGAACCAATCAGCGGCTCTTTACCACGTGATCAGCTGCGTCCAATCACAGCTGATCAGGGATGTCAACAGAAGCCAGTTAATCATGCTGTCAGCATATGGAGGAGAGGAGAAAAGAGTGGATAATCGGCTTCTGCCAATCTGTGCCCACCACTGCTGCTAATCTGTGCCCACCGCTGCTGCCAAGTAGTCTTTATACATCAATGCCCATCAGTGCCATATATAAGTGCCACCCAATCAGTGCAGCCTATCAGTGCCCAACAGTGAAGCCTATCAGTGCAGCCTCATCAGTGCCATCAGTGCAGCCTATGATCGCCCATCAGCGCAGCCTATGATCGCCCATCAGCGCAGCCTATGATCGCCCATCAGCGCAGCCTATGATCGCCCATCAGCGCAGCCTATGATCGCCCATCAGCGCAGCCCATCAGTCTAGCCTCATCAGTGCCATCAGTGCAGCCTATCAATGCAGCCTACGATCGCCCATCAGTGCAGCCTATGATCGCCCATCAGTGCCATCAGTGCAGCCTATCAGTCTAGCCTCATCAGTGCCATCAGTGCAGCCTATCAATGCAGCCTATGATCGCCCATCAGTGCAGACTATGATCGCCCATCAGCGCAGCCTATGATTGCCCATCAGCGCAGCCTATGATTGCCCATCAGTGCAGCCTATGATTGCCCAGCAGTGAAGTCTATCAGTGCCCAGCAGTGAAGTCTATCAGTGCCCAGCAGTGAAGCCTCAGTGTTGCCTATCAGTGCAGCCTATCAGTGCAGCCTATCAGTGCCATCAGTGCAGCCTACCAGTGCAGCCTATAATTGCCCATCAGTGCAGCCTATGATTGCCCATCAGTGCAGCCTATGATTGCCTATCAGTGCCACCTCATCAATGCCCATCAGTGCAGTCCATCATTACCCATCAGTGCAATCCATCATTATCATTATCAATCGTATCAGTGCCCATCAGTGCCACCTCAATGCCCAACAGTGCAGCCTATCAGTGCCTATCAGTGCCACCTCATCAATGCCCATCAGTGCAGTCCATCATTACCCATCAGTGCAATCCATCATTATCATTATCAATCGTATAAGTGCCCATCAGTGCCACCTCAATGCCCAACAGTGCAGCCTATCAGTGCCTATCAGTGCCGCCTCATCAATGCCACCTCATCAGTGCCCATCAGTGAAAGCGCAGACAAATTATGAAAAAAAAAAACAACAATTTTTTCTTTCACATTTTTGGGTCTTTATTTCTGTATTTAGCTAAAACTAAAACCTCCCTCAGTGGTGATTAAATGCCACGAAAAGAAAGTTCTATTTGTGTGAATAAAATGATAAAAATGTCATATGGCTACAGTGTTACACGACCGTGTAATTGTCATTCAAAGTGTGAGAGCGCTGAAAAGTGAAAATTGCCCTGGGCAGGAAGGGGGTAAAAGTGGCCGGTAGGCAAGCGGTTAAAAAAAAAAAAAAATTCTGATGTCGTAATGAATTACAGGGCCGCATTTAATTGCGTTTTTTATAACTGCACGGAGGCCGATGTTGAGACCATCATGTGACATATCTTGTATTTGTCATATGATAACATTGAATTACAGAGAGAAGTACAAGGGTGTATGTGGTTCTGTGTATAGAATATCCTCTGGTCACACCACGCTGTGCTGCCACACAATGAACTTCTTCAATAGAAAAGTAACTGAATGATAAAGATCTAACAGGAAGTGAAGAACAAAAGGAATTCAAATAAACCTGTTACTCCTTCTTCCAGTAAGTGACTTTCTCTAAATACAACAAAGCAAAGCAGAAGGACACAGAAAGGGCTTTTTACTGAAGGAAACCTGTACTGACCGATATATGGGGGGCTGCCTGTGCCCGCTTCCTTCACAAAATGCCAGCAAACTGGCTTCAGCGCCTTCTGGGTATCTGACACTTTGTATAAGTCAGGAAGGTCAGAGAGAAGTCAGAACTCCTGATTAGTGATGAGATCCACAGAAAGCTCTCCGATGATAGAAATCCCCCCAATGGGATCCTCAAAACAGGCAACATTTATACCTTTTTAGTGTTCCGTCAGCAGTCAGCCTGTTCACCCAGCAGAGAGAGAGAGAGAGAGAGAGAGAGACCTCGTCATCTGTCAGATCCCATATATAAAGGAGAGAGAGCCCTCGTCATCTGTCAGATCCCATATATAAAGGTGAGAGAGCCCTCGTCATCTGTCAGATCCCATATATAAAGGTGAGAGAGACCTCGTCATCCGTCAGATCCCATATATAAAGGAGAGAGAGCCCTCGTCATCCGTCAGATCCCATACATAAAGGAGAGAGAGCCCTCGTCATCCGTCAGATCCCATATATAAAGGAGAGAGAGCCCTCATCATCCGTCAGATCCCATATATAAAGGAGAGAGAGACCTCGTCATCCGTCAGATCCCATATATAAAGGAGAGAGAGACCTCGTCATCCGTCAGATCCCATATATAAAGGAGAGAGAGCCCTCGTCATCCGTCAGATCCCATATATAAAGGAGAGAGAGACCTCGTCATCCGTCAGATCCCATATATAAAGGAGAGAGAGACCTCGTCATCCGTCAGATCCCATATATAAAGGAGAGAGAGCCCTCGTCATCTGTCAGATCCCATATATAAAGGAAGGAGAGCCCTCATCATCCGTCATATCCCATTTATAAAGGAGAGAGAGCCCCCGTCATCCATCAGATCCCATATATAAAGGAGAGAGAGCCCTCGTCATCCGTCAGATCCCATATATAAAGGAGAGAGAGCCCTCGTCATCCGTCAGATCCCATATATAAAGGAGAGAGAGACCTCATCATCCGTCAGATCACAAACACTATATTACCAAAATTGGAACACCTGCCTTTACACACACATGAACTTTAATGACATCCCAGTCTTAGTCCGTAGGGTTCAATATTGAGTTGGCTCCGCCCTTTGCAGCTATAACAGCTTCAACTCTTCTGGGAAGGCCGTCCACAAGGTTTAGGAGGGTGTTTATGGGAATGTTGGACCATTCTTCCAGAAGAGCATTTGTGAAATCAGGCACTGATGTGTTCTATCGGGTTGAGGTAAGGGCTCTGTGCAGGCAAGTCAAGTTCCTCCACCACAAACTCGCTCATCCATGTCTTTATGGACCTTGCTTTGTGCACTGGTGCGCAGTCATGTTGGAACAGGAAGGGGACATCCCCAAACTGTTCCCACAATGTTGGAAGAATGAAATTGTCCAAAATGTCTTGGTATGCTGACACCTTAAGAGTTCCCTTCACTGGAACTAAGGGGCCAAACCCAACCCCTGAAAAACAACCCCCACACCATAATCCCCCCCTCCACCAAATGATTTGGACCAGAGCACAAAGCAAGGTCCATAAAGACATGGATGGGCGAGTTTGGGGTGGAGGAACTTTGATTGCCTCAATGGCCTTGGAGGACCGTTGCGACTTTATGACATCACTTCCGGTCCAGGGTGGAAGTAAACAATTTTTTTTTTGATCTTTTGCTTTTAAAAAGGTATAGAAAAGATTTGGGATCTTTTTGACCCCAGATCTCTCCATAAAGAGGACCTGTCATCCTTAGTTCTATTACAAGAGAGGTTTACATTCCTTATAATAGGAATAAAAGTGATGGAAGAAAAAAAAATGAAAAGGGACAGTGTTAAAATAAAAACTAAAAAAAAAAAAAGGAGAAGTAAAGCATCCCTCCGTGCTCACGCTCAGAATCGAACGCATACATAAGTCGTGCACGCATATCTAAACAGCGTTCGCACCACACATGTGAGGTATCACCGCCAAAAGAGCGAGAGCAATAATTCTAGTGCTAGATCCCCTCTGTAACTCTAAACAGGTAACCTGCAAAGGCGTTTAAAAAGTTGCCTATTTTTTATTTTTAAGTACTGTAGTTTGTTGCCATTCCACGAGCGTGACATGTTAGGTATCTATTTACTCGGCGTAACATCATCTTTCATATTATACAAACAAATGGGGGTGTATATATTTTTTATTTTATTTTTTTCATTCATTAAAGTGTATTTTTTTTTATTTAGTTTGAAAAACTGCTGTGCCAATACAGTATGACATAAAAAACTGCAAGAATCATCATTCTATTCCCTAGGGTCTCTGCTAAATATATATATATATATATATATATATATATATATATACACACATATACATATACATATATATATATATATATATATATATATATATATATATATATATATATATATATATATATATATATATACATACATACACACACACACACACACACATACACACATATATATATATATATATATATATATATATATATATACGCACACACTGTATACACATCACCACACCAAGAAACAGTTAAATGTTTTAATAGGATTATATCAGGGTGATCTTTAGCAGCTACTGTATTTTATTACTAATTTTAAAATGTATTTCCTCTTTGGCAACAATATTTATACAAGGAAGCAAAAAAGTGAAACAAAACACTTTGTAAATATTATTCCCCACCTTATTTATTTAGTTTTATTTGTGCAGCCTTAAAATATATCCACTGCCATGGTCACATATAATGTTCAGATTTTAATGAGGCTTTAACATGTTAATGCCATTTCAAAAGTCATCTGCAGCTTTCATTAAAATCCACTTGCTCACCAGGCTTTTTTTCAGGCACTTTTGATTTACAAATCAGTATTTTTTGCTAGAAATATACTTAGAACTCCCAAACATTACTTTTTTTTTTTTCAGCAGAGACCCATGGAAATTAAATGGCAATCGTTGCAATTTTTTATGTCACACGGTATTTGAGCAGCGGTTTTGCAAACGCAATTTTTTAGGGGAAAAAAAATGCATGATGATGATGTTATGCCAAGTAAATTGATACCCAACATGTCAGGCTTTAAAATTGGGCACGTTCGTGGAATGGTGACAAACTACGGTACTTAAAAATCTCCATAGGCAACGCTTTAAACACCTTTACAGGTTACACGTTAAGAGCCCTTTCACACTGAGGCGGGGGGCGGCGTCGGCGGTAAAACGCCGCTATTATTAGCGGCGTTTTACCGTCAGTATTCGGCCGCTAGCGGGGCGGTTTTACCCCCCGCTAGCGGCCGAGAAAGGGTTAAATACCACCGCAAAGCCCCTCTGCAGAGGCGCTTTGCCGGCGGTATAGCCGCGCCGTCCCATTGATTTCAATGGGCAGGAGCGGTGAAGGAGCGGTATACACTCCGCTCCTTCACCGCTCCGAAGATGCTGCTAGCAGGACTTTTTTTACCGTCCTGCCAGCGCATCGCTCCAGTGTGAAAGCCCTCGGGGCTTTCACACTGGATACACAGCAGCGGCACTTTCGGGTCAGTTTGCAGGCGCTATTATTAGCGCAATAGTGCCTGCAAACCGCCCCAGTGTGCAAGGGCTCTTAGAGTTACAGAGGTGGTCTAGTGCTGGAATTTTTGCTCTCGCTCCAACGTTCGCGGCGATACCTCACATGTGTGGTGCAAATATCATTTACATTTGCGCGTGGAACTTACCTATGTGTTCACTTCTGAATGCGAACACGGAGGGATGGAAGCGCTTTACTTTCTTTTTTTCTTATTTATTTTACTTTTTATTTTTACACTGTCCCTTTAATTTTTTTTTTATCACTTTTATTCCTATTACAAGGAATGCAAACATCTCTTATAATAGAAATAAGGCGTGACAGGTCCTCTTTATGGAGAGATCTGGGAGTCAAAAAGACCCCAAATCTCCTTTTTTACCTTTAAAATGAAAAAGAAAACCCCAACATTTTGATCTTTTGCTTTGAAAAAAAATGTTGCTCCGGTCCTCCAAGGCCATAGAGGCGATCAAAGAGTATCTGCTCTTTGATCGCCTATGGGAGTAAACAGCGGCACCATCGGATCATTTCTCGGGCGAACTGGCGGAAAGGGTAAGCCCGAGAAACACTAGTAAGCAGTAGGGCGAACGTTCTTCTTGTTATAGAGTGACAAAGCTCTGACCCGTTTGTGCTCCTGAGTTGTCATCTTGTCACACAGGCTCAATGGCATCACTAGGGGGGTCAGAGAGGGCCCTGACCCCCCCAACATTATGCTGTGCCCCACCATGTGCCCCCCCCCCCCCAATTAAATGTTTTTTTTTTTTTTACAAAAAGGCAATGTCTAAGAGGGAGAGCGTCCCCAGTCAGCTCCTGCGGATGATTCCTCCCCTCTCCCTCTGCTCGCTGACACTGCATAACGCGAGCGCTCACACAACCACGGCCGCTCGATCTGCTCCTTCCCCTGCATCCTCATTGGCAGGGAGAAGAGCGAGTTGCAGGAAGGACTCCACCAGGACTCTCAGTTACTGAAAAAACAGACTGATTTCTCCCGTCCTTAGGACAGGAGAACCAGCCTGTAAATTCCAAGAGATGCCAGATCAGCGCTGTCAATAGCAGGGGCAGGACAGCAAGAGGAGGCCGGGAACACCACAGTGGCAGAACACCAGGGCCCGGAGGCAAGACAACCTTTGCAACCCTGATAGTTCTCCCACTGCTTTTGGACCCTTATATTTTCTTGGTATGCTGGTGACATATATCTCTTGTTTTCTGCCACCGTGGGGGGGGGGGCCAATACAGTAGGAAGGGAGCTCACTGCAGAACATGTGAAAGGGCCCGTTGTGGGATCATAGTAAATGGCCCCAGGATATATATATATTTGAATTTTATAGTTGCCCCCCTACTTTTGTCCCCCCATGTGCCCCCCCTAAATATGAAAGCTGGAGGCGCCACTGCACAGGCTTCTGATGGAGGCTAGAAGTGGCTGTTTCAACACACAACACACAGAGGCATGGTCCACTGTTGTCACCATCAAGAAACTTGTCCTGAGAAATGCCGTGCAACTATCGCTGGAGTATACAGGACGTGGGTGCAAAGAGGCTGCAGTAGATCAGCAGCACTGGGATGCAACAATAAATTAAAAAATGAATATAAAGAGTCTATAAAAAAAAAAAAAAAAAAAAAATTTTTTATCATATATGGTGTTCTAGCGAATTGTCATTCAGTTTCTTTTTTGAGTTTCTGGTAAAGGATAGGGAGAGTCTCAAAAGTATTTTAGGCATTTTATCTATAGAATGTGTTATTTAGAATATTTCTCTGGGCTGTTTTTTTGTAAACTTGTACTTTCGATTGTAAAGTGAAAGCACAGTCACTTTGAGGCTCTAATTGGCTTCAAAAAAGGGCGGGTTTGGGGCGCAGAGCACTACACCCTGAACCCACCCAGTTGTGTGACAATAGCAACTTCATTTTCGCTTCCTGATCAGGAAGCGGGTCCTGAGACCCGATTGGTCGGGAGTCTTAGGACTCCTGACCAATCGGGTCTCGGGACCACTTTCTGTTCGGCCAGGAAGAGAAGCAACGGCCCCCCCGGAGTGAGGAGTAGCTGGAGCGAGGAGTGGCAGCCATACCCCGGATCCTCATCATCTGACTCCTAAGGTAACATAGCTCCCAACTGTCCCTGATTTGGAGCAATGTCCCTCTGTCCCTCATTCCTCCTCATTTTTGGTCTGATCCATATAGTTGTATATAAAATGCACTTTTTATCTTTCAAAAAGTGTTACCCAGTGCTAAACCTTTCATCCAAATTATAAATTGCTACATTTGTAAATTTTAAAAGCCAATACAAAGGAATAGTAGTGGTAAAAAAAAAAAAAAAAAAGTCCCTTGTGGATTTATTTAACCTTTTTTTGGTTAATTCTCCTTTAAGGGGGTGTGGCAGGGGGCGTGTCCTATGCCTACATATATTTGCTAGTAGGTGTCACTCATTCCCATCTCAAAATGTTGGGAGGTATGAGTTAAGGAGGCCTCTGATCGGTTCCTTCCCGCACGTGTGGGTGGGGTGGATGATCGCTGCCTTCCCATCCATCTCCCGCGCGTGTGGGTGGGGTGGATGATCGCTGCCTTCCCATCCATCTCCCGCGCGTGTGGGTGCGGTGGATGATCGCTTCCTTCACGTCCATCTCCCACGGCTGGGGTGGATGATTGCTTCCTTCCCGTCCGCAGGACAAAATCGCCACACCTGCGCAAGGGGAGGTGTCGTTGGTTTGCCAACCCCCTGCCCCCCCAAATACTGAGCACCAGCCGCCACTGTTCAGATGACAGGGTACGATCATTTGGAGCTTTTGTTAATGTTTGAAGCATCCCGAATAACGTAACAACATAACGAATGATCCAAATTGATTCTGATCCAGTTTGTTTTTATTTTGCATTAACATTTTTCATTATTATAAAAAATGCGCTACATATGAAATGGAAACATATTGCAAAAAATACAGGAAGGTATAAAAGTGAGAGAAGATGATTCCTACTTATTCTGATTGTGTTTGGGTTGGAGGTGGATCCCTCAGAATCACCGAAACATAACATAACGAATAAATCCAAAATAAATTTAGCTCCTTTTGTTATTTTCAGATGCGCACAATTCCAATTGATATTGTCCAATCAGCTCATTCCATTCCTCTTTGTGGATTGGGCTAGCAGGGATAACTCAGAGTGCATAAGAAAATAGTTGCAGACTCTGGGTGTGCTAGCCATGCCCCCAAAAAATGTCATCATTGTACACAGGGTGTGTCTAGAGTGTCCAGTCCTTCAGCCCTGCTGCCAGGATCCCCCCTGTCACCAGTGGCGTTGCTATGGGGGTGCGGGGGCAGCCCGCACCGGGTGATACTCGCCAGAGGGGTGACATCAGGGCCGCCGCTAAACAATATACTATATAGCTTGGAGCGGAGTGGTGCGAGCAGGGCATCCAGCCATGCGGGGGAGGCTGCCTATAACACTTCCCCCTACAGGTTAAGCTGTCACTCGGGGATCTCCAATATCTCCCGAGGCAACCGGAGTTGGTGGGTGGAGCTAAGGGTGTGGCCGCCTCCTCAACTCCACCCACAGACCCCTTCACACTGGCTGAAGGAGATGGAGGCGAGGACATAGCAGCCCCGCCCGAGTCTTCACCTGCCCTGTGCCACCCCAACCTGCTCTATACCACTCCAATCTGCCCTGTGCCACCCCAACATGCCCTGTGCCACCCCAACCTGCCCTATACCACTCCAACCTGCCCTGTGCCACCCCAACCTGCCCTATGCCACCCCAACCTGCCCCACTCCAACCTGCCCTGTGCCACCCCAACCTGCCCTATACCACCCCAACCTGCCCTGTTCCATCCCAACCTGCCCTATGCCACCCCAACCTGCTGTGTACCACCCCAACCTGCCCCACTCCAACCTGCCCTGTGCCACCCCAACCTGCCCTGTGCCACCCCAACCTGCCCCACTCCAACCTGCCCTGTGCCACCCCAACCTGCCCTATATCACCCAGCCTGCCCTTTACCACCCCAACCTTTCAATATACCACCCCAACCTGCCACTATACCACTCTATACTACCCAAACCTGCCCTATGCCACCCCAACCTGCCACTATACCACTCTATACTACCCTAACCTGCCCTATGCCACCCCAACCTGCCATTATACTACTCTATACTACCCTAACCTGCCCTATGCCACCCCAACCTGCCACTATACCACTCTATACTACTCTAACCTGCCCTATGCCACCCCAACCTGCCATTATACTACTCTATACTACCCTAACCTGCCCTATGCCACCCCCAACCTGCCACTATACCACTCTATACCACCCCAACCTGCCACTATACCACCCTATACTACCCTAACCTGCCACTATATCACCCTACACTATCATTTACAGGGGCCGGTTTGGGGTGTGCCCAGTGATCTGCATTGCCTGCAGGGTGCTGGGCAGCCTAGACAGGAGGGGGGGTGACACTATGTTTTACAGCACCAGGTGACACCAACCCTAGTGACGCCACTGCCTGTCCCAGTACACGGCAATTCAGCTCTGATTAAAAAGGAGTTGTAAAGGCAGAAGGGTTTCCATGTTAATGTATTTTATGCATTAAGATAAAAAAAAAACCTTCTGTGTGTAGCAGCTTCCCCAGCACTTCAAAGTGGTCCCTGTACTACTTTGGTCCGACATTGATCAGAGTTAAGGTCCACAGACCTCAAGATTACACAGGCATTCCCAGAAATCGCAGCAAAATCACGTCACAATCGCGGCCGCAAAATCACGTGACTTTTAAGTCGCGGCAGTGTGAAAGGGGCCTTAAGCAAAGTTGAATTGCCCTGTACACATTTTTTTTTTTTTTAAACGAGACTTTTTTTTTAACCCCATTATTTTACTAAACACCTTAGACCTGGTTCACATCTATGTGTTTTTTGGTGCTTTTTGCAGAAACGCACTACAGTTCAATTACATGGTTTCCTATGGGACACGTTAACAACTATGCTTTTTTCAGCCGCTGCGTATTTGGAAAGGGTCAGGGACTTTAACGCAAAACGGTGCTTTTTTGGTTTAATATACTTCAACGGAGAAGCTGCAGAAGAGCATGTAATGTGTTTTTGCAGCAATTTGTGTTTTTTTATAATTTGCTCAAAGACAAATTGTCCAAAAAAAAAATGCAAAAACGCAAATCGCAGCAAAATCACGTGCGCAAAAATCACAACGCACAGCAAAAAGCACTTCAGAAACAGATCAAAAGCAAACTGCATAGGTGTGTACCGAACCTTATGCTGGCCACACGGATCAATTTTCAGACGAGAATATTCAGACAAAAAATCTTTGTACATTCGCTGAATGAAAGAATTTTGTTTGAAATTTTCACTTGTTTTTAACATTGTTTTTAAAACTAATGTAAATTTCTGAACGAAAACCACATACACTGTCTGAAAATTCCTTTTACCAAGAAATTTTCTATTTCCAAATTTTCCCGTCACTATGGTTGAAAATGAACGTCGATTTTACCCCACTAATGATTAGAAAATCGAACAAACGTTCTTAAAATTACATTTTTTTTCTTGAAGGAAGACATTCGTTTTTTTAAAAAAAAAAAATGTGATCTCTGAGTCTGATATTTACCAGATTCACCCTTTAATAGTATATACAGTATATCTCTCCTCTAATAGTATATCTCTTCTAATAGTATATACAGTATATCTCCTCTGTTATTCTCAGAGTGGAAAAGATATTTTGCTCCCTAACCATATAGTTGGTTATTTATATTTACCACTGCATAGAAATATTTAAGAATACATTGCCTTTTTTTTAAACTTTACATATTAACTAAATTATACACCATACTTTTTTTTTTTTTTAAGGTCATTAACCGATTAATCGAAACAATAATCGGCCAACTAATCGATTATGAAAATAATCGTTAGTTGCAGCCCTAATGACATCCCAGTCTTATGCTGGCCATACACTATACAGAAATTCGGCCGAACCCATTTTCGAAAAACGAACGTTCGACCGTGACCGCAAACGATCGTGCCATCATATAATGACCGATAATCTGTTCAGTGGACATGAATAAATAATTTTGTGTTCGTTTTTTTACATATACCTAGTGCAGAAAGTTCGGACGGGAAACACATTAACCTTGCAATTTATCGTACGTTCGGCAGAAATTTACCAAACTTCCCGTTCGTTTTTTTACCACAAAAACGTCACAAAGATTATCGATTTGTGCCCACTAACTTGCCGAAAAACGAACGAAGTGTCCATTCGAACGATTTTTCGGACGATTTTTCGTATAGTGTATGGCCAGCATTAGTCTGTAGGGTTCAATATTGAGTTGGCTCCGCCCTTTGCAGCTAGAACAGCTTCAACTCTTCTGGGAAGGCCGTCCACAAGGTTTAGGAGTGTGTCTATGGGAATGTTTGACCATTCTTCCAGAAGAGCATTTGTGAGGTCAGGCACTGATGTTGGACGAGAAGGCCTGGCTCGCAGTCTCCACTCTAATTCATCCCAAAGGTCAAGTTCCTCCACCCCAAAACTCGCTCATCCATGTCTTTATGGACCTTGCTTTGTGCACTGGTGCGCAGTCATGTTGGAACAGGAAGGGGTCATCCCCAAACTGTTCCCACAAAGTTGGTAGCATGAAATTGTCCAAAATGTCTTGGTATGCTGACGCCTTAAGTATTCCTTTCACCGGAACTAAGGGGCCAAGCCCAACCCCCTGAAAAACAACCCCACACCATAATCTCCCCCCTCCACCAAATGATTTGGACCAGTGCACAAAGCAAGGTCCATAAAGACATGGATGAGCGAGTTTGGGGTAGAGGAACTTGACTGGCCTGCACAGAGTCCTGACCTCTACCCGATAGAACACCTTTGGGATGAATTAGAGTGGAGACTGCGATCCAGGCCTTCTCGTCCAAGATCAGTGCCTGACCTCACAAATGCTCTTCTGGAAGAATGGTCAAACATTCCCATAGACACACTCCTAAACCTTGTGGACTGCCTTCCCAGAAGAGTTGAAGCTGTTATAGCTGCAAAAGGTGGGCCAACTCAATATTGAACCCTACAGACTGAGACTAGGATGCCATTAAAGTTCATGTACTATTGGTGATTTTGTGTATATTGAACATAATGCACAGCACTTTGGTCATGTCAGGGGCTGCATTTGAGGCCCTCTTTAGCTCATAGGTTGACAAACACTGCTCTAGATCATATTTACTGACCCTTTAGGAATGAATTGATTGATCGTCTGCTGGTATCTTCCCCCTAAAGGGATCGGTGAATAGGATATTACTGGATTCCTACCATCGTACATTGGGTGACGTTTCCTGCTTTAGAAGACTCGTATTACACATTCATGGATTGGCGATGGTGGATTATGTTACCCGGGTGAAGAAGCATTTGTGATTTTCTTCCTTGATCCATGCAATCCTCTGTACACATGAAATACAAAAGGAAGAGGCTTGGTGCGTCGTCTGGCTGCACTCAATGATGAATGTGTGATAATGAGCTCATCAACGTCATCTACAGAAAACCCATGGGGCCCCTAATTAGAGGGACCTACTGATCTTTGGACAAACAGCTAAAACAGCTAAACCAGCACGGGATACAGTTTGCCCGTATCGGTGTCCTTCTTGGCCCACCAAGTCCTGAACAATGAGCTGTGCTGGCCAATCGGAGGACCCAGGCCCTGCTTAGATAAGGCTGGAAATCTGGTCCGATTATTCCTATGAGTTGTACACAATTTTACAGCAATTATCAGCAACAGAGCTCTGTCTGGCAAGCCTGGAGCTTTCACAGCCAACAGAAGGACAACATCTGTGTTTACTGACGGTAAAATGAGAAGCCACAAAAGCAAATAAAATGCTGTCCACCCATTGATACAAAATCCAGCCTGCTGCACTAAATATCAGTGGCTATTGACATAAGCAATGATACAAAATATAACCATCAGACGTCAATGTGTTTAGCATCTTCCTGTCATTTGTGAACTACTATGCGGGGTACAGTGATGGCATGTTATGGGAAGATATGTCTACCACCAAATTACCAGCTTAACAGGTACAAAATGACTTGTTGGAAGAATGCTCCTTACATTGGTGATCAGTGGGAAGAATGTTCCTTACATTGGTGATCAGTGAGAAGAATGTTCCTTACATTGGTGATCAGTGGGAAGAATGTTCCTTACATTGGTGGTCAGTGAGAAGAATGTTCCTTACATTGGTGATCAGTGGGAAGAATGTTCCTTACATTGGTGGTCAGTGGGAAGAATGTTCCTTACATTGGTGATCAGTGAGAAGAATGTTCCTTACATTGGTGATCAGTGGGAAGAATGTTCCTTACATTGGTGATCAATGGAAAGAATGTTCCTTACATTGGTGATCAGTGGGAAGAATGTTCCTTACATTGGTGATCAGTGAGAAGAATGTTCCTTACATTGGTGATCAGTGGGAAGAATGCTCCCTACATTGGTGATCAGTGGGAAGAATGTTCCTTACATTGGTGATCAGTGAGAAGAATGTTCCTTACATTGGTGATCAGTGGGAAGAATGTTCCTTACATTGGTGATCAATGGAAAGAATGTTCCTTACATTGGTGATCAGTGGGAAGAATGTTCCTTACATTGGTGATCAGTGAGAAGAATGTTCCTTACATTGGTGATCAGTGGGAAGAATGTTCCTTACATTGGTGGTCAGTGGGAAGAATGTTCCTTACATTGGTGATCAGTGAGAAGAATGTTCCTTACATTGGTGATCAGTGGGAAGAATGTTCCTTACATTGGTGATCAATGGAAAGAATGTTCCTTACATTGGTGATCAGTGGGAAGAATGTTCCTTACATTGGTGATCAGTGAGAAGAATGTTCCTTACATTGGTGATCAGTGGGAAGAATGCTCCCTACATTGGTGATCAGTGGGAAGAATGTTCCTTACATTGGTGATCAGTGAGAAGAATGTTCCTTACATTGGTGATCAGTGAGAAGAATGTTCCTTACATTGGTGATCAGTGGGAAGAATGTTCCTTACATTGGTGGTCAGTGAGAAGAATGTTCCTTACATTGGTGATCAGTGGGAAGAATGTTCCTTACATTGGTGGTCAGTGGGAAGAATGTTCCTTACATTGGTGATCAGTGGGAAGAATGTTCCTTACATTGGTGATCAGTGGGAAGAATGTTCCTTACATTGGTGATCAGTGAGAAGAATGTTCCTTACATTGGTGATCAGTGAGAAGAATGCTCCTTATATTGGTGATCAGTGAGAAGAATGTTCCTTACATTGGTGATCAGTGAGAAGAATGTTCCTTACATTGATGATCAGTGAGAAGAATGTTCCTTACATTGGTGATCAGTGGGAAGAATGTTCCTTACATTGGTGATCAGTGGGAAGAATGCTCCTTACATTGGTGATCAGTGAGAAGAATGTTCCTTACATTGGTGATCAGTGGGAAGAATGTTCCTTACATTGGTGATCAGTGAGAAGAATGCTCCTTACATTGGTGATCAGTGAGAAGAATGTTCCTTACATTGGTGATCAGTGGGAAGAATGCTCCTTACATTGGTGATCAGTGAGAAGAATGTTCCTTACATTGGTGATCAGTGGGAAGAATGTTCCTTACATTGGTGATCAGTGGGAAGAATGCTCCTTACATTGGTGATCAGTGAGAAGAATGTTCCTTACATTGGTGATCAGTGAGAAGAATGTTCCTTACATTGGTGATCAGTGGGAAGAATGTTCCTTACATTGGTGATCAGTGAGAAGAATGTTCCTTACATTGATGATCAGTGAGAAGAATGCTCCTTACATTGGTGATCAGTGAGAAGAATGTTCCTTACATTGGTGATCAGTGAGAAGAATGTTCCTTACATTGGTGATCAGTGAGAAGAATGTTCCTTACATTGGTGATCCATGGGCTCCATGTTTTTTTATGTAGTATAAAGGAAACTGGACTTTCAGTTCCCTTAGAGATTGGTAAAACTAAACTTGGATCCTGGAGCCCAGAGGTTTCATAGAGGTTTGGGAGGGATAAAGTTTACAATCCCAGGTCCAGGTTTTGCATCCTGCACACTGATAGTGTAGATGTGTGCATGGGATACAGCAGCAGAAAATCACACCGGGTGCCAGTCCTGTCAGCTAAGAACAGGAAACTGAGGCTACAATTGGCACAGGATCACCAAAATTGGACAATAGAAGATTGGAGAAACGTTGCCTGGTCTGATGAGTCTGGATTTCAGCTGCGACATTCAGATGGTGGGGTCACAATTTGGCGCATGGATCCATCCTGCCTTGTATCACCGGTTCAGGCTGGTGGTGGGGGGTGTAATGGTGGGGGGGATGGGGTATCACCGGTTCAGGCTGGTGGTGGGGGGTGTAATGGTGGGGGGGATGGGGTATCACCGGTTCAGGCTGGTGGTGGGGGTGTAATGGTGGGGGGGATATTTTCTTGGCACACTTTGGGCCCCTTAGTACCAATTGATCATGGTTTATACACCACGGCCTCCCTGAGTATTGTTGCTGACCATGTCCATCCCTTTATGACTACAGTGTCCCCATCTTCTGATGGCTCCTTCCAGCAGGATAATGCTCCATGTCACAAAGCTCCAATCATCTCACCACTGGACAATGAGGTCCCTGTCCTCCAATGGCCTCCACACTCACCACATCTCATCCAATAGAGCACCTTTGGGATGTGGTAGAAGATTGGCATTAGGGATGTGCAGCCGACAAATCTGCAGCAACTGTGTGATGCTCTCAGGTCACTATGTAGAAAAAACTCTGAGGAACGTTTCCAACACCTTGTTGTATTTATGCCACCAAGAATGAAGGCAAAAGGGGGTCCAACCCGGGACTAGCAAGGTGTCTGATGAGGGTATACATCCGTGGGTGGCAGAGTTTTCTGTGCTGAGAGCACACAACCAAGCTGTCCATGACAACTCTCAAGTCCAATCCGCACGAACGATTAGGAACCAGCGAGACCTGCTGCCAATCATGTGACCACTGTGACAGCCAATCACTGGTTAAGGGATCGGCTAATCCTCCCTGCCCTCCCGGGTGTACAGACCCTGATAAATGAGAAGGGGGTTAATGTTAAACTGTTTGAAGCTGGATCACACCATGCGTGATGTGTGTTCCTGCAACGCACCACGCTGGAAAGATGTGAATGAGCCCCATGGCTTTCCTAAAAAGCTACAGGAATAACTTACAGTAACCAACCAGATTCTCTGTTCATATACAGTAGCGTGCATGAATTATCTAGCACAACGCATTATCTATGTGTACATATCACAGATAATATGTCATTATAATGGAGGTTTCACAGTTTTATGGCCGGTGATCACAAAACGTCCAACACCTTCTACCTATCCGAGCAGATAAACTCCCCCAGCTCTATGAAAATGTTCAATATCAATATATTTATGCAATCTGGTCTCCTAATGATTAGAATTATTGCCTTATATTACTGCTGCTTATCTATTGCCAGTGTTGTCAGTATATACTATATATGTTCTGTATCTATATTCTGAAGCATGGTGACCAGAAAGCGACTATTCTTTTTTTTTTTAGCCTGTTTTGTATGCTCTTATGACCTGTACACACGATAGGATTTTCCGACATCATCCTGGCTCCGGCCAATCACAGCGCGGAAGTCTGCGAACCCGGAAGTAACTCCGGTGAAAGATGTCGACTGTGGGGGCGGCACGGCAGGGCATCGCTCTAAGGTAAGTATTTAATAATGAGCTAGAATGCGATGCATACTAGCTCATTGTGCTTTTGTCTTGCAGGTTTTTTTGGAGGTTTACAACCTCTTTAACATGTTTGGTGTCTGTTTACTTGACACAAATTCATTTTTTTTTAATATTGTACTAAAAAGGCGGGTATAATATTGTGTTTGTTTGCATTAAAATTCATTTTAGTTGTACTTAAAATAGCTGCACAAATATTGTGTGATATAAAAAATTGCAATTACGACCATTTTATTTACCAGGATCCCTGCTTTCAGAAAAAAAAAAAAAAGGAGAATGCAGATTTTAACATGTGTGAAAAAAATGTAATTAAGTGGTTCTAAAGGCAGAGCATTCCCCGCATTAGGGTAAAAAAAACAAATGTCCCACTGGTAGTATCACCCTCTCACCCCCCCAGGGCTGTCTATAATGCGGGGTAAAAGGGGCAGCTGCCCCAATCCCAGTCATTGTTTTGGGGCCCAAAGCAGCTGCCCCTTGAGCCCCTTGTCATGGAGAGTCCCGGTCCGGAAGCAGCTGGAATGGTGTAGCGAAGGCCTCGGATCCCGCAGAGCTGGATCTGGTGCAGACAGAGGTGTCTTCGGGGCAGGATGATAGCCCCGTGCTCTGCGTATTATGTCCACACAGCAAGCGGGAGGCTACAGGGAAGGCGAGCAGCAGAGAGCCCAGAAGGGAGAATACCATATCCACCTCCCTAAACACTGAAGAGGCAAGCAGCAGCGGGCGCAGCATCCCTGGCGCCTCCCAGAGCCTGTGCTCTTCCAACATCAACAGCAAAGGTGGCCCAGAGGATACACCTACCCACAGACAGGGACTGGGACAGGGGGGGGGGGCACAAGAGGGACTACAGACAGGGCTAGGGTTTTTTTCTCTCTCAATCCCCCCCACTCCTCTCTTTCATCCTCCCTCTCTCATCTCCCCTCTCTCTCTCCCACTCCCCTCACCCTTCCCTCTCACCCCCTATCTCTGTCATCCCCCCTCACCTATCTCTCTCATCCTCACGCTGTCTCTATCACACCCGTCTCTCTCACTCCCCACATCCTTTCTCTCACCCCCCTCTCATCCCCCCTCTGTCTCTCACCCCTCTCCTACTCCCCTCACCCCCCTAACCCCTCTCTCTCACCCCTCTCTCTCTCACTCCCCTCACCCCTTTTTCTCACCTCCCTCTCTCTGTCATCCCCCCTCATCTCTCTCTCTCTCACCCCTCTCTCACTCCCCTCACCCCCCAGCCTCTCTCTCACCCCCTCACCCCCCAAGCCTCTCTCTCTTACCCCCCTCTCTCACTCCCCTCACCCCCCAGCCTCTCTCTCATCCCCTTCTCTCACTGCCCTCACCCCCCCAGCCTCTCTCTCACCCCCTCTCTCATCCCTCTAACTCACCTCACCCCCCCCAACCTCTCTCTCTCACCCCCTTCCCCCCTCACCCCCCAGCCTCTCTCTCTCTCTCACCTCCCTCTCTCACTCCCCTAACCCCCCCCAGCCTCTCTCTCTCACCCCCCTCTCTCTCTCTCATCCCTCTCACTCACCTCACCCCCCAACCTCTCTCTCTCACCCCCCTCTCTCACTCCCCTCACCCCCCAGCCTCTCTCTCACTCCCCTCACCCCCCAGCCTCTCTCTCTCAACCCCCTCTCTCACCCCCCTCAGTCACCTCACCCCCCCAACCTCTCTCTCTCACCCCCCTCTCTCACTCCCCTCACCCCCCAGCCTCTCTCCCACCCCCCTCTCTCACTCCCCTCACCATGCCCAGCATCTCTCTCTCTCACCCACTCTCTCATCCCTCTCACTCACCTCACCCCCCCAACCTCTCTCTCTCACTCCCCGCACCCCCCAGCCTCTCTTTCACCTTCCTCTCTCCCTCCCCTCACCCCCCCAGCCTCTCTCTCACCCCCTCTCTCTCATCCCTCTCACTCACCTCACCCCCCCCAACCTCTCTCTCACCCCCCTCTCTCTCACACCCCTCACCCTTTCTCTCACCCCCCTCTTTCCATCACCCCCTCATCTCTCTCTCTCATCCCTCCCTTAGTCCCCTCACCCCCCCCCAACCTCTCTCTGTCTCTCTCACCCCACTCTCTCACCCATCCCTCCCAGTCCCCTCACCCCTTTCTCTCACTCCCCTCACCCAGTCATCCCCCCTAACCTCTCTCTCACCTCCCTCTCCCTCACTCATCTATATCACTCCTCTCACCCATTTCTCTCATCCCCCCTCATCTCTCTCTCACCCCGTCACCCCCCTAACCTCTCTCTCTCACCCCCCTTTCTCACTCCCCTCACCCCTTTCTCTCACCTCCACTCTCTCTGTCATCCCCCTCACCCCTCTCTCTCAGTCCCCTCATCCCGTCACCCCCCTCACCTACCTCTCATCCCCTCACCCTGTCGTCCCCCCTCACCTCTCTCTCTCTCACCCCTCTCTCTCTCAACCAAGAAAATAATTTTCCAAGGTACAATCAATATTAAAGATGGCCCTGAATGCCCTAGTTCTTACAGTACCTGTGTCCTATCTGCGGCGGCGCTGGCCTCTCTCTTCTCACAGAAGCAGCTGCAGGTGTAATTGACTCCTGGTGCTGTCAATCTGGTGCTGGGCCAAGCTGCAATGTGAATGTCTATGAAGAGTGAGCCCGCATGTGCACCCCACAGCAAGCAGTTTCCTGTGGTGTAGAGGAGGAGCTAGGAGCGCCCACGGGGGACCCAAGAAGAAGACATTTGGAGCCGCTCTACGCAATACCACTGCACAAAGCAGGTAAGTATAATGTGTGTTATTTTACAAAAAAAAGAAGCCTTTACAACCACTTTAAGGGCAATGACAGATGTGAATATAAAGCATGTGAGGTGATGTGTAACATTGTTGACACTATATTAATATCTGTAATAAATGCTTGAATCATACAACCTTCCTAATCATGTAACTAACAATCATGCGCCCATTTGTACCCAGCCTTAGCTTGGTCATACCCATGAAGATTTTTCCATGATTCAGCACCCTGGCGAGGGGCATACACTGAATGACCCTCCTATAAGACAGTCATGGAACATCCTATAGGACAGACATGGAACAACTTAGAAGACCGACATGGAACGTCTTAGAAGACAGACACGGAACGTCTTAGAAGACAGTCATGAAACATTTTAGAAGACAGTCATGAAACATCCTATAAGACAGACATGGAACATCCTAGAAGACAGTCATGAAACATCTTAGAAGACAGTCATGAAACATCCTATAAGACAGACACGGAACATCTTAGAAGACAGTCATGAAACATCTTAGAAGACAGTCATGAAACATCCTATAAGACAGACACGGAACATCTTAGAAGACAGTCATGAAACATCTTAGAAGACAGTCATGAAACATCCTATAAGACAGACACGGAACGTCTTAGAAGACAGTCATGAAACATCTTAGAAGACAGTCATGAAACATCCTATAAGACAGACACGGAACGTCTTAGAAGACAGTCATGAAACATCTTAGAAGACAGTCATGAAACATCCTATAAGACAGACACGGAACGTCTTAGAAGACAGTCATGAAACATCTTAGAAGACAGTCATGAAACATCCTATAAGACAGACATGGAACGTCCTAGAAGACAGTCATGAAACATCCTATAAGACAGACACGTATCATCTTAGAGGACAGTCATGAAACATCTTAGAAGACAGTCATGAAACATCCTATAAGACAGACACGGAACGTCTTAGAAGACAGTCATGAAACATCCTATAAGACAGACACGGAACGTCTTAGAAGACAGACACGGAACGTCTTAGAAGACAGTCATGAAACATCTTAGAAGACAGTCATGAAACATCTTAGAAGACAGTCATGAAACATCCTATAAGACAGACACGGAACGTCTTAGAAGACAGTCATGAAACATCCTATAAGACAGACACGGAACGTCTTAGAAGACGGTCATGAAACATCCTATAAGACAGACACGGAACGTCTTAGAAGACAGACACGGAACGTCTTATAAGACAGTCATGAAACATCTTAGAAGACAGTCATGAAACATCCTATAAGACAGACACGGAACGTCTTAGAAGACAGTCATGAAACATCCTATAAGACAGACACGGAACGTCTTAGAAGACGGTCATGAAAAATCTTAGAAGACAGTCATGAAACATCCTATAAGACAGACACGGAACGTCTTAGAAGACAGTCATGAAACATCCTATAAGACAGACACGGAACGTCTTAAAAGACGGTCATGAAAAATCTTAGAAGACAGTCATGAAACATCCTATAAGACAGACACGGAACGTCTTAGAAGACAGTCATGAAACATCTTAGAAGACAGTCATGAAACATCCTATAAGACAGACACGGAACATCTTAGAAGACAGTCATGAAACATCTTAGAAGACAGTCATGAAACATCCTATAAGACAGACACGGAACATCTTAGAAGACAGTCATGAAACATCTTAGAAGACAGTCATGAAACATCCTATAAGACAGACACGGAACGTCTTAGAAGACAGTCATGAAACATCTTAGAAGACAGTCATGAAACATCCTGTAAGACAGACACGGAACACCTTAGAAGACAGTCATGAAACATCTTAGAAGACAGTCATGAAACATCCTATAAGACAGACACGGAACATCCTAGAAGACAGTCAGGAAACGCCTTATGCCATGTACACACTAACGGACTTCTTGTCGGACTGAACTCTGAAGGCCTTTTCGACGGAGTTCCAACGAAACGGACTTGCCTACACACGATCACACCAAAGTCCAATCGTTTTGAACGTGATGACGTACGACCGGACTAGAATAAGGAAGTTCATAGCCAGTAGCCAATAGCTGCCCTTGCGTCAATTTTGGTCCATTGAACTAGCATACAGACGAACGGATGTTTAGATAGGAACCGAGTCCGTCTGAAAGATTTGAAACTTGTTCTATTTCTAAGGTCCGTCAGATTTTTAGACAGAAAAGGTCCGATGAAGCCCACACACGATCGTATTGTCCGACGGGTTCGTTCCGTCGGACCTTTGATGCCGAAAAGTCCGGTCGTGTGTACACGGCATTAGAAGACAGTCATGAAACATCTTAGAAGACCGAGACAAGCTCTTCCTCTTTTCATACATAGATGTTTTCCAACTTTTTGAAACTCTTAGTGGGAATAGTCTGAACCTTTCCTTTCTCAACAGTAGAAGAAAGGAAGGGGTTAACATTATGTGCTTCACTGCACTAAGCTGGTTACAAATTAACCTTATGGCGGATACACAAAGGTAGAAAAGGACAGGTAACAACCAACACAACTAATAAAAGGATTTCTTTGTAAAAGCAATGTACAAAGTACATCTAGTTCACAGCAAATAGACCAATCCCAGCACCATCGTCTGTTGTGGGGTTTAATGGAGGAATCCAAATGGGCACTATAAACAACATGTACTTTTTGCTGTACGGTGCCTGATTAATGCCCTCCTTACCCCCAGTCCGTGAGTTTTGGTGTGCGGCCGTCTCTTGGCAGGTTTGTTGTTGTGCCATGTTCTTTCCATTTGGTTATGATAGATTTGATGGTGCTCCTAGGGATCATCAAAGATTTGGATATTTTTTTTATAACCTAACCCTGACTTGTACTTCTCAACAACATTGTCCCTTACGTGTTTGGAGATTTCCTTGGCCTTCATGGCAGTGTTTGGTTAGTGGTGCCTCTTGCTTAGGTGTTGCAGCCTCTGGGGCCTTTCAAAAAGGTGTGTCTATGTAATGACAGATCATGTGACACTTAGATTGCACACAGGTGGACATCATTTCACTAATTATGTGACTTCTGAAGGTAATTGGTTGCACCAGAGCTTTTTATGGGCTTTATATCAGTTTATTTCTGAAAAATAGTTTTATATATGTATTTTTCTAATTTTGCTTCACCAACTTAGACTATTGTGTTCTGATCCATCACATATAATTCAGATTAAAAAAAATTGAACTAAAGGCTGTAATGTAACAAAATAGGTAAAAAGCCAAGGGGGGGGGGGGGGGGAAATACTTTTGCAAAGCACTGTAATTACAATGTGAGGTTCATGTTAAATGAGGTATAGCTGGGACCAATTAAAAAAGAAATAATTTTACTAAAGCCTATGTGGACTTCAAATACACAAAAGAATTTCCACGACCGGAAACGTATTCCAAGGGTTCTTCTGGGGTAAAAAGGTTGAGAAAGGCTGAATTAGAGGAGCAAAAAAGGAGTAAAAAATATTGCTTTTTTTTTTCTCAAAATTGACGTTCTTTTTTTTGTTTATAGCGCAAAAAAAAAAAATAACGCAGAGGTGATCAAATACCACCAAATGAAAGTTCTATTTGTGGGAAAAAAGGGACGTCAATTTTGTTTGGGTACAGAGTCGCACGACCGCGCAATTGTCAGTTAAAGCGACGCAGTGCCGAATCGCAAAAAGTGCTCTGGTCGGTAAGGGGGTAAAATCTTCTGGGGCTGAAGCAATTAAAAAAAAAAAAAAAAGAATAATCACAATTGAAATGATTGTAATTTCTGTCCAATTTTGGTGCTAGGAGAGAAAAAAAAATTCTAATTGCTTAGGGTTTGTTCACACAGATATATTGGCTTGCTCCACTTCACACATGGAAAATGCGTTTCCCCTCCAAAATCTATGTTTGCCCATGGGAAATATATTTGTATGGAGGCTCTGAGCCAACACGCATTCCAAAAAATAACGCAGCACAATGTAGAAGACGATTCAAGCGATTCGTAGATCAGCATTGAGCATTAGATCTGGAAACAAGTCTACGCACTGCATAGCCCTTTTCAGTTATTTGATCAATCGGCAGTACAAAATCAGCGGGTTTTGGCACCTTTCAAGTACATTTCCTGCAGCTTTGTGTTTCTCAGACTGTTGGAACACGGGTCATATCTTTTCCCGCTGTATTTGGTACTTGGCAAGGCTTTATGTACAAAACCTCCTAGTTGAAGGACTCTTTAGTGACAGGTGCCAATCGTTGGAGTGTATGATATCAGCCTTCCTGCTTCTATGAGATCCAATATACACTTTGGAGAAAAGAGCATCATGCCCAAATATTGGCAGCCTATGTTGGTGGCTCCGCTGCCGATTTTAACCACTTCATGACCAGGCCATTTCTTTATATATTAAAAGTCAGCAGCCACAGTATTTTTTTTTGGGGGGGGGGACCTGGAGATCCTCTTTAACAATGCAGATAGCCACACCCCCTGCAAGATCTTCTCTTTCCACTCTGGTGCAAGCAGGTACAGCCTACATGAGGGTGACAACTCTGCTCTGAATTCAGGAGCAGTGCAGCATTGTTGTCACTCCATCACACAAAGCTCCATTAGGTGGACTTCACTGGCAGGATCAACAGGTTTTTGTGGGACTTTGCAGAGAAGACCAAGAGAAAACTGTAAGTGCAGATGCTCCTATAAGAAAGTGCCATAAGGAGGAGACCATAGCTCTTATGGTTAGGGTAAAGGTGACACATAATGCCTCGTTTCCACCGAGTGGATCGGTTCGGGTCGGATCGGTTTGGAAGGCCTAGAATGGTCCGGCCTATTCAGGCGAGCGTTTCCACTGCAATTGTGACATAGAAAATTGAGTGCTGTCCGTGATACTTTTATTTATTTGCACTAACATACAATTTTTCAGGACAAGCTTTCGGGGTGTGTCCCCTTCAGTACTGCTTGGACATGGAAGAAGGGGACACACCCCGAAAACTTGTCCTGAAAAATTGTATGTTAGTGCAAATAAATAAAAGTATCACGGACAGCACTCAATTTTCTCTGTCACAATTGCACCAATACGGCTACAATCACACCAAGCCCTTCTATACTGAAGGCTTTACAGTTTTGTTTTCTAACAACCTCCCTAATGGCACGCCCTCCTACCACCCCAGGCCCCATAGCAGTCATGTGGGCAGATATGGCTATTTCCACAGTACTGATTAGGGGGTATAGTGAAAGACTGGCTTTCTCACACCATTAACAGGAAATGGAAAATTGCACAAGTTTAGGATGTTTAGGAAAATATACGATCCTTTCCGCATCAAAAGGTGAAAAACCTGTTTCAATGTCAACATATTTTATTAGTGTTTCAAAAAAAAACTGACACAAATAACTTCATTGGTTGTCACTGGTATCTGTATAGACAGTTATAGGTTTCATTCTGTACCTCTATACCAATTGAAGCCGTTGCATATACATATACACACACACAGTATAATACACTATATTGATAAAAGTATTGGGACACCTGCCGTTACACGCACATGAACTTTAATGGCATCCCAGTCTTAGACGGTAGGGTTCAGTATTGAGTTGGCTCCGCTCTTTGCAGCTATAACAGCTTCAGCTCTTCTGGGAAGGCAGTCCACAAGGTTTAGGAGGGTGTCTATGGGAATGTTTGACCATTCTTCCAGAATAGCGTTTGTGAAGTCAGGCACTGATGTTGGACGAGAAGGCCTGGATCGCAGTCTCCGCTCTAATTCATCCCAAAGGTGTTCTATCGGGTTGAGGTCAGGACTCTGTCCAGGCCAGTCAAGTTCCTTTACCCCAAACTCGCTCATCCATGTTTTTATGGACCTTGATTTGTGCACTGGTACGCAGTCATGTTGGAACAGGAAAGGGACATCCCCAAAACTGTTCCCACAAAAGTTGGGAGCATGAAATTGGCCAAAATGTCTTGGTGTGCTGATGCCTTAAGAGTTCCCTTCACTGGAACTAAGGGGCCAAGCCCAACCCCTGAAAAACAACCCCCACACCATAATCCCCCCTCCACCAAATGATTTGGACCAGTGCACAAAGCAAGGTCCATAAAGACATGAATGAGTTTAGGGTGGAGGAACTTGACTGGCTCGTCCAACATCAGTGCCCGACCTCACAAATGCACTTCTGGAAGAATGGTCAAACATTCCCATAGACACCCTCCTAAACCTTGTGGACGGCCTTCCCAGAAGAGTTGAAGCTGTTATAGCTGCAAAGGGCGGAGCCAACTCAATATTGAACTCTACGGACTAAGACTGGGATGCCATTAGAGTTCACGTGTGTGTAAAGGCAGGCGTCCCAATACTTCTGACAATATAGTGCATCTCATGCCCGAGGCTTACAACATTTGATTTCAGGATGCATGGACATGAATGTTCATGACGGACAACAAATGCTTCACGTCTACATTTTTTTTTTTTCCTGAACAATAAACCACCGCATTCACAGTTTGGATTTTGAGCATGCAGAAACAAGACAAATTTCACACCCTTCACCTTTTTTTTTTTCTCGTCACCGCAGTGAAAACGGCGATTTGTCCCGATTAACCTTTAGAAAATAGAGAGAGAGAGAGAGAGAGAGAGAGAGAGAGAGAGAGAGAGAGAGAGAGAGAGAGAGAGAGGAGAGGGAGAGGGAGAGGGAGAGGGAGAGGGAGAGGGAGAGGGAGAGGGAGAGGGAGAGGGAGAGGGAGAGGGAGAGGGAGAGGGAGAGGGAGAGGGAGAGGGAGAGGGAGAGGGAGAGGGAGAGAGAGAGGGAGAGAGAGAGGGAGAGGGAGAGGGAGAGGGAGAGGGAGAGGGAGAGAGAGAGAGAGAGAGAGAGAGAGATCTATGTATATACATATCTATAGATATCTCTCTCTCTCTATCTATCTATCTACCTACCTACCTACCTATCTATCAGAGTTGGACATTTTATAGATAGGCAATTCCTATCCTCAGATTGATTAGTGGTTCCAAATTAATAATAACTACTGCAGTAGGGAACAGACACAAAAGATACTCCGCATCTTTCCAAATACGGTAACTGTTCTGCTTTTATTATGACGCAATTGAAGGTTTTTATACACATGATTACGTAGCCATCACAATAATATTACAATTTTACTTTTATGGTAACAAGGGGCGTAACATAGGCAGGCTAATTCTAATCAGGACTCGAAAGAATGTAAACATGTACTGAAAACATTATTAGTGCCGTGTGCGCAGTGAGGGTAGTGTGCAATACATACAAAATAGAATACAATTATATACAGAACATACAAATTTCTATTACAATATATATATATACATTTTTTAAAAACGTATTTATATTATTAATACATGAATAAAACGTAAAATAAGTAAACAAACATAAAAATAATCATAAATAAATAAATTCAATTACTGAATACTAAGTAATAATAAATAGTTAACCCCTAACCTTAACCCCTTAAAAAAATTGTAATAACTAAACACCCTAACCCAAAATATTTTTGGGTTAGGGTGTTTAGTTATTACAATTATATATTATTATTATTATTATTAATAATTATTTAGTTATTACAACTACAATTAATATATTATTATTATTATTTTTTTCCGGGTTTGGGTGTTTATTAATCTTGGATTGTTATTAATATTATGATGAATAATTTAATATTTTTTTAAGGTTAGGGGTTAATTATCATTTATGTATTATATTGGTTTATGATGATTTCTAGTTATTTGTGTATTTATTTTACATTTATTTATTCATATATTTAAAAAAAAAAATTTCATCTGCGCAGAAAATTATGCAAAAAAAAGTGCGACAAAACACGTGAATGCGCACAAAAATGCGCGAATGGTGCTTTTTCATTAATTTGTATGGGAATAAAGATGCGCCAAAAATGCTTGAATCTGCCCAATTCGAGCTACAAAAGCAAGCTCCAGAACTCTTGGCTGCATTCACACTTCAGCGTTTTGAATCGCATTGTGAATCGCAAGGCAGATTTGCCGCAATTCCGCCGATGTGTGAATGACAAATCGCGGGACTCGCATTTGAGAAAATCGCGGGGGCGAGTCTGCCGCGACAATTTGCGACAACCCGCGTTGTGGGACGCATGACGCCCAGAAGTAGCTCCTGAACACATCGGTACTTTCAAATCACGGGCAGAATCTGCCTGCGATTCAAAACGCCTACGTGTGAATGCAGCCTTTTTTTGAGCTTCAGGCGACTCGGAGTGAAGATGTGAACCGTCTCCAAGCACAATTTTGCAACTTTGAGATGTGTTAGTAAAACAGTGCATTCCTGTGCATTTTTTGATGTGTTTTACAACGTTCCAGTACAGTCCAGTGCAGGAAAAATGCAGCAGGTTCTACTTTTTTTTTTTCTAGAACTGGAACACCCTGGTGTGAACTATGCCAATGAAAACCATATAACCTACTTCCCATGCATTTTTTTCTGCATAAAAAAAAAAAACAAACAAAAAAAAAAACGCATCAATAGTAGGTTATATGGTTTTCAATGGCATAGTTCAAACCAGTGCTTGCAGTTCCAGTAAGTTCCAGTTGCAGAAAAAAAAAAAAGTAGAACATGCTGCATTTTTTCCTGCACTGAACTGTACTGGAACGTGGTAAAATGCACCAAAAACGCATTGGAAACACACATCTTTATTTAACCACTTTCATGCCGGGCCTATTCTGGCACTTCTTCACATGTACAATTCATAATTTTTTTGCTAGAAAATTACTCAGAACCCCCAAACATTATAGATGTTTTTTTTAGCAGACACCCTAGGTAATAAAATGGCCGTCGTTGCAACTTTTTACATCACACGGTAATTGCGCAGCTATTTTTTAAACGTGTTTTTTTGGGGGAAAAAAAAGTTTACTGAATTAAAAAAAAAAAAAAAAAAAAAACAGGAAAGTTAGCCCAATTTTTTGTATAAATGTGAAAGATGATTCTACGCTTGAGTAAACAGATACCAAACATGTCACGCTTTTAAATGTGCGCACACTCGTGGAATGGCGCCAATCTTTGGTACTTAAAGCAGAGTTCCGCCCAAAAGTGGAACTTCTGCTCGTTGTACTCCTCCCCCCCTCCGGTGCCACGTTTGGCACCTTTCGGGGGGGGGGGGGGGGCGCACACCTGTCTTTCACAGGTATCCTGTTCCCACTTCCGGGAGTCCGGGCTGCGGCCTGTGACATCACCGCGGGGCTCCCTCCTCCTTCCCCGGCCGCCGGGTCAGTAGGAGAGAGGAGCAGAGCCTCGTGCATGTGCACTAGGGTTCCCGGCGTGACGCCATAAGGCGTCACTGCCGGGTTCCCTTACTCACAATGGAGGAGGCAGCACCCAGCAGCTGATGGAAACCTCAGCTGTGGGTGCCGACATCGCTGGACTCCAGGACAGGTAAGTGTCCGATTGTTAAAAGTCAGCAGCTGTAGTATATGTAGGTCCTGGCTTTTAATTTTTGTCGCGATGGGCGGAGCTCCGCTTTAAAAATCTCCATAAGCGACGCTTTACATATTTTTACAGGCTACATATTTAGAGTTACAGAGGAGATCTAGGGCCAGAATTATTGCTCTCGCTCTAACGCACGTGATGATACCTCACATGTGCGATTTGAACGTTGTTTACATATGTGGGCGTGACTTACGTATGCGTTCACTTTTAATTTTTACACTTTCGCTTTATATTTTTTGATCACTTTTATTCTATTACAACGAATGTAAACATCCCTTGTAATAGGAATGGTGCGTGACATGTCCTCTCTATGGAGAGATGTGGGGTCTATAACATCCACATCTCTCCTCCAGGCTGAAAAAAACGAGATAAAAAAAATAAACCATCTCGGCCTTTCCAGCCGAGTCCCCGGCATTGTTTACTTCCGCTGGTGACGGACGTGACATCATCGCGCCCGGGCCTCCGAGGGTCATAGAGATGACTGGGGACCATTTGGTCACCAGAAATAAATCTGTATGCTTAACCTCTGGCGGCGACCGGTTCGTTCTCCCGGCTCGCCGATCGCTCGGGCGAGTTGGTAGAAACACTGGAGGGCGGCAGGAGGGGGAAGGGGGGGGATGTCCCCTCCAGCCATCGGTAAGAACGATCAATTGGCTGACTTACCGCTATGATTGTTCTTACGGAGCACAGAATAGCCGGCTAAAAAAAGATGATATCTGATCGATATCTGCAGCTGCACCCATCATTCAGATATCCCCACTTAAATTCCAGGACATCATACCGTATGACGTCCTTGGTCTGGAATTGGTTAACTTGAAAAGAAAAAGAAAAAAAAATCACGCACTGCAACGCATCGAAAATGTGTCAAAAACGCATATGTAGAAACGCATCTGGAACGCATCCGGGCTGCGTTTCTATGGTGTGTACTGGCCCTGATACTAAATAAAAAAGTAAAAAATCTGCCCAAAATATACTGACCCTGACCTTCGACCCTTACTTGACTCAAACACTAATCCTGGCACTGACCTAGATCAAATCTTAATCGACAGTAGGTTTTTTTTCATTATTTTTTGTTTTAATTTTTTTATTATTTGTTTATTTATTTTACGCACACTCAGACATTTCAGGAAGGTGGCGCTTCGCCACCTTACAGCATAGGACAAAAAAAATTATATATATATATATATATATATATATATATATATATATATATATATATATATAATTTTTTTAATTTTTTTTGTCCTATGCTGTAAGGAGGTGTTTTTCTTAATGGAGACTCAACACAAGAAGAACATTTGTTCTCTAGCGTTTGAGAATTGTCCCATTAAAATCAATGCAATTTGGTCCACCACAAAATGGCCACCAGCCGAAGCCCTAAATACAAGGACAGATTGTCTACTGTTGATTGGATTGCTAGGAGTAGAAGCTGTTTGCAGAGACGTCTGCGGGGACAGAATTGGTCTTCACAGCTGTTCCGCGCCGCACCGATCATGCCCGGGAGATTGGGAGGCACTTGCGGGATCCGCCACAGAAATGCGGGAGCCTCCCGCACCTCGCGGGAGGCTTGAGATGTCTGCACACTTTTTTCTCTCTCTGCAAGGAGAGAAATGCATTGGGGTTGATGGAGAGTACAGGATCTGGTGCAGCTGTGCATAGGAACCAATCAGCTTCCAGGTTCTTTTGTCAAAACTTAATTGAACGAGCTGAAGTTAGAAGCTGATTGGCTCCCATGCACAGCTGCACCAGATTTTGCGCTCTTCAGTTTTAGTAAATTAACCCCCTTGTATCTTTTTCTCTCTATCCACAGAGAGAGAGAGGGGCGGGCTTTGCAGTGACCGATCACTGTAGTAGCCAATCAGTCCAGGATTTATACAGCTTGTCTGAGCTTTCATACAGCAGTGGGCGGGGAAACTGAAGTTCCACTCTGCAGAGCTCAGTGAGAAGAGCTCTGAGAGCGGATTGGAGGGAAGGGACACACACACACCCCTCAAAACAGCAGACAGGAACAGAGCTGAGGCTGTCAATCACAGCTTGTGTACTGGAGCTCCTCCCTTCACCTGTCACCTTTTTTCTCTTGGTGTCAGGAGAACTTGTCAGAAGTGACTCTTGCAGATAGCAGAGGAAGGAGGCAGCAGACGGAAATGACACTTAGGGCTCATTTACACTTGCTTCGGCTTCAACACACATTAACGGCTAGTTTACACTTTGCTTCAAAACATGGCTTCGGACAGGCTTTGTTAAAGCTCTCTGAACTCCAGTCAAAGCTCCCGTCACTAGATAAAATGGTTAGCATTGGATAAGGAGGATTGGGAAGACTGCCTCAAGCATGGTCCTAAACTGCTTATTTCATCTAGTGACAAGCTCATTCAAGTTAAATTCCTACATAGAATTTATTACCCGCCCCAGAAACTCGATCGTATTTTTCCAGACAGGGATCCCATCTGCTTCAGATGTAAAACACATGTAGGTATGTTTTTTTTTCATATGTTCTGGGAGTGCCCAATTATATCATCCTATTGGTCAGCGGTGTTCAGCGAAATTAACCTTAGGTTGCAACTGTCCCTTCCGGTATCACCAGAATTGGCCCTGTTGGGGGTTCACGAGGACGTTCAGCGCTCCCACCACTCCAAACTTTTACATTTCCTACCTACTAATCTATGCAAAAAAAAAAAAGGGGATTCTCCTAGAATGGATCTCACTGTCTCCTCCGGCCCTCTCCTCCTGGGGAGACATTGATAAATGCGGCCCTACCTATGTTCAGGATCACGTACATGAATAGGGGTTGTCAGTGGAAGTACAATATAGTGTGGGCCCCTTGGCTTCCTAAGCTTCCAGTTGAAGCCTCTTTTCTTCCAGTTTTGTTTTGTTTTTCTGACCAAAATGTTCTCCCTGTTCACTTTATGTTTTTTTAAGCCAATGGTATCTTTCTGGATCAATCTCTATAATACTGGTATTGTTTATCGACAAGTTCCTGACTGTATTTGCATAAAATATACTGTTCTGATTCTATGTCGATAGGTATACTGTGTTTACCCTGTATGACAACAATAAAGCACCTTTGATTGTTAAAAAAAATAAAAAATAAAATAAATAAATAAATAAAATGGTCAGCTTACAGTCCTGTTTACACCTTGCTTTTTCTTTGCTTCAAAAATTATACCCCATTTAGCTTTAGTTGTGCTTCAAAAGCGTCTTCAAAGGCTCCATAGAAGTCTATGGCAAAGCTGGCTTGAAGCCCCACCAAAGGCTCATCGAAGCCCCATCGACGCCCCACCAAAAGGCTCATCGAATCCCCACCAAAGGCTCATCCAAGCCCCACCAAAAGGCTCATCCAAGCCCCACCAAAAGGCTCATCCAAGCCCCACCAAAAGGCTCATCCAAGCCCCACCAAAAGGCTCATCCAAGCCCCACCAAAAGGCTCATCCAAGCCCCACTGAAATCTCATCCAAGCCCCACCAAAGGCTCATCGAAGCCCCACCAAAGGCTCATCGAAGCCCCCACTGAAATCTCATCGAAGCCCCACCAAAGGCTCATCGAAGCCCTACGAAAGGCTCATCGAAGCCCCACTGAAGGCTCATCGAAGCCCCACCAAAAAGGCTCATCGAAGCCCCACCAAAAGGCTCATCGAAGCCCCACCAAAAGGCTCATCGAAGCCCCACTGAAGGCTCATCGAAGCCCCACCAAAGGCTCATCGAAGCCCCACTAAAAGGCTCATCGAAGCCCCACTAAAGGCTCATCGAAGCCCCACCAAAGGCTCATCGAAGCCCCACCAAAGGCTCTTCGAAGCCCCACCAAAGGCTCTTTGAAGCCCCACCAAAGGCTCATCGAAGCCCCATTGAAGCTCCACCAAAAGGCTCATCGAAGCCCCACCAAAGCCTCATCGAAGCCCCAAAGGCTCATCAAAGTCCCACCAAAGGCTCATTGAAGCCCCACCAAAGGCTCATCGAAGACCCAAACCTCCACTAAAGCCCCATTGACGCTCCACCAAAGGCTCATCGAAGTCCCACCAAAGGACCACCAAAGCCTCATCGAAGCCCCATTGAAGCCACACCAAAGGCTCATCGAAGCCCCACCAAAGGCTCAACAAAGCCCCATTGAAGCCCCACAAAAGGCTCACTGAAGCCCCATTGAAGCCCCACCAAAGCCTCATCAAAGTCCCACCAAAGGCCCATCGAAGGCCCATCGAAGGCCCATCGAAGGCCCATCGAAGCACCAGCAAAGTACCAAGTAAAAGCGAAGTGTAAACAGGACTGTAAGCTAACCATTTTATTTAGTGACAGGGCTTTGACTTGCATTCAGAGAGTTTAACAAAACCTGTCCGAAGACATGTTTTGAAGCAAGTGTAAAGTTAGCCCTTAGTGCTCTGGCCTGAGACAAGTAAACACTATAGAGGGATAGGCTTCGCTCATATTTCATGCCTGAGGTTTACAATCACTTTGAATAATGCAGCAAAAAAGTCTCAAAACTAAGTACCTGCATAGAAATTTTACATCCAACAGGAAATGATTTGTAGGTGGTGATGCCTGAACTGCAAATGACTATGTATTGGCCAGCAGTGGTGCCTGTAATAACAGCCAAATAAAACAAATGCGTCGGAACAGTCACTGCTCAGCTGACATTTTTCTACCTGACTCCTTCAACAAAAGTGAGTTTAAAAAATCGTCTTTTGTCAAGTCAGGTGGTGCCAACAGGGCCACCCGAGGCTCAAATTTTAGCCAATTCAGCAAGCAATGGATGAAAATCCAAGCCATGAATGGCAGACCTAAAGGTGCCTATGGATACGTGATGGTGGCTGTCTGTACACAGGTTTCATCCACCAATCTGCTGGTCTTTGTGCAAATGCGCAACTTGGCATAAGGTAGACATATTCCTATGACGTGGGAATTTTATCCACGGCGAATAATGAACGATCAAGAGGGAAAATGCATTAAAAAATGTTTTATTCTTCTCCATCAAGCATGGGGAAAGCCCTACAGGCTTGAAACTTCCCAAATCCAGCCACCTAAAGTGGTTGTAAACCCTTCCATATATCAAGGAAAATGACTGGCCTCAGGTGATACACAGCGATGAAACAAATCCTCCTATATAAGTTCTACATGTTTATCTGCAGTCTTCTCTTCTCTACATCCATTTAAAGTGCTGACTTTTTAAGCTTGTCTAAAAGTTCAGAAAAAAAAGGGAGGTGTAGAGCTCAAATTACACATTGCAGAGCTCAGGGAGAAGATCTCTGAGAGCTGATTGGAGGGAAGGGACAACCCCCCCCCCCCCCCCGCCCCCCTATACACAGCAACAGAGCTGAGGCTGTCAATCACAGGCGGTGTGCTGGAGCTCCCCCCTTACTACACAGATAATGCATGATGATAGCAGAGGAAGGAGGCAGCAGCCAGAAATGACACTTAGTGCTCTGGACTGAGACAAGTAAACACTATAGAGGGATATGCTCTCTTCATATTTCAGGTCTGTGGCGACTGTAGCTGTATTAGTGCATTTGCAACGGAGAGGAGTTCTGTCCATGGTACTTTTTTAATTTCCACTAACAGTCACATTTTCAGGACAAGGTTTCAGGGGTCTACTCTTTTCTTCTCAGTACCCTGTTTCCCCGAAATTTAAGACCTAGTGTGATTATCAGTGATGGCTGCAATATAAGCCCTACCCCTGAAATAAGCCCTACCCTGTTTCCCCAAAAATAAGCCCTACCCTGAAAATAAGACCTACAAGGACTTTAACTAGGGCTTATTTGGGGGGTAGGGCTTATATTGCAGCCATCACCGACAGTCACCCTAGGCCTTATTTTCGGGGGAAACAGGGTAGTGGACCAAGATAAAAGGGGGTAGAACCCTGAAAGCATGTCCCGAAAAACTGCTGCGTCTCCCTGGATATGTTTAAAGGATCTGTACCCATATTAGTGCATTGCAAAAAAGCAGTTGAGTATTGTCCATGTTTTTTGGGGGCTTTTGGGGTCCTTCTTGGCCCAAGCAATACTGTTTGGACTGAGAAGAACAAGGTAGATCCACCAAAGCTTGCCCCGGAAAACAAGTATTGTGCGCAGTACTTAGCTGCATCGTTGCAAGCGTTGTAATACGACTGCAATTACTACTACTTGCAACAATGCAGTTGAGTATGTTCATGATACTTTTTTTCATGACAAGCTTTGAGGGGTCTATCCTGTTCTTCTCAGTCCAAACAGTATTGCTTGGACCAAGATGAAGGTTGTAGATCCTCCAAAGCCTGTTCTAAAAAAAATAAGATATCTTGGACAGTACTCTAAGCACATGCGACCACAAACATTTTAAGAACAAACTTTGGAGGGTCTACCCTCCTTCATCTTGGTCCCAGCTGTACCTTAGAAGAAGGGGGTAGTCCCCCAAAAGCTTGTTCTTAAAAAAGTTTGAGGTTGCATAAGCGTAAAGTGATTGTTGTCCTACTAGTGCACTTGCAACAACGCCCATGATGGACTTTTTTCAGAACAAGCTTTTACACCCTTCATCTTGTTCCAAGCAATACATTTTGGACTGAGAGGAACAGGGTAGACTCCCCAAAACTTGTCATAAAAAAAGTATCATGAACATACTCAACTGCATTGTTGCAAGTGCACTAATACGGCTATAATCACAGCTTGGACCAAGTGTACTAATTCAGGTAACAACCACTTTAAGCATATGCAGCCACAAACCTTTTCAGAACAAGCTTTTGGTGGTCTGCTCACTTCATCTTGGTCCAAGGATTACCTTAGAAAAAGGGGTAGACCCCCCCCCCCCCCCAAGCTTTTCCTGAAAAAAAAAAAGTTTGCAGCTGGATATACATAAAGTGATTGTTACTGTATTAGTACACTTGCATCAATGTACTGTAGTTGAGTATTGTCCATGATTACTTTTTTCGACGCCCTTCAACTTGGCCGAAGCAATACTGTTTTGACTGAGAAGAACAGGTTAGACTCCCCAAAGCTTGTCATGAAAAAAGCATTTCACTTTAGGCATATTAAGCCACAAACTTCTTTCCGGAACAAGTTTTTGTTGGTATACTCTCTTCATCTTGGTTCAAGCAGAACCTTAGAAGAAGGGGGTAGACCTCCCCCAAAGCTTTTCCAGGAAAAAAGTTATCTTAAACAGCAATCAACTGCATTATTGAAAGTGTACTAAAGCGGCTGCAATAACTTTAAGCGTATCAGGCCACAAACATTTTAGAACAAGCTTTTGGGGGAACTACCTCCTTCATCTTGGTCTAAGCTGTACCTCCTAAGAAGGGGGTAGACCACCCAAAACTTTTCCTGAAAAAAAGTTTGTGATTGGATATTATTAAAGTGATTGTTGCCATATTAGTACACTTACATCAATGCAGATGAGTACTACCCAAGATATTTTTTTAGAACAGGCTTGGGGGGGGGGGGGGGGGGGGGTCTATAAACTTCATCTTGGACTGAGAAGAAAAGGGTAGACTCCTCCAAGCTTGTCATGAAAAAAGTATCATGAACATACTCAGCTGCATCGTTGCAAGTGTTGCAATATGACCGCAAGCATTATAGGCATATCAAGCCGCAAACTTGTTTTAAGAACAAGCTTTTGGTGGTCTGCTCCCTTCACCTTGGTCCAAGCAGTACCTTAGAAAAAGGGGGTAGACCCCCCAAAACGTATTCTGAAAAAACGTTTGCGGCTGGATATGCCTAAAGTGATTGCAGTCGTATTGCAACACTTGTACCAATGCGGCGGAGTATGTTTATGATACTTTTTTCATGACAAGCTTTGGTGGGTCTACCCTGTCCTCAGTCCAAACAGTATTGCTTGGACCAAGATGAAGGTTGTAGACCCCCCAAAGCCTGTTCTAAAAAAAAAAAAGATATCTTAGGCAGTACTAAACTGCATTTTTTCAAGTGTTCTAATACAGCTACAATCACTTTAAGCATATCAAGCTGCAAACTTTTTAGAATAAACATTTGGGGAGCTACCTCCTTTATATTGGTCCAAGCTGTACCTCCTAGGAAGGGGGTGGACCCCCCAAAACTTGTCTTGAAAAAAGTTTGCGGCTGGATATGCCTAAAGTGATTATTGGTGTATTAGTACATTTGCAACAACGCAGTTGAGTACTGTCCATGATTTATTTTAGAACAGGCTTTGGGGGTGTCTACACCCTTCATCTTTGTCCGAGCAAAAAACTGTTTGCGCAGAGGAACAGGGTAAACCCCCCAAAGTTAGTCCCGAAAAAAAGTATCATGAACAGTACTCAACTGCATTGTTGCAGGTGTTGCAATACGACTGCAATCACTTTAGGCATTTCCAATCACAAACTTGTTTTCAGAACAAGCTTTTGGTGGTCTACTTCCTTCATCTTGGTCCAAGCAGTACCTTAGAAGAAGGGGGTATACCCCCCCCCCCCCCTAAACCTTCTCTGAAAAAAAAAAAATTTGCGGCTGGATATGCCTAAAGTGATTGCAGTCGTATTGCAACAATGCAGTTAAGTATGTTCATGATACTTTTGTTCATGACAAGCTTTGAGGTATCTACCATGTTCTTCTCAGTCCAAACAGTATTGCTTGGACCAAGATGAAGGTTATAGACCCCCACAAAGCCTGTTCTAAAAAAAGATATCTTGGGCAGTACTCATCTGCGTTGTTGCAAGTGTACTAATACGGCAACAAACACTTTCATTATATCCAGTAGCGAACTTTTTTAGAACAAGCTTTTGGGGGTACTATCTCCTTCATCTTGGTCCAAGATGTACCTTAGAAGAAGGAGGTAGACCCCCCCCCCCCCAAAAGTTGTCCTGAAAAAAATTTTGTGGCGAGACATGATTAAAGTGATTGTTGCCGTACTAGAACACTTGCAACAATGTAGTTGAGCACTGCCTACGGTATTTTTTTTTTTTTGAGCCTTTGGGGAGTCTACACCCTTCATCTTGGTCCAAGCAATACTGTATGGACTGAGAAGAACAGGGTCGGACCCCTCCAAGCTGGTCATTAAAAAAGTATCATGAACATACTCAACTGCATTGTTGTAAGTGTTGCAATACGACGGAAGGCTTTGGGGGGGGGGGAGCACCCTTCATCTTGGTCCAAGCAATACTGTTTGGACTGAGAAGAACAGGGTAAGACCTCTCAAAGCTTGTCATGAAAGAGTATCACGAAGAGTATTCAACTGCATGTTGCAAGTGTACTAATACGGCTATAATCACTGTAAGCAGATGCAACTGCAAACTTTTTTAGAACAATCTTTTGGTGGTCTGCTCACTTCATCTTGGTCCAAGCATTACCTTAGAAAAAGGGGGTAGACCCCCCCCCCCCCAAAGCGGGCAGGCTAACTCCTTTATCTTGGTCCAAGCAGTTCCTTAGAAGAAGGGGGAGTCCACCAAAAACTTGTTCCAAAAAAAAAATTGCGGTTGCAAATGCTTAAAGTGATTGTAGCCGTATTAGTACACTTGGTCCAAGCCGTACCTTCGAAGACCCCCCCCCATCCAAAGCGTATCCTGAAAATGTAACAAAGTGCAAAAAAACAAAAACAAAGTATCACCGACAGAATGGCAGTGTTGCATGTGGATGAATCCGGTTACAATCCCTTTAAGCATGCCCAGCCGCACACTTTCAAACTGGCGGGGCAGAGGTTCTCTCAACGACTGTAGATAGCGGCACCTTACGGCATTTAAAGGCATAGTTATTGTTTGATATTATGAGCCCCTGGACCCCTCTGCGTCCTAGGCTGCTGCCTCTTCCCCCCGTCCATTCCAAGAGGAAATCCCCAGCAGCCGGGACTGTCCCTGGATAGCAGATCTGGCTTCTTCGTACGAATCAGCAGGAAAAGCCATACGAGGACAGCAGGCAATGCATGAGATGTTCAGAAGGGTGTACTTACTTACTGCAGCCAGAAATGGAGTCAGCGAGAGGATGTTGTCTTCCCTCCAGCCACGGTCATGGGTGATCAGCACCCGGTGTACTCACTGCTGGATGACTCAGGTCTGCTGTGAAGAAAGTGTTGTGCATTCTCATTATCAGCTGCTCCTTTGTGGCTGGAACAACCCCCAGCTCACCCAGGCTCTGTGCTAGAAATCCTGCTAGATGGGTTCACAAGGGATTGTGACAGCCTCTGCGCTTCAACCTTGCGGCCACTAGGGGGTGCATGGAAAAGCCAAGGTCTACTGCAATACTACAAACTGCGGCGCTTCATTTGCAGCTTGCATGGCTTACCTGGGTTTTATTTTACATCACAATTTCCATAATTTCCAGCCGTAGCAAGGTGCTGATGTCATAGAATATTCGGACGCTTGTGCAGCAGTTGCTTTATTGCTGCTTTATTGTGGCGCTGCAAGTTTCAGCCCCCGCTGCAGGGAATGCACAGCAATGCAGTGATGAGAACATGCAGACTATTTTGTTGGGCTGCAGTCGGGGCAAGCTGCAAACACAGCGCAGCAGTTCACAATGCACTTTCACCCTAGGTTCACAGCTCTTCGTTTTTTAACATTTAGTCCATTTACCCACCAGGCCATTTTTTTGCGATACGGCACTGCTTTGCTTTAACTGACAATTGCGCGGTCGTGCGGCGCTGTACAAAAAAACAACATTGATGTCCTTTTTTCCCCCCACAAATAGAGCTTTCTTTTGGTGGTATTTGATCACCTCTGCAGTTTTTATTTGATACACAAGGATACAAGAGAGCATTTGCTTACACGCTGCGGTTAACCATACGGATACTGATTGGAGGTTATCACTTTACCCCCACTGTGTGGGAAAAGCCTACAAGCCAAACACGAGAGTGTAAGGCAAAAAAAGCTGGTGAGTTTGCTCGCTGAAGGGGAGTGGAATCACATTCACAGCGGTGTGGTGGAAGATATTATCATTGAAGATTATCATTCTGATATTGTCACTATTATTTCACTAAGGCACCATCTATGTTTGGACTTTTTTATTGAATTCTTTTGGTGTTATACACAAATGGACTGTATGATGGGTGTTTATTAGAAACACTGTTTGGCATTTTATTATGGACACATAATATTAATAATTTTTTTTTTTTTATCACATTGAGCAATCACTGTATATATATAATTTCTTGAATCAGGGTATGTTTTAGGTTTTCAGCGCTGCTATTTGATCACACTATTGGTGAGGGCGAGTACATAGTGTATCATTTATTTTATATCACTTGAGGTTTTAATTTTAAGCAGCTGCTCAGAGGGAGGGGCTCACCCCACAAGCGCAGTGTTTGGCACACAGGAAAGGGGGCGTATCATCTGTGTACCACATCAGTAATATAGTTTTTATTTGTTGCGCTATAAACAAAAAAAGAGCGGCAATTTTGAAAAAGAAAAAACAATATTTCCTGGTGCCTCCATGGCAGCATACTAGTGATAGAGCTCCGCCTCGACTCCTCCCTCAGGACCAGTGAATAGCATAAATTAAAGACGTAGTCCCTCCCCCAACATTCTCCTTTTTTTCCTCATACCTCTTGTGCTGGTGAAGAGTAGCAGTATGTCCATACCTCTGCAGTCGGCAGCGTCCGCCGGGTTTAGCCTTTCCCGTGCGCAGTCCCTGTTCTTGGGCCGCTCACAGCGCTGATAAGACTGGGAACCCCTCTGTGGATCTGTTGGGGTCTTCTTGCAGAGTTTCCTCACAGGAACGCAGTCTGCCACCATATCCTATGATGAAGGCAAAAGGAGTCGCAAAAGGATCAGCTCCCATCCTTTCAGGCTTGTGATTTTTCATTTTTTTCCATTTCTCATTTAAAAAAAAAAAAAAAAGAAGAAAAGGAAGATGCATATGTCTTTCCCTCCCCTCTTCCCTTTTTCTGTCCTCCCCTTTCTTCCCTTAATGAAAAGAGATTATACACTGAAGAGGGTGCAAGAAGTTCCTTTTGTTTAGATACCTGTTATGTTTCTGTCATGCTGTGGCCTTTAGGATCGACATCCGTCGCCCTGCTGCTGTGGGGGGCCTTGTGTTCTGTTTTCCCTTCGGCAGCGCGGTCCGGCGTCCCCTCCGCCGTACTGCGCATGCGCGATCCGGGGAACTTACAGCCGTCATTGGTCAGGTGTTTTCTCTCGGCTTAACGTCCTCGGCTCTACTGCGCATGCGCGGGCGCATGTGCGGTCTCTCGGCACTCCGGCGGCCATCTTGGTCTCTGGAAAAAGGGCCAGTTTAGCCCTTTTCTTTAAAAAAAAAAAAAAAAAACGAAAAGAGAGAGAGACTGGGTGTTTATGGGACTGCCCCACCCACCCCTAGGGTATTTAAGGTCAGCTTTGAGAGCTATCAGTCAGAGTCGCCTCAGCTGTGCCCTGCTAGGTTTCTCTAAAGGCTGCTCTGTGGTAAGTATTTAAAAAAAAAAAAAAAAAAACAACAAAAAAAAAAAACTTCTTTTTCTTTCCTTACCTTTTTCTTGCTATTTTCCGCAGCTGATCCTTATGCCCAACTCCGCAATGAGCCATTCATCTCGCAACAAAGATCCTCACACTTCCGTTAGGTATGGGACCACCTATACGTGAGTATAAAAAAAAAAAAAAAAAAAGTGCGCTCACTGGCCTGACATGATTTTTTCTTAAAATCATAGCCCTGCCCACTCCAAGAGGACCGAAATCCTCAAGGCACCGCGATGACGACAGCCCAAGTCGCAGATCTCGTTCTTCACGCCACCGGTCCCGCTCATCAAGACGTGAGTCCCATTCTTCGCGACATAGATCAAGATCCAGAAGACGGGACCGGTCCTCCTCTCCTAGATCCTACAAAAAGAAGAAGTGCTGGACCTGTGGGGCTAGTCCGCTACCGAATAAAGTAGTCTGCAAGGATTGTTTCGCGGACTATGCGTCCAGCCGCGAGTTAGAAAACCAACAGGTGGTGGACCTGCTCAAAAGAACTATGAAGGACTCCTTCTCTGAGCTTGCGGCCTTGGTTCCTGCCCAGCCAGTCCCGCAGACGTCCCAGGCGCAGGATGTTGAGCTTGTTCTTCCTGGTCCCTCCGCAGCCAGTACGCCTCTACCTCCATCAGGCCGACTGGCCAGAGATTCCCCACCTGAAGACCTTTCGGGCGATTCGTCAGATGAGTCAGATCCTTCCGGCTTCAGCCATTCATTGGTAAAGCCATTCATCCAGGCAGTAAGAGCCGCAATAGCTTGGGAGGATACTGAAGAACCTCCCCAGGAAGCAAAAAGCTACTTCCCATTCCTCAAAAGGAAACAGGCTTTCTTCCCTTTGATGGGAGAAATTACGCAAATCATTCAAAACGAATGGTCAAGAACTGATAAAAAACTGTCATTGGGCCGTTTCAATAAATTGTATCCCCTACCGGAGTCGGGAACACAGTCACTGAACTCCATGCCAGTGGTAGACGCATCAGTGGTGCGACTCGCAAAGAATATTACCCTGCCTATGGAAGATTCCGCTTCTTTCAAGGATCCTCTTGACAGAAGAATCGATCTAGATCTCAAGAGGAGCTATTTAGCTGCAGGAGCGGCATGTAAGCCAGCGATCGCCCTCACCTCCGTATCTAATGCCATTAGAGCTTGGACGGATAACATTGAAACAGCTCTACGCCAGGATGTCCCCAAGGAAGACATAATTAAAGCTCTGGAAGAAATTAGATTGTCAGCAGACTTCGTTGGAGTAGCAGCTATTGACACAATTAGGTGTTCAGCAAGATCTATGCTGCACTCAGTAATGGCAAAAAGGGCCTTGTGGTTAAAACCATGGACGGCGGATTTGGCGTCCAAACAAAATTGGTGCAAAATCCCGTTCGACGGGAAGGCATTATTCGGAGACAAAATGGATAAAGCCATATCTAGGCTGTCAGGAGGAAAGTCAGGTATGCTCCCCCAAGACAGAAGGATGCGAAGATCCAGAGGGGGTTCTTCCAGGTTCCGCCAGTCAAACCCTAGAGATTTCAGACAAGCAAGGCAGTTCAGAGACGGCAGAAGACCCTGGAGGGGCACTCAGGCATCTTTCTTGGGCAGAAAGTCGAAGGCCCCTCAGACTCCACATGAGCAGAAGCAGTCCTTTTGACGCCAGATTAGCCCAGACACTCCCGGTGGGAGCCAGACTAAAATTCTTTCTTCCAGTCTGGGCCAGCAAATGCCAGGATCCCTGGGTTCTCTCAACAATCCAATGGGGACACTTTTGGAGTTTCTCTCATCCTCCACCTCAAAATTCGTTCACACGAACAGAAATTCCATCCTCTCTGCTGAAGGCTCAAGCCCTAAGACAATTCGTATCGTCACTCCAACTTCAGGGAGCAGCTGTGCCGGTTCCTTTGGCGGAGCGCTTCGCAGGCTTCTATTCCACTCTATTTCTGGTTCCAAAGAGAACGGGTGGATGGAGGCCTGTGATCGATCTAAAAAGACTCAACAGGCACATACACCCAGAAAGCTTCAAGATGGAGTCTCTACAAACAATTATTCAGGCAGTACAGCCAACAGATTGGATGATATCAATCGATCTGCAGGATGCGTACTTACACGTGCCAATTCTACCTGCCTTTCAGAAGTATCTCAGATTTGCAGTAGGTCGGATCCACCTGCAGTTCCAAGCCCTGCCCTTTGGGCTGTGCACCTCCCCCAGGGTGTTTACCAAAATTCTAATATCCGCTTTGGTTCCCCTGCGGGAGAGGGGTTTGAGGATATACCACTATTTGGACGACATCCTCCTCCTAGCAAGCAGTCCGGGTCAGTTGGCGTATCACCGAGACATCCTTCTCCAGTCTCTGAGAGAACTAGGATGGTTGATAAACTCAGAGAAGAGTCAGCTGGCACCTACACAGCGGATGATCTATCTAGGTGCGATGTTCAACACCCGGGAGGGGACAGTGTCATTACCATCCCTGAAGATGAGGATTATTATCCAGAAGATGGTCAAAACCATTGCGAGCCGGTATCTAACGGCGTCGCAATGCCTGAGCCTCATTGGCACAATGTCTGCCTGTATACCGATAATTCCTTGGGCCCATTGGCATTTGAGGTATTTTCAGACGGGTTTCTTGGTGCAGTGGAAGAAACAGCAACTCTCTCAGACAATTCTGCTGACGGGAGCAATGCGCAGGAGCCTTCATTGGTGGACTCTGCCGGAAAACCTCTCAAAACCTCGCTATCTGGGTTCCCTCTTCTGGATCACAGTTACGTCCGACGCAAGTGGACAGGGCTGGGGAGCCCATTGCGGGGATACCAGGATACAGGGGAGATGGTCCTGCTCCACCCAGGGAGTAGTATCCAACATACTGGAGATGAGAGCAGCATTCTTGGCACTAACTTCATTGGCTTCTCAGGTCAGGGGCCAGAGAGTACTTCTACGCCTGGACAACAGGGCAGCTGTCGCATACCTGCAGAGGCAGGGGGGCACTCGCAGCACATCACTCCTCAGGGAAGTGGAGCCGATTATGCTCTGGGCAGAGAAGAACGTCCTAGACCTCAGGGCGATGTATCTCCCGGGAAGGTTGAACACGGAAGCAGACACGTTGTCGAGGAAATTCTTGAACAACAACGAGTGGGCTCTTCATCCCCAGGTCTTCCATCAGATTGCCAGCCTCTGGGATCCCCCTCAAGTAGACCTATTTGCCACCCCGGGGAATACAAAACTGACCAGGTTCTTCTCTCGCCTTCCGTATACGCAAGCGGAGGAAGTAGATGCCCTGTCATGCCCCTGGAGGTTCACCACCGCATATGCCTTCCCTCCCCGGCCATTAATATTCAAGTTCCTCCTGAGACTTCTCAGAGAAACAGTCCAGGTACTGGCAGTACTCCCATATTGGCCGAAGAGACCTTGGTTTCCTCTAGCTATGCGTCTCAGTGTGAGCTCTCCAATCAGGATCCATCCTTTCCCTCAACTTCTGACGCAGGGCAGTTTAATTCATCCAGACCCTCAGAAGCTGAACCTTCGAATCTGGAGGTTGAGAGGCGAAGGTTCGAGTCCCTAGGATGCTCCCCAGGGGTCATAACAACCCTCCTGGGAGCCAGGAAACCAGCAACCAATGCTATATATTCTAGAATATGGGACAAGTTCTTGTCATTTGCTGCCTCAAATGAGTTTAATCCAATCTCTCCTTCTACATCAGGTGTTCTCGGCTTCCTCCAATCAGGACTTGATCTGGGTCTTGGCCTAAGTTCTCTCAAAGTACAAGTAGCAGCAATTTCTGCTGCAACAAATAAAAGATGGGCGGAAGAGCCCTTAGTAGTCACTTTCCTCAGAGGAGTGCTGAAGATCCGGCCACCTGCCAGACGGTCTTTTCCCAAGTGGGATTTATCCCTGGTCCTTGAAGTCCTCTCTGACCATCCATTTGCCCCAGTGGAACAACTGACAATATGGAACATAACACTGAAAACGGTTTTTCTGTTAGCCATTACATCTGGTAGAAGGATCTCAGAACTCCACTCGTTGGGAATAGGTGATGACCACATCTCTTTTTATCACGATAGAGTAGAACTTCGTCCCCTTCGGGGGTTCACACCTAAGGTCACTACTCCAAGCCACCTTTTGGAGCCCTGGGCACTACCGGTATTTGCTGAAGCAGATTCAGGATCATGTCACGAGCTGGACATATCCAGAGTGCTCAGAGCCTACCTAGAGGCCACTAGATCCTTCAGGAACTCGGAAAGACTCTTCATTGTTCCATTCGGCAAATACAGGGGCAAAGAAGCTTCCATCAGAACTCTGGCATCTTGGGTGGTAAAGCTAATCCAGAAGGCCTACAGGATAAAGAATATGGAACCTCCATCCCGAGTGAGTGCTCATTCCACAAGGGCAGTCTCAACCTCCTGGGCAGCAAGGGCTAACGTGTCATTAGAGACGGTGTGCAGGGCCGCCACCTGGTCTTCTCGCAATACTTTCCTCAGACACTACCGTATCGACCCAGGAGCTCTCACAACGGTTGAGTTCGGGAGAAGGGCAGTTCAGGCTGCGATGTCTCATTCTAATTAAACATTTATTGTTAAGCATTATCCCACCCGTGTCAGCTAGTTATTTATCACTAGTATGCTGCCATGGAGGCACCAGGAAAACGGAAAATTGTATCATACTTACCGTAATTTTCCTTTCCTGGTGCCTATCCATGGCAGCATACGCTCCCACCCTCGGTATTCTATTTTACGGAGAATGTTGGGGGAGGGACTACGTCTTTAATTTATGCTATTCACTGGTCCTGAGGGAGGAGTCGAGGCGGAGCTCTATCACTAGTATGCTGCCATGGATAGGCACCAGGAAAGGAAAATTACGGTAAGTATGATACAATTTTCCGTTTTTTTACTTTTTGCTATAATAAATATCACCCCACCACCCAAAGAAAAAAAAAATGTCTTCATCAGTTTAGGGCAATATGTATTTTTCTACATATTTTTGGTTAAAAAAAATATATATCGCAATAAGCGTATATTGATTGGTTTGTGCAAAAGTTAAAGCATCTACAAAATAGGGGATATATTTATGGCATTTTTTTTTTTTTTTACTAGTAATGACGGTGATCTGCGATTTTTAGTGGGACTGCGACATTGTGGCGGACAGATCGGACACTTTTGACACTTTTTTTGGGACCAGTGACATTTATACAGTGATCAGAGCTAAAAATAGCCACTGATTACTGTATAAATCACACTGGCAGGGAAGGGGTTAACACTAGGGGGGATCAAGGGGTTAAGTGTTCCCTAGGGAGGTGTTACTAACTGTGAAGGGGGGGGGGGACTGGAGGAGGAGAGAGATCGCTGTTCCCAATCACTAGGAACAGACGATCTCTCTCTCCTCCCCTGACAGAACGGGGATCTGTCTGTTTACACTGACAGATCCCCGTTCTGCCTGTATCTGGAGCGATTGCGGGTGGACATCGAGTCCGCCGGACCCGCTGGTTGGCTCCCCAGCTCGTGAACGTGCCCGACGTACAATGGCGGCGATTCGCGCAGGACAGCCAACTTGCCGCAGTACAACTGCTGCGGGCGGTCCGTAACTAGTTAACATGGTTTCCTATGGTGCCCGTTCACATCTATGCATTTTTCAGCCGGTGCGTTAATTGGAAAGGGTCGGGGATTTTTTTTCCCCACATCAAATTGTGTTTTGCATGTAATATACTTTAATGGACCCGCACCCAAAACGCAAGCGGTTTTTTGTGTGTTTTAACATGCTTTTTGCGTTTTTTTTTCCCCCTCCATAACAAACTGTAAATAGCTTCTTGTTAAGGAACGGGCTGGGGGGCTCGATTCACATCTATGTATGTTGCTTTTAAGTTTCTGCAGTGCTTTTTTCTGTGCTTTCCAGGTTTTTTTGTACAGCGATTTTTGTTTTTTTTTTATGCTTTTTTTTGTGGTGGGGGTGAATGTTGTTGGGCACAGATTTAAAAATGCAAATCGTGGCAAAATCGCGGTAAGGCCTGATTCACATCTATGGCATTTTTAGTGCATTTTGCAGATTTGCACTACAGAACGTGTTCCATAGGAAAAAAAAAATGTCCTGCGTTTCTGCAAAAAGCATAAAAAAAACGCATTGGTGTGAATGGAGCCTCAAGGGGAAGTACAGGGAAAGCTCATTTGGCTGTACTTCTCCTGTGGATCACTGGAGTGCAGTTCGTACTGCACTCCTGTAACCAGTTTTCAGCAGACAGCGGGCTGAAGTCTGCTGTCGGCTGATGTTGGAGAGCCGGTCCAGGCTCAGGCAAGATTGCAACAATGAGGTTGGGATCCGCCCACAACCCTGGACAGGCACCCGGCTCAGCCTCTCAGTGAGCCGCTCAGAGCCTGAGCCGGCCCACCCCTACCACAGCCCAGCGCTCCAATGAGTACGGCGGGAGAGGGTGACTGACAGTCACCAACTCTCTACTTACGGAGAACTAAGAAATGAGTGATCGGTGGTGTTTGATCGCTCAGGTCTCAGTTTTAGAGCTGGCGGGGGACAGATGCAGCATCCCCTAGGTAAGTATGAATGTGAAAAAAAAAAACTAACCCCATACTTCTCTTTTAACAAACAATAAGTCATCAGCTGTCAGCGGGGTTTCCTGCTGACAGCTGAATGTAAAAACAAAAAATTGCTGGCAATAAAAAAATCGATTAAAAAAATGGTGTGGGGATTTTGAGGGGGACCCCATGCTGTTTTTTTGCTGATTTTTGTTTTGTTTATTGCTTTTTTAATTCTTGTTTTTACATTCAGCTGTCAGCAGGAAACCCCGCTGACAGCTGACGAATCATCGGTTTGTTAAGGATGCTGCGGCTTCCCGGACCACTCCTTAAAGCGGAAGTACACAAAAACGATTTAACAGTTTCAAAAAACAGTTAAGTTTCCGGCATGTGCTGGGAATGTAACACTCCCATTGGTTGAGCTCTCGACCAAACTGTCAAACCATCCAATGGCTGCAGTCATAACTGATCACATGTGCAGCATCATTGAAGAATAAACAGAGGTTAAGATGGCAGCTTCCTTGGCTGAAAATGATAGGAGGGTTTACTTCCACTTTAACAACCAGCTGTTATAAAGAAGAAAAAAAAAAACTTTGCAAAACACATGAAAACTGCATGCAAAAACGCATCAAAAATGTGGGTTTAAAAATGCAAACCGCCTCAGAGAAAAAAAGCATCAGCCGCATAGATGTGAACCTATGGTTAAGGTCCATTTGCATTTGTGTGGTGCGTTAATACACGTTATGTCACGCATGAATGTGCATTGTATTGCACTATTAAATTTAATACACTCAATAAATGATCATTTTTTTTTCAATTGGCCTCTTCCTGATAGGAACAATTGCTCTATAGTCAACATATGACTGACCTGCCACACACGGGGAAGTCGATTTCAATTGTTCGATCGATATTTAAGATATAAATGTAACTGACAATCATAAGTTACTAATTGTAATTTCATATTCTGATCGATCAATATAATCATCGAGCCCCCCCCAATCACAAAGTCCCCTACCTTTTTGACTCTAGTAGCATGGTAGAGGGTTGGTGGTAGAGGAGGCAGGAGGACTTCCATCTTCTCCTAAGTCCTGGAGGCGGCCCTGCATGCCCCGGGTCAGAGTCATGCGTTGTCATGGTGCAGGGGACTGGCCGCCATCACCATAACAACAAGTAATGCTGTTTGCCCTGGCCCTAGAGTGTCATTGGTTGTTATGGTGATGGCGGCCAGCACCCGCCTGCTCCATGGCAATGAACAGCATCCTTTCTCATGGGGTTCTCCACAGTAACCACGTGGCAACCAGGATCCCTACTCATGGGGTTCACATCAACATAGTTTATGTCATCTTCATGGTAACTGTAAGGCAATCAGCATCCCTTCCCATGAGCTTCACATGGACATAGCTTCCTCTGTCTCCACAGCAACCACATGGCGGCATCCCTTCTGAGTTTACGTGAACATCGATTCCTTTGTTTCCATGGTAACACAAAGCAACCAGCTTCCTGTCTAATGGGCTTCACATGAACAGAGCTTCATTCATCTCCATGGTAACCATATCGCAACCATTATCCCTTCTTATGGGGGGCTTACATTAACATAGCTTCCTTTGTCTCCATGGTAACCATGTGGAGACCAGCATCCCTTTTCATTGTGTTCACTTGAACAGAGCTTCCTTTGTTTCCATAGTAACCATATAGCGACCAGCCTCCCTTCTCATGTGGTTCACTAGATTATAGCATCCTTTGTTTCCATGGTAACCACGTGACAACCAGCATCCCTTCTCATGTGGTTCACTAGATTATAGCATCCTTTGTTTCCATGGTAACCACTTGACAACCAACATCCCTTCTAATAGGGCTAACATCGACATAGCTTCCTTTATCTCCATGGCAACTGTATAGCAACCAGCCTCCCTTCTCATGTGGTTCACTAGATTATAGCATCCTTTGTTTCCATGGTAACCACTTGACAACCAACATCCCTTCTAATAGGGCTAACATCGACATAGCTTCCTTTATCTCCATGGCAACTGTATAGCAACCAGCCTCCCTTCTCATGTGGTTCACTAGATTATAGCATCCTTTGTTTCCACGGTAACGACGTGACAACCAGCCTCCTTTCTCATGGGGATAACATGAACATAGCTTCCCTCTTTTTTATTGCAACTACATGGCAACCAGCAAACCGTGTTAAGGGGCTCATATGAACATGGCTTTCTTTATCTCCATGGGAACCACATGGCGACCAGCATCCCTTCTGAGCTCACATGAACATAGCTTCTCCTGTGTTCATGTATACCCCTTCACCCCAACCATACGCAAATTTGCGTTTATGGCTTGATGGGTTCTTACCGGGATGATGTCTGCAGGCATCACCCCGGTACCGTTTTTTAGAGCGGGCGGTTGGCTCTTTAGTGATAACAACCGATGCAGCTTTTTTTTTTTCTTTTTTTAAAAGGGACAATGTAAAAAAGAAAGAAATAAAATAAATAAGAAAAAAAATTTAAAAATTTGAAAGCGCCCCCCGTCCTCACGAGCCCGCGCAGCAAAGAAAACGAGTCGCGCCCGCAAATGTAAACAGTGTTTACATCACACAATAATTCTAACCGACCTCCTCTGCAACTCTAACCTGGTAACCTTTACATTTTTTTTAAGGCGTCGCCTATGGAGATTTTTAGGTACCGCAGTTTGTCGCCATCCCACGAGTGTGCGCAATTTCAAAGTGTGACATGTTAGGTATCCATTTACTTGGCATAACATCATCTTTCACATTTTACAAAAAAATTGGGCCAATTTTACTGTTTCGTTTCTTTTTTAATTCATGAAAGTGTCTTTTTCTCCCCAAAAATTGTGTTTAAAAAATATATTGCAACGATCACCGTTTTATTCTCTAGGGTCTCTGCTAAAAAAAAAATATATATATATAATGTTTGGGGGTTCTAAGTAATTTTCTAGCAAAAAATTTTAACTTGTAAGCAACAAGTGTCAGAAATAGGCTTAGGTGTGAAAGGGTTTTGACACATGGCAGCCAGCTTCCCTTTTATTAGGCTTTACATGAACATGGTTTCCTTTCTCACCATGGTAACCACAAAGCATCCAGCATCCCTTCTCATGGGGGGGGGGTTCACATAAACATGGCTTCTTTGGTCTCCATGGTAACCACATGACAACCAGCATCCCTTAACATGGGGCTCACATGAACATAACATCCTTTGTCTCCATGGTAACCACATGACAACCAGCATCCCTTCTCATGGGTTAAAAAAATAAGATAATTTGTGTCCCATTAGGGAGATTCCCTGCACTTCCTGTCCTATAGGCTTAACAGGAAGTAGGAAGATATCTTTCCGATATGAGATGTATCCCCTCTCACACAGTTGTCAGAAGAACGTGTGTCTTCGTCTGAAGATTTTTCCTCTATTCCTGTTCTGGTGACAACCCAAAATTTTGGATTTCCCTTCACTTTCATTCCAGTGTGGTGTTCACAAGAACATAGCTTCCTCCGTCTCCATAGTAACCTCATAGCAACCGCCATTCTTTCTCATTGGGGTTCATGAGATTATAGCTCCTCTTGTTTCCACAATAACTACATGACAACCAGCATCCATTCCCATGGTGTTCACATGAACATAGCTTCTCTCATCTCCTTGGTAACCACATGGCAACCAGCATCCTTTATTATGGCGATTCACATGAACATAGCTTCCATCGTGTCCATGGTAACCACATAACAACCAACATCCCTTCTCATTGTGTTCACATGAACATAGCCTCCTTTGTTTCTGTGGTAACACAAGACAACCAGCATCCCTTCTAATAGAGTTCATATAAACATAGCTTCTTTCATCTCCCTGGTAACCACATAGCAACCAGCATCCCTTCTCATGGGGTTCACAAGATTATAGCTTCCCTTGTTTTCATGGTAACTACATAGCAACCAGCATCCCTTCTTATGGGGTTCACATGAAAACAGCTTTGTCTCCATGGTAACCACATGGCAACCAGAATTCCTTCCCATTGAGTTCTCATAAACTTAGCTTCCTTTGTCTCCTTGGTAACCACCTGTCAACCAGCATCCCTTATTATGGCAGCTCACATGAACATAGTTTCCTTTATGTCCATGGTAACCACATAGCAACTAGCATCCCTTCTCATTGTGTTCACATGAACATAGCCTCCTTTGTTTCTGTGGTAACACAAGGCAACCAGCATACCTTCTAATAGTAATCATATGAGCATAGCTTCTTTCATTTCCCTGGTAACCACATAGCAACCATCATCCCTTCTCATGGGGTTCCCAAGATTATAGCGTCCCTTGTTTCCATGGTAACCACATGGCAACCAGCTTCCCTTCTCATGGGGTTGACATGAAAACAGCTTCCTTTGTCTCCATTGTAACCACATGGCAACCAGCATTCATTCCCATGGAGTTCGCATAAACATAGCTTCGTTTGTGTTCTTGGTAATCACATGGCAACCAGCACCCCTTCTTATGGCGGTTCACATGACCATAGTTTCCTTCATGTCTATGGTAACCACCTGGTGACCAGCATCCCTTCTCATTGTGTTCACATGAACACAGCTCCCTTCATCTCCACGGTAACCATATAGCAACCAGCATCCCTTTTCCAAATAGGTTTCACATGAACACAGCTCCCTTCATCTCCACAGTAACCACATAGCAACCAGCATCCCTTTCCATATGGGTTCACATAAACATAGCTTCCTTTGTCTCCATGGTAACCACATGACAAACAGAATACCTTTCCATGCAGCCCCCATAAACATAGGTTCCTTCATTTCCATGGTGACCACATGGCAACCAACGTCCCTTATCATGAGGTCCACATGAACATAGCTTTGATAGTAACACATGGTGACCACCATCCTTTGAGGTCCAATGTGAATACGTCATTGTGGTGTCACATCTGGTTTACTTGGCAGTAAATTTGAAAGTCAATAACTGTTTTATAGCTGTGTATTATATTTTATTTACATTACATTGCACTTTCTGTTCCTGGTGTTTTATAGCCATGACATATTACACAACCATTTATAGACTGCAATCAGCCGTTCCCATCCCTCCCTGGACCCTTCACATGGACTTCGGCAGCAATTAACTTTTCAGGAGGTCTTTTTTTTTTTGGGGGGGGCGGGGGGGGGGGGGGGGTAACCAGTGCAGAACTGGGAAATCATACACCCCCCATGCAGACCGTGTCTTGAAACCCAGATGCTAGAGCAGCATAGGAAGGGTGCTAACCATATGGCCACTATAATATATTCCATAAGCTCAAGTTCTTTCATGTTGGCTGTGCAAGTTAGACCCTGATAGTAAAGATCTAACTGGTCACTTAGTAACGCCGACAGTTCTTATTTCACCCATAGAGCGGTTCATGAAATCTGACACAACTGAGGCCCCCCCCCCCCCCCCAAAATGAATCCCTTGTCTACTGGGGCATGTTTCGCACACATGTCAAAACCTGCATACCACCACCCACCACCACCCCAACCAACCCACCACCACCACTCAACCATCACCACCACCATCATCACCACCACTCAACCACCCACCGCCCCAAAAAAATCCACCCAACCCTAATCTACTGTGGCATGTTTCGCACACATGTCAAAATCTGCATACTACCACCCACTGCCACCAACCCACCACACCACCACAACCCCACCCCCACCATCATCACGACTTCACCATCACCATCATCACCACTCCAGAGAAGGGCAACAAAACTAATAAAGGGTCTGGAGGATCTTAGTTATGAGGAAAGGTTACTAGAACTGAACTTATTCTCTCTGGAGAGGAGATATGATTTCAATGTACAAATACCGTACTGGTGACCCCACAATAGGGGTAAAACTTTTCTGCGTAAGGAAATTTAATAAGACACGCAGCCATTCACTAAAATTAGAAGAAAAGAGGTTTACCTTAAACTACGTAGAGGGTTCTTTACTGTAAGAGCGGTTAGGATGTGAAAGTCCCTTCTACAGGCAGAGGTTTCAGTGGGGAACATCAATCATTTAAAAAAACTATTATATAAACACCTGAATGAACACAACATACAGGGATATACAATGTAATACTGACATATAATCACACACATGGGTTGGACTTGGTGGTCTTTTTTTCAATCTTGCCTACTATGTAACTATCTAACTATGTAGCTATCATAACCACCACCCACTGCAACCATCACCACCACTCCACCATCACCATTACCACCACCCCACCATCACCATTACCATTTGAGGGGTCAAATTCGATGCCTAAACATTTTTTACCTTAATGCAAGGAATGTTTAGGTTTTAGAACCACTTTATTGCAATCACAAGCTCCCTATGTGATAGCATGGGCACATATGACAGGTCCTCTTTATGAAGACCTCTGGGGTCTATTAAACCCAAAAGGTCTCCTCTGCCCTCTGCAACAGCTAATCAACTAAGCTGCTTCCCCAGTTACAGTCCATAGCTAAGGAATCATTCCTGGAAATCTGCTGGGGAAAATGACACCTCCAGAAGTGTCGATAACCTGTTGTCAGGGCTGGGCTCAGCCCTTCCTTCTCAAAGCTGGCCGCTCAGCTGTTGGCTCATTGCCAGCTCCTTTCTCTCCACAGTGACTCACCTGTTGATGATATCCTGCTCGTCAGTCCTGCCTACTTAAGCTGCCCAGCCCAGATGATCTCTGCCTTCGCCTTGGTCACATCTCTAGAGCTGCTTTCCTGTGTTCCTGCTAAACTCTGCTTGGCTGACAATCCTTCTGGCTCCAGATCTTGCTTGCTGTTCTACTATGATGTTCTCTGGCTCCCTGACGTTTTGGCTTGTCTGACTATCCGTTCCGGTTCCTGAACGGCAGCACTATTTATTATTTTTTATGTCCTTTTAAGGTTTGGTTTGCACCTGATTCAGTGCATGCAGCTTGTCCATAGCACTATTCTAGATTTTGGCCTTGTTAGCGCGGGAATAATTCCTTTAGTTTTATTGCCTTATGTTTTGACGATGTTCACTTTGTTTACTTTATTATTATTATTATTATTATTATTAATAAACAAGTGTGATTTAACTGTACTTCTGTCTCAGTCTGATTCATGGTTTCTGACAGTAGGCGAAGGCCATGAATTTAGAAGATGCAGTCAATCCACTTGTTGGTAATATTTTTTCCAGATTGGATGAGCAGGATCACCGCATGGATCAGTTTGCCATGGCGTTACAAACGCTCCTGAGTTGCCCGGCTCCCCTGGAATCTCCCACTGTGGATGCTCCGGTACAACCCGTGTTGCAGGCCGTACCTGCTACTGCTCCAGTCTCGAGTATTACCTCTATAAGAGGTATGTCTGGTTCCGCTCCGTTTCCCCAACGATTTGGGAGCGATCCAGTCCAATGCAGAGGATTTCTCAACCAAGTTGAGATATACTTTGACATGCTGCCCCAGGCTTTTCCCACAGCCAAAAGCAAAGTAGGTTTCGTGATATCTTTGCTTTCTGAGAGAGCCTTGGCCTAGGCAAACCCTCAATGGGAGACGCAAAAATCTGTTGTCTTGAGTTACCCAGAGTCTGTGGCTTCTTTTAAAAGGGTATTTGACGTTCCCGAACGCTCCGCTTCTGCTGCCAAGTGCCTCATGTCCATCAAACAGATGGACAGATGGAGCTATGGCATCAAGAGAAGTAATAATACATAATACAAATAATTTTAGTATAGCAACAGAATCCCTTTAAATAATTAAATCAGATTATAGTCTGCCATCACCTCGCTCTTTTCCTTGCTCCCGTCTTGGAATAATCACCATTATCTCCTGGCCCAAGCCGGGTCCCTTGTACCATATCACTCTCGCTCTTTTCTTATTGGCTGAGCTCAGCATAGGCTGCACAGAGTATAGACTCGGCATATCAGAAGAGTATTGATTATGCAGCTCTGTATTGTTTACTGAACAGTAAAAAGAGACAAATTGTTCCGTCTACGACGATAACAGCTGCGGGATTTGCCCATACAGTCTGGGAAGCTATTGACGTTGTCTTGAATGATTTTAAAATAATTAGCGATACTTTATTGAAAGCGTATGTCACAGCAGAAATAGAAAAAAAACGTACATGTACGCCTCTGCACTACATACACATTTCCCCGTGTTTTAACTCTTTCGCTGCCAGAGCCATTTTTGCATTTTTTTTTTTGCACACAAGTTTAAAAGAATAATTTTAGGCATGAAGATGACCTAAAATCCCTAAATATTATACAATTTCTGAAAGCCGTCACCCCAGAATAGTGTGGTAGTTCCAATTTTTTATGTCCCATATTAGTGCAACAGCACATGAAGTTAGCAGCTCACTAGACATCTGGCAGGATCAACAGGTTTTATTTTGCACTTATCGAACAGATAGAACAAAACGTTTTCAATGGCATATTATACAGACCACAATACGTGTGACCACAATGACATGTCCACACTGAGCCCCATAAAAAGTGATGTTTTTTGTCATCTGGTTACCATGGAGATGAATGAAGCTATGGTCCTGTGAGCCTCATGAGAAAGAATGCTAGTTGCCATTGGGTTACCATGGAGACAGAAGAAGCTATGTTCATGTGAACCCCATGAGAAGGCATGTTAGTTGCCATGGGGTTGCTGTGGAGACAGAGGAAGTTATGTTCATGTGAAGCTCATGGGAAGGGATGCTGATTACCTTATGGTTACTATGGAGATGACAGAAGCCATGTTCGTGTGAACCCTATGAATAGGGATCCTGGATGCCGTGTGGTTACTGTGGAGACGAAGGAAGCTATGTTCATGTGAGCCCCATAAGAATGGATGTTGGCTGCCATGCGGTTTCCATGGAGACAAAAGAAGCTATGTTCATGTGAGCCCCATAAAAAATGTTGCTGGTTGCCATGTGGTTACCATGGAAATGAAGGAAGCTATGTTCATGGGAGCCCCATGAGAAGGGATATTAGTTGCCGTGGAGACAAAGGATGCTATGCTCATATGAACCCCATAAGAATGGATGTTGGTTGCCATGCGGTTTCCATGGAGAGAAAGCAAGCTATGTTCATGTGAGCCCTATAAGAAGTCATGCTGGTTGCCATGTGGTTACTATGGAGATGAAGAAGGAAGCTATGTTCATGTGAGCCCCCATAAAAAATTATGCTGGTTGCCATGTGGTTACCATGGAGATGAAGGAAGCTATGTTCATGGGAGCCCCATGAGCAGGGATATTAGTTGCCATGGAGACAAAGGATGCTATGCTCATATGAACACCATAAGAATGGATGTTGGTTGCCATGCGGTTTCCACGGAGACAAAGCAAGCTATGTTCATGTGAGCCCTATAAGAAGTGATGCTGGTTGCCATGTGGTTACCATGGAGATGAAGGAAGCTATGTTCATGTGAGCCCCCATAAAAAAATGATGCTGGTTGCCATGTGGTTACCATGGAGTTGAAGGAAGCTATATTCATATGAGCCCCCATAAAAAAATGATGCTGGTTGCCATGTGGTTACCATGGAGATGAAGGAAGCTATGTTCATGGGAGCCCCATGAGCAGGGATATTAGTTGCTATGGAGACAAAGGAAGCTATGCTCATATGAACCCCATAAGAATGGATGTTGGTTGCCATACGGTTTCCATTGAGACGAAGGAAGCTATGTTCATGTGAGCCCCCATAAAAAGTGATGCTGTTTGCCATGTGGTTACCATGGAGACAAAGGAATCTATGTTTATGGGAGCCCCATGAGAAGGGATACTATTTGCTGTGGAGACAAAGGAAGCTGTGTTTATGTGAACCCCATAAGAATGGATGTTGGCTGCCATGTGGGTACCGTGTAGACAACAGAAGCTATGTTCATGTGAAGCTCATAGGAAGGGACGCTGGTTGCCATCTGGGATGGGTAGATGTCAGTCTGGAGAAGTGGGTTTTCCTAGACAGGCTGTATTTGCATGCAGACCGCTCTAGGTAACACCCACATGCTAATCTTCCATGACTGAAAGAACTGAAATCCTATGAATAAAAGGGGCGGGGTCAGGGAGAGTCAGGCTGGGGAGGAAAGAGCTAGATGATGCCGGACGTCCTCGCACCAGGAAATGAGGAGGGCTCTGACTTGCTGCAGCTTCTAATGCATATTGTGAGAAGCTCACAGTGTGCAGTGAAATCAGAGGAAGCCGTTTCAGTCCAGGAGGAGCCGGTACAACTGTGCAAGACTGAAGGGGAGGCTGGCGGTCGGCGTCACTGAGGTGTATAGTAAACATGCCGAACAAATGATTTATGATTTGTCTGGCGGAGAGGACGGGGAAAGGTCGTCCTTCATGGGGTGTTAGAACACACAGAACAACCTTCAATTAGCAGCTCAGCCGATAAGAGTGTTAATGATAAACCCGGACTGTTCCATTATCTGATGTGTGAACCGCTCACACTGCAACCTGTTCATGGGTCAGACCATCCAAAATGTGTGTTTCAGTTCTGAGTGGATATGGTGGGTGATTGGAGGAGGGGGGATTAGAGCCCCTGCCCGATTTTTATTGCCCTCCACATCTGCTGGGTAGACTGAAGCTGAATAATGGGCCTAGAATTATTGCTCTCACTCTGGTGTGCCCGGCAATATGTAACATGGGTAGCACAGTCAACATTTTCCTATGCAGGTGCCCCCACCGTTGTGTACATTCATGTATGTTTGTTGGTGTCTATTGTAGGGGGGGGGGGGGGTTAAGTGCTTGGATGTACATTTAATTTTTTTACACTTTGTTTTTCATTTACCTTTATTTCTGTCACATAGGAGACCAATAGCCCCATATGTGATAGCATATTTATAGTGACAGATTCTCTTTAATGAGACATCAGGGGTCTACTTAGATCCCTGATGTCTCACCTCCCCTCCACTGAAGCTAATAGAGAGCAGATTGTGCTTCATTAGCTTTTTCCCTGGTCACAGGTGAGACATCAGGGGACTAACTAGACCCCTGATGTCTCACTAGCCCTAGACTAATGGTGGCCATACACTAAAGCAGCGGTCTCCAAACTGTGGCCCGGGGGCTGGATTGCTTGCCTTTATGCGGCCCTTGGGGCACTATTCCATCCAATGACACTAACAATGGGGCATTATTCCTCCCACTGACACCATCAAAAGGGCATAATTCCCTCCACTGATACCAACGATGGGGCAAAATTCCTTCCATTGACACCATTGATGGGACATAATTCCTTGCATTGACACCATTGATAGGGCATAATTCCTTGCATTGATACCTACAAGTCCCATTTTCTCCCACTGACACAAACAACAAGGCAAAATTCCTCCCACTGATACCAAGAACAAAGCAAAACTCCTCCCCCTGACATCAACGATGGGACAGAATTCCCTCCATTGACACCAACGATGGTGCTCTAGCCCTCCAACTGACTCCCAAAATGGGGCACTATTCCTCCAACTGATTCCAACAATGGGGAACTATTCCTTCCACCGATACCAACGATGGGGCAAAATTCCTTCCATTAACACCAACGATGGTGCTCTATCCCTCCAACTGACTCCAACAATGGGGTACTATTCCTCCAACTTATTCCAACAATGGGGAACAATTCCTTCCACTGATACCAACGATAGGGCAAAATTCCTTCCATTTACACCATCGATGGTGCTCTAGCCCTCCAACAGACTCCAAAAATGGGGTACTATTCCTCCAACTGATTCCAACAATGGGGAACTATTCCTTCCACTGACATCAACAATGAGGCACTAGTCCTCCTACTGCCATAGATAGGGCATTTTTTACTCCCACTGGAAGCCAGAACATTTTCTACTCCCACTGGCCCTGGTCCGCCCCCCCCTAAAGTCTGCAGGAAGGGAAAACTGGCCCTTTGTTTAGAAAGTTTGGAGACCCCTGCACTAGAGGAAAAAACGTTCTAAAATCTGTCATTTGGACAGTTTGTTCGTTTATCGTCTAGTTAATGGGCACAGATCGAAAATCGGTTGTGACGTTTTTGAGCCAAAAAATCGAAGGAAAGGTTTGGAAAACTTCGGCCGAACGGACGATAACTTGTAAGGTCAATGTGCTTCTCGCCCGAACAGTTTGCACATGGCTTATGTGACAAAAAGCTGATTAATTTATGTCAGTTGAACGATTTATCGATCAAATTTCGGTCATTACATGATTGCAAAATCGTTTGCTCTCATGACCGTTTGATTTTCGAAAACTCGTTCGAACTATTTCTTGACAGGTGTATGGCTAGCATTAAAGCGGAGCTCCACCCAAAAGGGGAAGCTCCACTTGTTTGCTTCCTCCCCCCCCATCCGCTTCCATATTTGGCACCTGGGGTGAGGGGTGACAGGTACCCATCCCCACTTCCGGGGGACCTCTTCGTGGCAAGATCCCCCAGAAGTTCGGCCCCCCTCTTACTTCCTGCGCATCCAGGCCATTCACAAAGTGCGGCACGCATGCGCAGTAGGGAAATGGCTGTGAAGCTGCACGGCTTCCCTGTTACCCGGAAAAAAGATAATGGAGCACAATCTGCTCTTCACTAGCTTAAGTCTAGGGCTGATGAGACATCAGGGATCCAATGAGACCCCTAATGTCTCATCTGTGACCAGGGGAAAAAAAAGATAATGGGGCACAATCTGCTCTCCATTAGCTTCAGTGGAGGGCAGGTGAGATATCAGGGGCCTAATTATTATTTATATAGCGCCAACCATAGGCGTCGTTAAGGGGTGGCTATTGAGGCTGGGGCCCCGAATGTGGGTTCAATAGCCCCAAGTGTCTAAGCGGGTCCAGATTTCAGAAAGGGAGAAAGGACGGACAGCAGCGGTGGCAGCCGCATTTTACCTTCAGTGTAATGGGGCTGCTGTGGCGCCGCCCACTGCACTGTTACTGGCAGAGTGATATGCAACCTGAGGAAAGCAGCAGGAGAACAGCGGCGGTGCTCGACAATTCCTTGTATGGAGCTGGCGCGGCGACGCCCCCTTCTCCCTCAGGAGTAAGTCACGCTGTGTTTATGCCTAAAGCAGCCAGCAGGAGAATAGAATAACGGCCGTGGTGTATGGCTGGGGCAGAAGAGAAGATTAAATGTGTGTGTCTCTCTCTCTCTTCTGTGTTTCTCTCTGTCTCTCTCTCTCTCTGTGTTTCTCTCTGTCTCTCTCTCTCTCTCTCTCTCTCTCTCTCCGTGTGTCTGTCTCTCTATGTCTCTCTCTCTATGTCTCTCTATCTCTCTGTCTATCTCTCTGTCTATCTCTCTCTCTATGTCTTTCTCTCTATGTCTCTCTCTCTATGTCTCTCTCTATGTCTCTCTCTCTATGTCTCTCTCTATGTCTCTCTCTCTCTATGTCTCTCTCTCTATGTCTCTCTCTATGTCTCTCTCTCTCTCCGTCTGTCTGTCTCTCTGTGTCTCTCTATGTCTCTCTCTCTCTCTCTATGTCTCTCTCTCTATGTCTCTCTCTATGTCTCTCTCTATGTCTCTCTCTCTCTGTCTGTCTGTCTCTCTGTGTGTCTCTCTCTCTCTATGTCTCTCTCTCTCTCTCTGTCTCTCTCTATGTCTCTCTCTCTGTCTGTCTCTCTCTCTCTCTGTGTCTCTGTCTCTCTATGTCTCTCTCTCTCTCTCTCTCTCTCTCTCTCTCTCTCTCTCTCTGTCTCTCTGTCTCTCTCTCTCTGTGTCTCTGTCTCTCTATGTCTCTCTCTCTCTCTATGTCTCTCTCTCTCTCTCTATGTCTCTCTCTCTATGTCTCTCTCTCTATGTCTCTCTCTCTATGTCTCTCTATGTCTCTCTATGTCTCTCTCTCTCTCCGTCTGTCTCTCTGTGTCTATGTCTCTCTCTCTATGTCTCTCTCTCTCTGTCTCTCTCTCTCTGTCTCTCTCTATCTCTCTCTCTATGTCTCTCTCTCTATGTCTCTCTCTCTCTATGTCTCTCTCTCTCTCTGTCTCTCTCTCTCTCTGTCTCTCTCTCTCTCTGTCTCTCTCTCTCTGTCTCTGTCTCTCTCTGTCTCTCTCTCTCACTCTCTCTCACTCTCTCTCTATGTCTCTCTCTATGTCTCTCTCTATGTCTCTCTCTCTCTCCGTCTGTCTGTCTCTCTATGTCTGTCTCTCTATGTCTCTCTCTATGTCTCTCTCTATGTCTCTCTCTATGTCTCTCTCTATGTCTCTCTCTATGTCTCTCTCTATGTCTCTCTCTCTCTCTCTCTCCATCTGTCTGTCTCTCTGTGTCTCTGTCTCTCTATGTCTCTCTCTCTGTCTCTCTCTCTCTGTCTCTCTCTCTCTGTCTCTCTCTCTCTCTGTCTCTCTCTCTGTCTCTCTCTCTCTGTCTCTCTCTCTCTCTGTCTCTCTCTCTCTGTCTCCTCTGTCTCTCTCTCTCTCTGTCTCTCTCTCTCTCTTCTCTCTCTCTCTCTGTCTCTCTCTCTGTCTCTCTCTCTGTCTCTCTCTCTGTCTCTCTCTCTCTGTCTCTCTCTCTGTCTCTCTCTCTCTGTCTCTCTCTCTCTGTCTCTCTCTCTCTGTCTCTCTCTCTCTGTCTCTCTCTCTCTATGTCTCTCTCTCTCTCCGTCTGTCTGTCTCTCTGTGTGTCTCTCTCTCTCTCTGTCTCTCGCTCTCCCTCTTTCTCTGAGTCTCTGTCTCTCTCTGTCTGAGTCTCTCTCTCTCTGAGTCTCTCTTGTATTTTCCCTGGCTGGAGAAACACAACCATGTTTTACATTGTACGTCCCTATACACCACGTGCCCTATTAAATGGGATGGGCATTAAGGTGTATATATACAGAGTAAACACCTCCAAAATCTTGATATACCAGACATGTGTGTGTCAGGTAGGTCAGTGCACTTCAGGTAGGTAACACCCCCCATCCCCCCGGTGCCGGGCTCGGACTTTAGGCTGAAGCCCCTAGTCTTTTTGCCACCTAGCAACGCCCCAGGTGCCAACAGTTTGCGCAGCACTTTACAACACGTGGGCAGACAGTACAGGTACATTACATTTCAATACAGGAGGAATCAGAGAGCCCTGTTCGTTAGCGCTTACAATAATTAGACCCCTAATGTCTCACCTGCCCTCCACCGAAGCTAATGGAGAGCAGATTGTGCTCCATTAGCTTTTTTCTCTGGTCATAGCGGACGTGGAAAGTGACAGCTGAACCCAGAAGTGATAAAGTCTTCAACGCTTCGAGTTCTTAGTAGCTAGGGGAGGTCAGCGAAAGTATCTTCACTGGTCTTCTTCCCAATGATACTCACCATGCAGGTTCTGGGCATGCAGGATGAATAGCGGAGCCTGGGAAACACGATGGGGAGCACAGATTCCAGTGACCCGTGGAAGCAATCCAGTGGTTGCTTCTATCTAAAAGCCACCAGTCGGGTTGTGACATTTACATACATTCCCAGCCGCCAAGAATTCCGTGATTGCTTATACAGGATCTGCTGTCGCAATTTGTTTTTAAAGGTGCGCGGCCCCCGCTATCATCCTAGTGCTGACTTTACTACCTAATGATTCATTGACCTTGATTATGACTTCACCTGGGTAATGACTGAACAATCGTCACCCAACAGAATATTTTTGTGTCCTAACTACAGGCACATGAGGAAGTAACTCCAGGAAAATAATCATACGCATGAAATATAATATGATACGCCATCCGCAACAAAACAATGTCACCAGGCCCGGATTGGCCATAGGGCAAACCGGGCAAATGCCCGGTGGGCCGGGGCCGCCGGGCTGCATGTTCATGCTTGCAGGGACAAGGCAGGCTGCTCTTTAAGCCCGCGCCAGTCCCCCGGCCTTTCCGCGGCCGCCCGGCTTCCAATTCAGCTCAGGCTCAGCCATCGGCAACAGGGGGATGGAAACATGAAGGGGGGAGGAGCTAGAGGAGACACCTCTCCATGGCCGCCAGTATAGTTCAGCCGTTCGAGCTGGGGGGCGTGACCACGAAGGGGAGAGGAGTCTGCTGCAGGCGGATCAAAGAGAACGAAGGTAAGTGTGGCGCCCTGTAACCTGAATAGGAGGAGCGGTGGGGGGTGGCTGCATATAGAAGAATTATTCTCTCCATCTTCCTCCCGCAGTCTCTGAATGCCTGCCTCTGCTCCTCTCCCTCTCGCAGGCTGTCAGGTACTGCGGGAGGAAGATGGAGAGAATAATTCTTCTATATGCAGCCACCCCCCACCGCTCCTCCTGTCCTGCTTATCTCTGCTGCCCCCACAGTGTTCTCTACCCCCCACAGTGCTCTCCACCTCCCCCATGCTCTCTGCTGCCCCTCTGTGCCCTCTGCTTCTCTCCATGTGCTCTCCACCTCCCACCCTGTGATATCTACCTCCCCCATGCTCTCCGCTGCCCCCTGTGCCCTCCACCTCTCCCCCAGTGCTATCCAGCCCCCGCTGTGCTCTCCACCTCCCCCCATGCTCTACGCTGCCCCCCTGTGCCCTCCGCCTCTCCCCCTGTGCTCTTCACCTCCCCCATGCTCTCCGCTGCCCCCCCTGCCCTCCACTTCTCCCCCAGTGCTATCCAGCCCCCCCCTGTGCTCTCCACCTCCCACCCTGTGATATCTACCTCCCCCATGCTCTCCGCTGCCCCCTGTGCCCTCCACCTCTCCCCCAGTGCTATCCAGCCCCGCTGTGCTCTCCACCTCCCCCCATGCTCTACGCTGCCCCCCTGTGCCCTCCGCCTCTCCCCCTGTGCTCTTCACCTCCCCCATGCTCTCCGCTGCCCCCCCTGCCCTCCACTTCTCCCCCAGTGCTATCCAGCCCCCCCCTGTGCTCTCCACCTCCCACCCTGTGATATCTACCTCCCCCATGCTCTCCGCTGCCCCCTGTGCCCTCCACTTCTCCCCCAGTGCTATCCAGCCACCCCTGTGCTCTCCACCTCCCACCCTGTGATATCTACCTCCCCCATGCTCTCCGCTGCCCCCTGTGCCCTCCACTTCTCCCCCAGTGCTATCCAGCCCCCCCTGTGCTCTCCACCTCCCCCCATGCTCTACGCTGCCCCCCTGTGCGCTCCGCCTCTCCCCCTGTGCTCTTCACCTCCCCCAATGCTCTCCTTTCCCCCCATTGCTCTCCAGCCCCCCCAGTGCTCTCCACCTCCCTTCTGTGCTCTCCACCTCCCCCCATGCTCTATGCTGCCCCCCTGTGCCCTCTGTCTCTCCCCCTGTGCTCTCCACTACCCCCCTGTGCCCTCCGTCTCTCCCCCTGTGCTCTCCACTACCCCCCTGTGCCCTCCGTCTCTCCCCCTGTGCTCTCCACTACCCCCCTGTGCCCTCCGTCTCTCCCCCTGTGCTTTCCACTGCCCCCTGTGATATCCACCTCCCCCATGCTCTCCACTGCCCCCCTGTGCCCTCCACTTCTCCCCCAGTGCTCTCCAGCCCCCCCTGTGCTCTCCACCTCCACCCAGTGCTCTCTAGTCCCCCGTGCTATCCAGCCCCCGTGCTCTCCTCCTCCCTTCTGTGCTCTTAACATCCCCCATGCCCTATGCTGCCCCCCTGTTCCCTCCGCCTCTCCCCCTGTGCTTTTCACCTCCCCCCATGCTCCACGCTGCCCCCCGTGCCCTCTGCCTCTCCCCCTGTGCTCTCCACCTCCCCCTGGGCTCTTCACCTCCCCCCAATGCCCCCAGCCCCCCCAGTGCTCTCTAGCACCCCCCCAGTGCTCTCCAGCCCCCCTGTTCTCTCCACCTCCCTCCTGTGCTCTCCACCTCCCCCATGCTCTCTGATGCCCCCCTGTGCCCTCCACTTCTCCCCCAGTGCTCTCCAGCCCACCCAGTGCCCTCTAGCTCCCCCGTGGTATCTAGCCCCCCTGTCTCTCCTCCTCCCTTCTGTGCTCTCCACATCCCCCATGCTCTATGCTGCCCTCCTGTGTCCTCCGCCTCTCCCCCTGTGCTTTTTCACCTCCTCCCATGCTCTACGCTGCCCCCCTGTGCCCTCTGTCTCTCCTCCTGTGCTCCCCACCTCCCCCATGCTCTATGCTGCCCCCCTGTGCCCTCTGCCTCTCCCCCAGTGCTCTTTAGCCCTCCCAGTGCTCTCCAGCCCCCCTGTGATCTCCACCTCCCCCATGCTCTACGCTGCCCCCCTGTGCCCTACGCCTCTCCCCCAGTGCTCTCCAGCGCCCCCATTGATCTCCGCCTACCCCCTGTGCTCTCCACCTCCTCCCATGCTCTCTGCTGCCCCCCTGTGCCCTCCGCCTCCCCCCAGTGCTCTACAGCCCCCCAGTGATCTCCACCTCCCCCCTGTGCTCTCCACCTCCCCCCTGTGCTCTCCACCCCATGCTCTCCTGCCCTCCCTGTGCTTTACGCCCCACCCTGTGTTTTTGCTTCCCCCTGTGCTCTCCAACCCCCCACCCCCTGTGCTCTCCAGCCCCCCATGCTCTCCGGCCCCCTTGTGCTCTCCTCTTCCTCCCTGTGTTCTCTGCCTCTCCCCCATGCTCTCCGCCTCCCCCCACAGTGCTCTCCAGCCCCCCTGTGGTCTCGCCCCACCCCATGTTCTCAAAGTTCTTCCCTGTGCTCTCTGCCCCACCTGCTTTCCCTGTCCCCCTCACCCCCCGCACCTTTGCCGGGTTTCCCCCTCCCCTCTCCTGGGGGATCCGTCAGGATGGAGAGTGGGGAAGGGGCCGGTTAAGATGTCATGGGCTGCTCATTCCAAAATGCCCGGGCCTATTTTTTGTCCCAGTCCGGGCCTGAATGTCACAATTCCCCATTGTCCTCCTCGATGATTCTCATGTACACCGGATCATCTGTGCTGCAGGGCCTCATGTATAAAGACTGTCTTTTTCTGTGTCCTTCACATCGAACAAAGAGGAGAATTAGCACTACGTCCTCAAAATGAGCTTTATAGTTGATGGGCAAACAGTCAAAAACAGATCATTGAAGCCCAACCAAAGTTATAGCAATAGATATTACCATAGGCATGCGCACAGGGTGTGCCAGGTGTGCCTGGGCACACCCTAATCGCCCTGTTCTCAGAAGATTCCCCCTGCTGCTTGGTTGCAGAGAAAGGGACTGGGGAATCTCTGTCCTCAGTCCCTTTCTCTGACTCAAAAGTGAGAGATCAGGGGTCTGTTTAGACCCCTAATATTTCACCAAAACCCTCCAATGGGGCTCCTAAAAAAACTGTAAAAAAAAAAAAAATATTAAAGAATTATTGTAAAAAAATATGGTAAAAAATTAAAAATAAATGTTAAGTAATAAAAAAAATAAAGATAAACTACTGACACCAATCTCTGCCCTACTGACACCGTCCACCGCTCTACTGACACTGTCTATTGCCTGGCTGATATATATCTATATATCTATATATCTATATAATATTGTGGGAGATTAGCTCGTGGGGACCACTTTTTCTCGGAAAGAAGGTCAGCGTACAGGCAGTTTTCTTAACCACTTAGCAACCGGCCCATAGCCAAATGAAGGCTACAGGGCGGTTGCTTAACCAGAATTCCACTCTCGCGCGCCCCTTAGAGCGCGCACTCGAGAGCATCCGTGACCGCCGGGTCCAGAGGACCCGGGGCATCACGGATCTCGGTAAATGGCCGATAATCGCGGCCGTTTACCATGTGATCGCTCCGTCAGATGACGGAGCGATCACATGTAAACAAACCGGCGTCATGTCATGACGCCGGTTCCTCTCCTCCCCTCCTGTGTACCGATCGGTACACTGTGAGCGGAGAGGGGGATGGATGGATGGTAGCAGCGCTGTGGGCTGCATCTGTAGTGCCCACAGCGCTGCACAGTGACATCCAGCCATCCATCCATCCATGCTCAGCCATCCCTCACTGCTCTGCAATGCCCTGCAATACTGTGCAATACTCTGCAATGCCCCACAATACTCTGCAATGCCCCACAATACTCTGCAATACCCCGCAATACTCTGCAATGCCCCACAATACTCTGCAATGCCCCACAATACTCTGCAATGCCCCGCAATACTCTGCAATGCCCCGCAATACTCTGCAATGCCCCACAATACTCTGCAATGCCCCACAATACTCTGCAATGCCCCACAATACTCTGCAATGCCCCACAATACTCTGCAACGCCCTCTGCATTGCCCCACAATACTCTGCATTGCCCCACAATACTCTGCAATGCCCCACAATACTCTGCAATGCCCCACAATACTCTGCAATGCCCGACAATACTCTGCAATCCTGTAAAGAAGGCTGCGCTCAGAAAAAAACAGTCTATGCAAATGACATCAAGGAGATTTTCAAATCCTTTCAAAGTAAAAACACCGCCACCGTGTACTTCTAACAGTAGTTAAGCCTGCTTACCAGATGGCAAGCATAAAAGGGCAGGTGGCTATAGCCCAGCCAAGGCCTTTTAGCTTGCTGGCACTCCCGGTGTTCATGTGGGGGGTAAATCTCCAGGTTCACTTGCATTGTCACGTATCACCTTTCACCACGAGAACCACGGATAACCCAGAAGGAAGAAGAACTCACCATAGTATAAATTCCTTCAGATTTTTATTAAAAAAGTAGTCACTTACAGTTAAGTTAGTAAAATTGCGTATACGAAAAGCCGGCCGGCATGCAAACAAATGGAGCCCGTCCTCTCACTCCGAAAGCGTGGTGACGTCAGTGCGTACCTTCCCAGACGCGTTTCGTCATCATCTGACATTGTCAATGGGGAACGGGCAACGCAGCGACTCACCACAATATAAAGGGAGCCAGGCCTCGTTCTGAACCACGAGCATCAAGGCGCCATATTAAGTGTGGGAAAAGGTTCCCTTAGTTTGCGGACGTCCTGAAAGGGAGTGCATCGCTACACACATCCCTCCCAAAATGGGCAACAACCTTACCCAACTAAGCACATTATTGGTACCTACCACAACCGTATGAGTGTAAAGTTAGATATAAAGAGTGTGATAAGAATTCTATAAGATAAAACAAAACCGCTACCATCCCAAATTAAATGTGTATGAAATATGCATAAAAGAACAGTTGAAATTAATAAATGTATGGTGGTCACCATACATTAACAGGAAAAATACTGTACTGTAATACTAACAGGAGGAAACCTGTACTGTAATCAGTGTCCTCTCATGAGGTTACAATTATATGTCCATAAATCAAAAATGTGAAAATTAATTAGTGAAAAACTTATTTAAATGTCTGCAACGCCCTCTGCAATGCCCCACAATACTCTGCAATGCCCGACAATACTCTGCAATGCCCCACAATACTCTGCAATGCCCCACAATACTCTGCAACGCCCTCTGCATTGCCCCACAATACTCTGCATTGCAACGCCCTCTGCATTGCCCCACAATACTCTGCATTGCCCCACAATACTCTGCAATGCCCCACAATACTCTGCAACGCCCTCTGCAATGCCCCACAATACCCTGCAATGCCCCACAATACTCTGCAATGCCCCACAATACCCTGCAATGCCCCATAATACCCCACAATACTCTGCCATACCCGCAATACTCTGCCATACCCGCAATACTCTGCCATACTCTGCCATGACCCGCAATACTCTGCCATGACCCGCAATACCCCAAAATACTCTGCCATACTCTGCAATACCCAGCCATACTCTGCGATACCCAGCCATACTCTGCGATACCCAGCCATAACCAGCCATAATCAGCCATAACCTGCAATACTCTGCAATACTCTGCAATACTCGGTGATACCCAGCCATACTCTGCCATTCCCAGTCATACTCGGCGATACCCTGCAATACCCAGCCATGCTCAGCCATACTCGGCCTCTGTATGTGGCCAGGCTGTGGAAGTCTCACACATGTGGTATCACCATACTCAGGAGGATTAGGAGAATATATTTTGGGGTGTCATTTTTGGTATGTACATGCTATGTGTTAGAAATATTGTATAAATGGACAACTTTGTGTTTAAAAAAAAAAAAAAAGCGTTTTAACCACTTCCCGCCCGCCGGCCGTCATACGACATCCTTGACTTTGTGCGGGAATATCTGAATGATGGGTGCAGCTACAGGCATCATTCAGATATCAGCTTTTTCAGCCGGTGATTCCCTACACCATAAGAATGATCATAGTGGCTGTTACACTACTTGATCGTTCTTAAGGGAGGCGAGAGGGGATACCCCCCTCCCGCCGCCCTCCGGTGCTTCTACCGACTCACTGCTACAATCGAAGCCAGGATTGGTTTTTTGTTTTTTGTTTTTTTATTTCAGGCACAGCCTAGAGGTGAGATGTGGGGTCTTATTGACCCCATATCTCACTGTAAAGAGGACCTGTCATGCCACATTCCTATTACAAGGATGTTTACATTCCTTGTTATAGGAATAAAAGTGATCAAAAAATATTTTTTTTGGAAAAAAGTGTCAAACTAAAATAAATAAAGTAAAATGAACAATAAAAAAAAAAAATTTTTAAAGCGCCCCTGTCCGTGTGCTTGCATGCAGAAGCGAACGCATACGTAAGTCCCGCCCACATATGAAAACAGTGCTCAAACCACACATGTGAGGTATTGCTGCGATCGGTAGAGCAAGAGCAATAATTTTGGCCCTAGACCTCCTCTGTAACTCAAAATTTGTAACCAGTAAAAAATTTTAAAGCGTCGCCTATGGGGATTTTTAAGTAGCGATGTTTGGCGCCATTCCACAAGCGTGTGCAATTTTGAAAGGTGACATGTTAGGTATCTATTTACTTGGCGTAAATTCATCTTTCATATTATGCAAAAACATTGGGCTAACCTTACGGTTTTGGGTTTTTTTAAAGCACAAAACAGTTTTTTTTCAAAAAAAAACCACGTTCGAAAAATTGCTGCGCAAATATCGTGCGAGATAAAAAGTTGCAACGACCGCTATTGTATTCTCTAGGGTCTTTGCTAAAAAAACATATACAATGTTTTGGGTTTCTATCTAATTTTCTAGCAAATAAATGATGATTTTTACATATAGGAGAGAAATGTCAGAATTGGCCTGGGTGCTCCAGAACGACTGAAGGTGCTCCCTGCATGTTGGGCCTCTGTATGTGGCCACTCTGTGTAAAAGTCTCACACATGTGGTATCACCGTACTCAGGAGTAATAGCAGAATGTGTTTTGGGGTGTAATTTGTGGTATGCATATGCTGTGTATGAGAAATAACCTGCTGATATGACAATTTTGTGAAAAGAAAAAAAAACGAAAAAAAAAAAACTTGATTTTGCAAAGAATTGTGGGAAAAAAATGACAACTTCAAAAAACTCACCATGCATCTTTCTAAATACCTTGGAATGTCTTCTTTCCAAAAAGGGGTCATTTGGGGGGTATTTTTACTTTTCTGGCATGTTAGGGTCTCAAGAAATGAGATAGGCCGTCAGTACTTCAGGTGTGATCAATTTTCAGAGATTGGCACCATAGCTTTTGGACTCTATAACCTTCACAAAGACCAAATAATATCCACCAATTTGGGTTATTTTTACCAAAGATATGTAGCGGTATAAATTTTGGCCAAAATATATGAAGAAAAATTACTAATTTGCAAAATTTTATAACAGAAACGAAGAAAAATGCATTTTTTAACAGATTTTTCGGTCTTTTTTCTTTTATAGCGCAAAAAATAAAGAACCCAGCGGTGATTAAATACCACCAAAAGAAAGCTCTGTTTGTGTGAAAAAAAGGACAAAAATTTCATATAGATACAGTGTTGCATGACTGAGTAATTGTCATTCAAAATGTGAGAGCACCAAAAGCTGAAAATTGGTCTGGTTATTAAGGGGGTTTAAGTGCCCAGTGGTCAAGTGGTTAAAATCGGGCGTGTTGCCCGCTTTATTTACAAGTGGTTTGCAAGTCATTAAAAAATAAACAAAAACAGTAAATCAAATCTCCGTCCAGCGCTAAACTAAACAGTAGACTGTTCTCTCTATACAGTGCGAGGGCTGGTCCCCGTTACCCACAAAACATGAGGTAAGGCGAACCTTTTTTCAATCCAAACAAACAGAGCTCCTCTCTCTCGGATTCCCTTCTGAGACTCGGGCCAGAGCTCTGCTGTGCTCTCTTCCTGGTCATTTAAAGTCCACCTCTGTATTTGCAGACGATACTAAGCTAAGCAGTGCAAAAACTTCTCCGCAGGATGTGGAAATCTTGCAAAAAGACCTGAACAAATTATTGGGGTGGGCGACTACATGGCAAATGAGGTTCAATGTAGAAAAATGTAAAATAATGCATTTGGGTGGCAAAAATATGAATGCAATCTATACACTGGGGGAAGAACCTCTGGGGGAATCTAGGATGGAAAAGGACCTGGGGGTCCTAGTAGATGATAGGCTCAGCAATGTCAAGCTGCTGCTAATAAAGCAAACAGAATATTGGCATTAAAAAGGGGATCAACTCCAGAGATAAAACGATAATTCTCCCGCTCTACAAGACTCTGGTCCGGCCGCACCTGGAGTATGCTGTCCAGTTCTGGGCACCAGTCCTCAGGAGGGATGTACTGGAAATGGAGCGAGTACAAAGAAGGGCAACAAAGGTCTGGAGGATCTTAGTTATGAGGAAAGGTTGCGAGTACTGAACTTATTCTCTCTGGAGAAGAGACGCTTGAGAGGGGATATGATTTCAATTTACAAATACTGTACTGGTGACCCCACAATAGGGATAAAACTTTTTCGCAGAAGAGAGTTTAATAAGACTCGTGGCCACTCATTACAATTAGAAGAAAAGAGGTTTAACCTTAAACTACGTAGAGGGTTCTTTACTGTAAGAGCGGCAAGGATGTGGAATTCCCTTCCACAGGCGGTGGTCTCAGCGGGGAGCATTGATAGCTTCAAGAAACTATTAGATAATCACCTGAATGACCGCAACATACAGGGATATGTAATGAAATACTGACACATAATCACACACATAGGTTGGACTTGATGGACTTGTGTCTTTTTTCAACCTCACCTACTATGTAACTATGTAACTATGTAACCAGAACATCAGGACCGGAACCTAGCCTGCCACAGAGGATGGAAAAACCCGGGCCGGATTCCGGTTCAGTCCCTTACAATAGAACAAATGCGAGGTGAAATATAGTGATTATCCACTACATCACCTCGCATACCGTCACAATATATATATATTTATATATATACACAGTTGTGCTCATATGTTTACATGGCAGAATTTATGATTTCTTGGCCATTTTTCAGAGAATATAAATGTTAACACAAAAGCTTTTCTTTCAGTCATGGTTAGTGAACGACCGCAACATAAAGCAGTATACAATGTAATACTGACATATAATCACACACATACAGTCAGGTCCATAAATATTGGGACATTGACACAATTCTAATCTTTTTGGCTCTATACATCACCACAATGGATTTGAAATGAAACGGACAAGATGTGCTTTAACTGCAGACTTTCAACTTTAATTTGAGAGTATTTAAATCCAAATCAGGTGAACGGTGTAGGAATTACAACAGTTTGTATATGTGCCTCCCACTTTTTAAGGGACGAAAAATATTGGGACAATTGGCCGCTCAGCTGTTCCATGGCCAGGTGTGTGTTATTCCCTCATTATCCCATTTAAAAGGAGCAGATAAAAGGTCCAGAATTCATTTTAAGTGTGCTATTTGCATTTGTAATCTGTTGCTGTTAACTCCCAATATGAGATCCAAAGAGCTGTCACTCTCAGTGAAGCAAGCCATCATTAGGCTGAAAAAAACAAAACAAACCCATCAGAGAGATAGCAAAAACATTAGGTGTGGCCAAATCAACTGTTTGGAACATGCTTAAAAAGAAAGAACGCACCGGTGAGCTCAGCAACACCAAAAGACCCGGAAGACCACGGAAAACAACTGTGGTGGATGACAGAAGAATTCTTTCCCTGGTGAAGAAAACACCCTTCACAACAGTTGGCCAGATCAAGACCACATTCCAGGAGGTAGGTGTATGTGTGTCAAAGTCAACAATCAAGAGAAGACTTCACCAGAGTGAATACAGAGGGTTCACCACAAGATGTAAACCATTGGTGAGCCTCAAAAACTGGAAGGCCAGATTAGAGTTTTCCAAACAACATCTAAAAAAGCCTTCACAGTTCTGGAACAACATCCTATGGACAGATGAGACCAAGATCAACTTGTACCAGAGTGATGGGAAGAGAAGAGTGTGGAGAAGGAAAGGACCTGCTCATGATCCAAAGCATACCACCTCATCAGTGAAGCATGGTGGTGGTAGTGTCATGGCGTGGGCATGTATGGCTGCCAATGGAACTGGTTCTCTTGTATTTATTGATGATGTGACTGCTGACAAAAGCAGCAGGATGAATTCTGAAGTGTTTCGGGCAATATTATCTGCTCATATTCAGCAAAATGCTTCAGAACTCATTGGACGGAGCTTCACAGTGCAGATGGACAATGACCCGAAGCATACTGCGAAAGCAACCAAAGAGGTTTTTAAGTGGAATGTTATGCAATCACCTGACCTGAATCCGATTGAGCATGCATTTCACTTGCTGAAGACAAAATTGAAGGGAAAATGCCCCAAGAACAAGCAGGAACTGAAGACAGTTGCAGTAGAGGTCTGGCAGAGCATCACCAGGGATGAAACCCAGCGTCTGGTAATGTCTATGCGTTCCAGACTTCAGGTTGTAATTGACAGTAAAGGATTTACAACCAAAGTGAAAGTTTGATGGATGATTGTTAATCTGTCCCATTACTTTTGGTCCCTTAAAAAGTGGGAGGCACATATACAAACTGTTGTAATTCCTACACCGTTCACCTGATTTGGATGTAAATACCCTCAAATTAAAGCTGAAAGTCTGCAGTTAAAGCACATCTTTTTCATTTCATTTCAAATCCATTGTGGTGGTGTATAGAGCCAAAAAGATTAGAATTCTGTCAATGTCCCAATATTTATGGACCTGACTGTAGGTTGGACTTGGTGGACTTGTGTCTTTTTTCAACCTCACCTACTATGTTACTATGTTAGTGTTTGGCTGAAGCCATTTATTATCAATCAACTGTGTTTACTCTTTTTAAGTCATAATGGCAACAGAAACTACCCAAATGACCCTGATCAAAAGTTTACATACCCTGGGGATTTTGGCCTGATAACATGCACACAAGTTGACACAAAGGAGTTTGAATGGCTATTAAAGGTAACCATCCTCACCTGTGATCTGTTTGCTTGTAATTAGTGTGTGTGTGTGTGTGTATAAAAGGTCAATGAGTTTCTGGACTCCTGACAGACCCTTGCATCTTTCATCCAGTGCTGCACTGACGTTTCTGGATTCTGAGTCATGGGGAAAGCAAAAGAATTGTCAAAGGTAGGATCTGCCGGAAAGGGTAGTTGAACTGTATAAAACAGGAAAGGGATAAAAAAAGATATCCAAGGTATTCAGAATGCCAATCAGCAGTGTTCAAACTCTATTTAAGAAGTGGAAAATGAGGTTCTTTTGAAACCAAACCACGGTCAGGTAGACCAACTAAAATTTCAGCCACAACTGCCAGGAAAATTGTTCAGGATGCAAGGAAAAACCCACAAATAACTTCAGAAAAAAGAAAAGAAACTCCCTTGGGAATGGGATTTTGAAAGTGACTGAAAACAGCAGAGTATATATAAAAAATATAAAGTTTATTAAATATATTACAAAACATTCATAGATTAAAAATAATTAATGTGGAATATACAAATCCAATTAGAATGCTGGTAAGATACATATAAAACGGCTCTTTGTATACTCTGCTGTTTTCAGTCACTTTCAAAATCCCATTCCCAAGGGGGGTTCTTTTCTTTTTTCTGTACAACCGGGGTGTGGTGACTATTAACAGCCGTCTTCTGTGAATATTGGGTCTTTTTTCTATATAATCAGGGTAGCAAATACCCAATCCCCCACTATCTTTCCCATATTCACAGAATATCTATTTGTTTACACTTGGGTCTTAAAAAGAGCCGTTTTATATGTATCTAACCAACATTCTAATTGGATTTGTATATTCCACATGAATTATTTTTAATCTATGAATGTTTTGTAATATATTTAATAAACTTTATATTTTTTATATATACTCTGCTGTTTTCAGTCACTTTCAAAATCCCATTCCCAAGGGGGTTTCTTTTCTTTTTTCTGTACAACCGGGATGTGGTGACTATTAACAGCCGTCTTCTGTGAATATTGGGTCTTTTTTCCACAAATAACTTCAGGTGAAATACAGGACTCTCTGAAAACATGTGGTGTGGCTGTTTCAAGACGCACAATAAGGAGGCACTTGAAGAAAGATGGGCTGCATGGTCGAGTCGCCAGAAGAAAGTCATTACTACACAAATGCCACAAAGTATCCCGCTTACAATACGCCAAACAGCACAGAGACAAACCTCAAACCTTCTGGCAAAAAGTCATTTGGAGTGATGAGAGCAAAATTGAGCTTTTTGGCCACAACCATAAACGCTACATTTGGAGAGGAGTCAACAAGGCCTATGGTGAAAAGTACAACATTCCTACTGTGAAACATGGAGGTGGATCGCTGATGTTTTGGGGATGTGTGAGCTACAAAGGCACAGGAAATTTGGTCAAAATTGATGGCAAGATGGATGCAGTATGTTATCAAAAAATACCGGAGGAACATTTGCATTCATCAGCCAGGAAGCTGCGCATGGGACGTAGTTTGACATTCCAACATGACAATGATCCAAAACACAAGGCCAAGTCCACCTGTCATTGGCTATAGCAGAATAAAGTGAAGGTTCTGGAGTGACCATCTCAGTCTCCTGACCTCAAGATCATTGAGCCCCTCTGGGGAGATCTCAAACGTGCCGTTCATGCAAGACAGCCCAAGAATTTACAGGAACTGGATGGAAATTTTTCCCAAGAGGAATGGGCAGCTTTACCATCTGAGTAGATAATGAGCATCATCCACAAATGCCACAAAAGACTTCAAGCTGTCATTGATGTTAAAAGGGGCAATACACGGTATTAAGAAATGGGGTATTTAAACTTTTGATCAGGGTCATTTGGGTAGTTTCTGTTGACAGTCTGCACAAAACTTGTAGTTACTAGTTGAAGTATGACACATCCTCTTCTATTAGATAGTAGGGGGCCCACTCTGAATAAACCCGTCTACTTGCTCTGGTTGCTTGCTGCCACTAGGCCTGAGGCCTGCAGAACCTCTCCCCAGGGGCCTAGTGGGTTAAAAGCATATCTTCCAGGAAAATGGACTACTGTTCCCAGCCAGCCCAACTTGCAAATCATGAGCCTGCAGGCTACATCGACTTGACACAGATCCCCACAGTCTCTTTTCTGATTCAGGACTCGCCATCATCCACCGTGTGTTTGATGAAGACTCTGCTAAGACCATGTGATAGCAGAGTTCACTCGCAGACTCCTTGGCACCTCCAGCCCTCCACTGTGGTAACACTCACCGACCTTCCAACAGCCCTGAGTCCTTGATGAGGAACTTTGACTGGACCATGCGTACCGACAGCTTCACCTGCCCCTCTGCTCCAGGAGTTCCCTGCTATCCGACCGTGTGGTGGCAGAGACATTGCCAATGACCGTATAAAGGCAATGTTCCCTCACAGCTCTCACCAGGCCTTCATCTGTGGGGATGGCCTCCTGTGACTGTCTAACATGCCATTCCTCGCTTCCCTCAGCCGACTTCTCCTCCCAGTGGCATCTCACCTCAGCTTATATATGAGGCCTGCCCCCTGTCAATACCAATTGGGGATTGGTCAGGGCTCAAACACAAGCTGCCTGCCACTCCAGTTCCAGGCCCAGCCCCTCTTCTAGAATATTCTCCTCAGAAGCAGGGGAGGCGCCTCAGAACTGAAATGCAGGTGGTCACACCCACTGCTACTCTGACCACTCCCAACCCCCAGATCAAAACAGACAGGCCTAGCATGCAGCATAAGCCTGCCTAAATTTGTCTGTGCTGGATAACCTAGTAAAAATAAACCTTGCTGGCACCTACCTATTGGTACAGGGTGCTACATATATATATATATATATATATATATATATATATATATATATATATATATATATATATATATATATATATATATATATATATATACACACGCATGCGTGTTTAAACTTTGGGGTGCACACCCTAATTCAATAGACTGCGCTAGAGTCGCTAATTCTGGTGAGAGAGCCTTGTGGCCGCTCCTCCTTACCACTGCTATAGACTGAGCCATTAACTACCTAACGTTGGGACGGGGGGGTGGAAGCAAGAAAAAATTTTCCTCATGGTCCAACCAATATTAAGAATGACCCTGTACAGTTACACACAGTTTTTGAAGGAACTCAACAGGTAGGTTGTTCCAAACATCTCTTGGAGAACTAAGTACAGATCTCCTGTGGATGTCAGCTGCCTCAAATCTTTTTGGAGACGTCAGTGGAGATGTCAGTGGCAGTTAGCCAGTTCCCACAAAGTGTAAGTTGGTGTCAGATTTCCGCCGCACTCTCATTATACAGTGCCTTGAAAAAGTATTCGTACCCCTTAAAATTTTCCACATTTTGTCATGTTACAACCAAAAACCTAAATGTATTTTATTGGGATTTTATGTGATAGACCAACACAAAGCGGCACATAATTGTGAAGTGGAAGGAAAATGATAAATGATACAAATAAATATGTGAAAAGTGTGGGAGGCATTTGTATGGCGCCCCCCGGAGTCAATACTTTGTAGAACCCCCTTTCGCTGCAATTATAGCTGCAAGTCTTTTTGGGGATGTCTCTACCAGCTTTGCACATCTATGGAGGGACATTTTTGCCCATTCTTCTTTGCAAAATATCTCAAGTTCTGTCAGATTGGATAGAGAACATCTGTCAGGTTTCTGCAGCAAGGAGACCAGACACGTAGCCACACGAGAAAACTGAGACCAAACAAACAAAGTATTTATATATATCCTTAAAGTGAGGTTTATTAACAGTGAACATGAACAACCCCAACAAACAGAACCAAACCCCACTGACAAGATAACTGATGAACCGAACAATTGACTATATACAATGTACAAAATAAGGGACAAGAGAACAGGGAATGTAAGGAAGCGAGGAAGGGGGGATCATGACTGGGTACTTGAGCAGGAGCAAGGCAGAGGGGTACAGGAAGCTTCAGGACAGGTAACCAGACACAACGGACAGCAGGAAGGCGAACGAAATAGTGACACGCCAGGGTAAGGGAGGAGCAGCATTACATAGCCAACTAATGGCTGAGCCCAGGTGTGCCTGATTCTAACAGCCTGCTGGCTCCTGGGAGACACCTGCTGGTGGAAACTGGGGCTGCAGCAAACAGCCCAGAGCAGCACAGTACCACCAGCAGGTGAACTCAACCCTAACAGTATTTGTGAACAGCAATTTTCAAGTCTTGCCACAGATTCTCAATCGGATTGAGGTCTGGACTTTGAGCCATTCTAACACATGAATAGACTTTGATCTAAACCATTCTATTGTAGCTCTGATTGTATGTTTAGGGTTGTTGTCCTGCTGGAAAGTGAACCTCCGCCCCAGTCTCAAGTCTTTTGCAGACTCTAATGCCCCGTACACACGGTCGGACTTTGTTCGGACATTCCGACAACAAAATCCTAGGATTTTTTCCGACGGATGTTGGCTCAAACTTGTCTTGCATACACACAATCACACAAAGTTGTCGGAAAATCCGATCGTTCTGAACGCGGTGACGTAAAACACGTACGTCGGGACTATAAACGGGGCAGTGGCCAATAGCTTTCATGTCTTTATTTATTCTGAGCATGCGTGGCACTTTGTGCGTCGGATTTGTGTACACACGATCGGAATTTCCGTCAACGGATTTTGTTGTCGGAAAATTTTATCTCCTGCTCTCCAACTTTGTGTGTCGGAAAATCCGATGGAAAATGTCCGATGGAGCCCACACACGGTCGGAATTTCCGACAACACGCTCCGATCGGACATTTTCCATCGGAAAATCCGACCGTGTGTACGGGGCATAACAGGTTTTCTTCTAAGATTGCCCTGTATTTTGCTCCATCCATCTTCCCATCAACGCTGACCAGCTTCCCTGTCCCTGCTGAAGAAAAGCATCCCCACAACATGATGCTGCCACCACCATGTTTCACAGTGGGGTTGGTGTGTTCAGGGTGATGTGCAGTGTTAGTTTTTCTACCATACATAGCGTTTTGCTTTTAGGTCAAAAGGTTCAATTTTTGTCTCCTCTGACCAGAGCACCTTCTTCCACATGTTTGCTGTGTCCTCCACATGGCTTCTCACAAACTGCAAACGGAACTTCTTATGACTTTCTTTCACCAATGTCTTTCTTCTTGTCACTCTTCCATAAAGGGCAGATTTGTGGAGAACACGACTAATAGTTGTCCTGTGGACAGATTCTCCCACCTGAGCTGTGGATCTCTGCAGCTCCTCCAGAGTTACCATGGACCTCTTGGCTCTTCTCTGATGAATGCTCTCCTTGCCCGGCCGGTCAGTTTAAGGTGGACGTCATGTCTTGGTAGGTTTGCAGTTGTGCCATACTCTTTCCATTTTCCGATGATGGCTTGAACAGAGCTCCGTGAGATGTTCAAAGCTTGGGATAATTTTTTATAACCTAACCCTACTTTATACTTCTCCACAACTTTATCCCTGACCTGTCTGGTGTGTTCCTTGGCCTTCATGATGCTGTTTGTTCACTAAGGTTTTCTAACAAACCTCTGAGGGCTTCACAGAACAGCTGGATTTATACTGAGATTAAATTACCCACAAGTGGACTCTATTTACTAATTAGGTGACTTCTGAAGGAAATTGGTTTAGTTTTTTTTTAGGATTTTAGTTTGGGGTATCAGAGTAAAGGAGGCTGAATACAAATACCCCCCCCCCCCACACACACACACACACACACTTTTCACATATTTATTTGTAAAAAAATGTTGAAAACCATTAATCATATTCCTTCCACCTTACAATTATGTGCCACTTTGTGTTGGTCTATTACATAAAATCCCAATAAAATACATTTAGTTTTTTGGTTATAACATGACCAAATTTGGAAAATTTCAAGGGATATGAATACTTTTTCAAGGCACTGTAAGTCGCCGATCTCCACTATTAGTAGTATAAAAATAAATAAAAATGACAGTATATATATATATATATATATATATATATATATATCATAGTTTGTAGACACTATAACTTTCACCCAAACCAATGTACCACATGTAGCAGAATACATTTTTGGCCTAAATTTATGAAAAAAAATGTTTATTTTTTAAAAAATTATTTAAAAAAATATGTTTTATAGCAGAAATTAAAAATATTGTTTTTTTTTTTTTTTTACATTTTTCAGTATTTTTTTATTTATATAAAAAAAAATAAAAAAAAATAAAAAAAAACTCAGTGATGACCAAATACCATCAAAAGAAAGCTCTATTTGTGTGAAAAAAAATTATATAAATTTCATTTGGGTACAGTGTTGCATAACCGCCCAATTATTAGTTGACCCAAAGCCAAATAGCAATAAATTACCTGGTCACGAAGGAGGTACAACTTTCCAAAGGGCAAGTGGTTAACCAAACTATAAATGAAGAGAGAGGGTAAACAAGTCCAAACATAAGAATCACGCCAACTCAATTGGTAAGTGTAGTCACTGTAACCAAGAACATATCTAATAAATATGAAGACCCTGGCAAAGACACCAGGGTCCTAAAAAAGCAGCTACTATGGATGACGTACGTGGCTTCAAAAAATATACACTACTGTGCAAACATTTTAGGCAGGTGTGTGTGTGTGTGTGTGTGTGTGTATATAAATATATATATACACACACACACTATATTACCAAAAGTATTGGGACGCCTGCCTTTACACACACACATGAAGAAACAAAGCAAAATTTTCCGTTCTGCACATGTCTAGCAAATTTGTAGAGCACAAACAAAACAATCACATTGGTCAAAGCCAAAGACTCCCCTGACGATGTTCTAATTGGATGAAAAGCATAGGGTGGAGTTTGGCTACTACAAGTTATGTCACAACACGTGCCGACTGCGGCCATCTTGTTGGCTGGAAACCATCTGGTCATATGCTTTCTGACATGCTTGTTTTTACCTTTTTTAAATGTAAGTATTTTGGACTTATTCTTAGGCGTTTTCTTGGCGTACTGCACGATGAGGTGGTGTCTGTTTTCATTTTGATATATGTGACCTGCCGAGAGAATGTCTCAGAGGGGCTATGTTGATGCCAATATTGATGATCAAAGGCCAGCCAGAGGAGTTCTGGAACGCTTGTATGACCACCTATAATCTAGTGGTCCGTGCCTTCAGGTAAGAGGCCCGGTGTGCTATGGTGGAGGAGTGTTATTTCACCTATTCTATCTCTACGCACCTTGGGTGTCCCCTAGGATTTATGGACTTGTGCATTTAGGAATTTTTATTTCTGCCTCCTATCCTGGGAGTACTTATTGATTGTGGACTTTTTTATAAATGAACTTTTTAGCGCTGCATTTCTTTTTTATATATTTCTGCCAATTGTTACCAGTAAATAACCACCTCAATACCGGGCACATACACCCCCCTTCCTGCCCAGGCCAATTTTCAGTTTTCAGCGCTGTCGCTGTTTAAATGGTCATGCTACACTGTACCCAAACAGAATTTTTATCATTTTGTTCCCACAAATAGAGCTTTTTTTTGGCGGTATTTGATCACCTCTGTGTTTTTTATTTTTTGCTAAACAAATAAAAAAAGACCTAAAATTTTGAAAAAATAATTTTTTTTTTGTTGTGTTATAAAATTTTGTAACTAAGTAAGTTTTCTCCTTCACTGATGGGCACTGATAAGGCGGCACTGATAAGGCGGCACTGATGAGGTGGCACCAATGAGGTGGCACTGACGATGGGCACTGGAAGGTGGCACTGATGGGTGGCAATGATATGCAGCACTGATGGGCATTGATAGGTAGCACTGATGGGCACTCATGGCTGGCACTGGTGGGCACTAATGGACACTAAAAGGCTGCACTGATGATTACTTATGGGTGGCACTGATAGGCGGCACTGCTGTGCACTACTTGACACTGATAGGCGGCACTGCTGAGCACTGATAGGTGACACTGCTGGGCACTGATATGCAGCACTGATAGATGGCATTGATAGGCATCACTGATGGCACTGGCAGGCATTGGGGATGGGCACTGATTGGCAGCTGCATGGACACTGATAGGCAGCTGCCTGGGCACTGATTGGCATTTCCCTGGTGGTCTAGGGTGGCATACCTGGTGATCCAGGGTGGTGCCAATCCCTGGTGGTCCTGGCGGCATCCTGGTGGTCTTGGGCGGGCATCCGAGGGGGGGGCTGTGCTGATAAACAACCAGCACAGCCCCCCCCCCCCGTCAGGAGAGCAGCCCAATGGCTCTCCTCTACTCGCGTCTGTCAGACGTGAGCGAGGAAAAGCCGATCAACGGCTCTTCCTGTTTACATCATGATCAGCCGTGATTGGACACGGCTGATCACGTTGTAAAGAGCCTCCATCAGAGGCTCTTTACAGAGATCGATGTAGCGGTGTGTCTGACTAAGGGGCATGGTAGAGCGGTCGTTCTGGGAGGACATCATATGACGCCCGCCCAGAACGAGAGCTGCACCGCCTGGCCAACATTTGACGGCCGGCAGGCGTTAGGCGGTTAATGCTCGCTGCCTTATATAACCTAAGCGCAGTAAAAAAAATCTTCTTTTTGTGTTAAAGTCGTAACAAAGTCACACTCATCCAAAGTCGCACTGTAAAGTCCCAACAGAAATTGCAAAATTTTTGAAGTCGCACAAGTGTGAATGGGGCCTAACTGAAAAACTGATCCGTGTGAAAGGGCCTAAATGGAATACAAACGATGCGCTCAATGTGATTATGCAAACTTGTGGCCACGAGCGCACTAATCGTATCATCATTAGAGGTGAAATAAAAGTAAGTAAATATTGCCAAACCCCATGGTTATTTGGCAATATTTCTTTCTTTTTATTTGACCTCTAATTATGCATTTAGTGCGCTCGTGGTCACAAGTTTGGTCACAAGTTTGGAGCACGGCACATCATTGGTATCCCTTTGCAGAGGTGGGTCTCATCTTGGGTGCCGCAGGCTTTGTGTATGTAGCAAGATCCCAGGGGCCCAAGAGGCCTAATGGTGACCTCAAGGGTTATGGGGAGCTGACATCCTTCATTGTACAGTGGGTTACCAGGCATGGTGGGGGTGATGCAAGAAGAATGATGGGCGCCAGTCACTTTTTGAATGCAAACAAGAGATTTATTGCCTCTTAACGGAAATGGGGGAGAGCGGGCTAGGGCCAGGACACCCTTGAGTGGAATGCAATGATAATTGGCAGACTCTGAAACTTCTATAAGTAGACAGCTATACAGTGGAAGGCCTCCAGCCGGATAACACTTCTGTATAGGTAGGACCGCTGTATCCTATGGCAAGTAATCTTGCAACACAGAACAGTCCTTTTACTTATCTCACAGTATCCCACTATCGATCTTCACTCACTGAGCTCCCAGTCTTCTCACTAGACTTCCAGATCCCAGTCATCACTGGATCCCCTGAGCTCTTCCACAGCTTTCCTGCTGTATACTCCTCAAGCTTCACCCCCGCTATCCTGCTGGGTCTCTGGCTTGGCACTGGCTGATGCTTTCCCACTTTTTTTCACCGTCCCCGGTTGGTGAGAATACTGCTCTGGTAATTGCTACAGCTTACTTACAGTGGTCTCCGGTAACAAGGTGGATGGTCCCTTAGTGGCCACAGCTTCCCCTCTACCTCCGACCACAACTGGTTCCCCGTCCGGCTGAACCTTCTCCACTCTGTTGGACTCCAATCCTGCAGTCCCAACCCTACGCTGTTCTCCTGCTCCTGGATAGGCCTCAGGCAGCCTAGCAGCCAGGTGTCCCCGGTATGGACCTCAGGCTTCTGGCCTAGCAGCCCCGGGGGCGACATAACACACGTCCACCCAGACAGCCGTCCAGGTGGCACAGCACCCCCGATCACCTGACTCCACCCAAATAAATAGGCTCTCCCAGCAGGCCAAGGGGCTCAAAGAAACCCCTGCCCATTGGCAGAGACACCCCATCAATCCATAATCTGTCCTTGCTTTGCCCTTGTCTAGCTAATATCACTAGTTACAATGCCACCTAGTGACAGGAGAGAAAAGTGCAGCAATTCCAGAATTAGGGGGAAGATCAGTGGATCTCCTAACAATTAGCCAGGACAATTACTACCTGGCAAACTAAATTGGTTAGCAACCCTGCCTAAACACCAGGGTGCTACATGTACAATTTTTATTTTTTATTTATTTATTTTTTTTTTTTGGGGGGGGGGGGGGGGTTGCGGAAAGTTTTTTTTTTTTTTTTTTTTTTTCAAATTAACATGATCCTGATAAACTTAGCAGGGTCAAGAGCCAATAATCAATGCCCATGCATACTGTACCTAAAGGCAACAGGCTCTTTTCTTGTAAAAAAAAAAAGGCAACAGGCTCACTATAAACTCTGACAACGAAAAGTTTTACTTTCTCCTCTTCTACAGAGTTATGCCCGGCCCGGAGAAGGCCATACATACCGATATACCGGTTCCTCCGTCTCCTGATTGTGTTTGTGTAAGGATCTGTCCTAGGCTGTCTGCTATTTCTATGCAAATACCTCATCCTGAAGGTTATCAGTAGAGACGGATGAAGTACAATGTTTTCTATATACACATTGATTGCCAGTAACACAATTAACCCCTTATTTACCCCAAGACTTTGAGAGTTCAACGTTGGCCATAAGGTGCCTCCAGACTTTAGGGATCGGTTGCCTTATCTAGCCGAAAGACATGAAAAAAAATGAGGGAAGAAACATCAAACTAAACACCACATCCCATATATATAATTGGAGACAAGAAGAGGGAAAATGGGGTAAACAAACCCCGGGACTTTTAAGGTGATTATAATATGAGGTCAATAGACATTCTGAAGATATCCGTAAAAAGGTTTTTATTTTACAATTGATACAAAAAACATAACAAGATTAAAAAATATCTCAATATCCACATCAAATATGGTACAAAAACACAGTAGATAGTTAGTTGGAGCAAAAGATACCACTCAATAAATACCACTCAACACGTTTCGCTCATTTGAGCTTCCTCAGGAGTTTTGGTACAATGTATGGTATGCTAGAAATGATAAAAAGACATGGATAAGGTTTCAAATTACATATAGAAGTTACGACCACAAAGTATTAGTTGTTTGGTATATGTATAAACAACATATCATATGAAATTGTACAAAGCTATGAAAAGGTCAAGAAAGTCAGACTTCTGGTCAAAAGACTTACGTGATACCCTATATCTCTGATGTTGCTCATCAGCAATACTACTATTTCAATCTGCTTCACATTCGATTTTTGGCAACTTGGGTAAGATTTTCTGACTTTCTTGACCTTTTCATAGCTTTATACAATTTCATATGATATGTTGTTTATACATATACCAAACAACTAATACATTGTGGTCGTAATTTCTATATGTAATATGAAACCTTAACCATGTCTTTTTATCATTTCTAGCATTGTACCAAAACTCCTGAGGAAGCTCAAATGAGCGAAACATGTTGAGTGGTATTTATTGAGTGGTATCTTTTGCTCCAACTAGCTACTGTGTTTTTGTACAATATTTGATGTGGATATTGAGATATTTTTAATCTTGTTATGTTTTTTTAATCAATTGTAAAATAAAAACCTTTTTTACGGATATCTTCAGAATGTCTATTGACCTCATATTACAAGCACCTTAAAAGTCCCGGGGTTTGTTTACCCCATTTTCCCTGTTCTTGTCTAGCCGAAAGACATCTCTACGTCCCCGGCTGACGCTCCTTGATGGGTTAAAGTGGTTCTAAAGGCTCAAGGTCTTTTACCTTCTGCATGAAGGTAAAAAAACCTTCTGTGTGCAGCAGCCCCCCTAACCTCCCCTAATACTTACCCGAGTCCCCTCTCGATCCAGCGATGTCCACGAGAGCCTCATCTCTCTGGGGACTCTCACTTCTCATTGGCTGAGGCAGCAGCAGGAGCCATTGGCTTGGCCGATCCAGGGATGTGCACGAGCGCAGCAGCTCCTTCCTCATTGGACTGATTGATAGCAGCGGGACAATTTTCTGCTCAAATGAAAAAATGCTAAAAAAAAATAGTAATAATATATGAATAAGTAAATAAGCAAATGTAAAATAAACACACAAGTAACTAAAAATCATCATAAATAAGTAAGTAAAATAAATTAATAATATGTAATAATACATAAATAAATAATAATTAACCTTAACCTTAAAAAATATATTAACCACTTCAGCCCCGGAAGGATTTGCCCTCTTAATGACCGGGCCATTTTTTGCGATACAGCACTGCGTCGCTTTAACTGACAATTGCGCGGTCGTGCGACATTGTACCTAAACAAAATTGATGTCCTTTTTTTCCCACAAATAGAGCTTTCTTTTGGTGGTATTTTCTCACCTCTGCGGCTTCTATTTTTTGCGCTATAAACAAAAAAAGAGCAACAATTTTGAAAAAAAACACAATATTTTTTACTTTTTGCTAAAATAAATATCCAAAAAAAATGTAAAAAAATAATTCTTTATCAGTTTAGGCCAATATGTACTCTTCTACATATTTTTGGTAAAAAAAAATCGCAATAAGCGTATATTGATTGGTTTGCACAAAAGTAATAGCGCCTACAAAATAGGGAATATATTTATGGCATTTATATTATAATTTTTTTAATTTTTTACTAGTAATGGTGGCGGTCTGTGATTTTTATCGGGACTACGACATTGTGGTGGACAATTCGGACACTTTTGACACTTTTTTGGGGCCATTGACATTTATACAGCAATCAGTGCTTTAAAAATGCACTGATTACGGTGTAAATGTCACTGGCAGGGAAGGGGTTAACGCCAGGGGGCGATCAAGGCTTTAAGTGTGTTTCCTAGGTGTGTTTATAACTGTGGGGGGAAGGGGACTGACTGGAGGAGGAGCCAGATCGCTGTTCCTGCTTAGTAGGCACAGACAATCTGTTTCTCCTCCCCTGTCAGAACAGGGATTTGTGTGTTTACACACACAAATCCCCATTCTGGCTCTTGTGCCCGCAATTGTGGGTGGCCGACGGCGATCGCGCCCACTGGCCACGCGCATCGGATCCCCCGCCGCGCAGCGGGCACGCACGCGCGCCTGCTATGGCTCTTTAAGGAGCTGCCGTACATATACGGCGATTTACGCAAGTGGGCCAACCTGCCTCCATATATGTATGTGAGCCGGTCGGGAAGTAGTTAAGCAAAGTATTATTATTATTATCATTGTTAATAATAATAATAATAAATTGACACTCAAACCGGAACAAAAATCGAAATTATTAGTACTTCTAATAATAAATTATTATTAATATTAGTATTATTATTATTAATAATAATAATAATAATAATAATAAGTATTATTATTTATTTTAAGTTTGGGTTAGGGTGTTTAGTTAGTTATTATTATATTAGTGTTATTATTATTATTATTTTATTTTTTTATTTTTTTAATGGTTAGGGGTTAATGATTTATTTATTATTACATCATTTTCATTTATTGTATGTATTTATTTATTATTTATCCAGTTTGGTCAGACTGTATAATGGAAGTAATGACTTCACTCAATCTACAAGCGAGAACCTTGACTAAAATTTTACCGTTTTATTATTAGTAGTAGTGTGATTAACACCCTAAACCTAGCAAAAAAATAAAGAAATAAATAACCCTAACCCCTAATCCTATCCTTAACTCTAACCCCTTAGGCTGCAGTTTGCAGCCCAGAGCTGGCGCGTTTCTGTTCACTGGTTCAGGTGCAAATTTTTGCCTAAATTTGCACCTGAACCGGACCCATAAAAACGCACGGGACCCTTTTCAAAACCACACCGAGGCCGCCCCGGACATGTGTGAACCGGCTCCATTGAGCTGTTCTGCCAATTGGATGCGGATAAAAAACGCATCCGATTCGCATATATGTGAACCCAGCCTGACCCAAGAAAAAAATAATAATAAATGAATAATAATGATAAAAAAGAAATAAAAGCTGAAGGAAAAGCTAAAAAAAAGCACAAAAACCTAGCAACAAATGATGCAACAGATGGTAGTTTTCTCCTTTCTTGGCTAATGCAAAAACATCAAAATTTAAAAATGCTGTACAAATACGTGCAAATCGCACATGAAAACCAGTCCATAATGGCGTACGGGCGCCGCCCCCTCTCTCCAGCCACCCCCCTATATGTAAAATGGATAGATTCATGCATTGCATGAATCTATCCATGGCCGCGGTAGCCACCCACTATTCAGGCGTCCGGCCCCTTTTCGGATGACAGGCGCCTGAATTCCAGCGGCAGGGGTGTATTTTTGAAGCACCTGATTAGAGCTATAGGCTTTAATAAGCTTGAAAAAAAAAGGTGGACTCGTGGCGCAGAACATTGCGCTATGAGCCCACCCAGGTGTGTTAGCAAAGCAAATGAACATTTGCTTTGCTAACACTGAACCACCTTTCCGCCAATCAGGGAGCACAGGTCTAATACTCGTAACCTGATTGGCTGAAGGCACAGAAATCCCTCTTGGACGCCTAGCGGAATGGAGGAGGAGACGCACGGGAACTATGGAGGATGCAGGAGCCGTCGCCTGCCTGTCATACAGCTCACTGCCGCCACCCGGATGGGGTAAGTGCCGGTCTGACGGCGGGGGGGGTCACAGTGGCTGCATATTTTGGGCACAGAGGTTGCATATGATGGGCACAGAAGCTGCATATGATGAGAACAGAGGATGCATATTATGGGCACAGAGGCTGCATATTATGGGCACAGAGGCTGCATATGATGAGAACAGAGGATGCATATTATGGGCACAGAGAATGCATATTATGGTCACAGAGGCTGCATATTATGTGCACAGAGGTTGCATATGATGGGCACAGAGAATGCATATTATGGTCACAGAGGCTGCATATGGTGGACAAAGAGGCTGCATATGGTGGACAAAGAGGCTGCATATGGTGGACAAAGAGGCTGCATATGATGGGCACAGAGGCTGCATATGATGGGCACAGAGGCTGCATATGATGGGCATAGAAGCTGCATATTATGGGCACAGAGGCTGCATATGGTGGACACAGAGGAGGCTGCATATGATGGGAACAGAGGATGCATATGATGGGAACTGAGGATGTATATTATGGGCACAGAGGCTGCATATGATGGACACAGAGGCTGCATATGATGGGAATAGAGGATGCATATTATGGGCACAGAGACTGCATATGATGGGCACAGAGAATGCATTTTATGGGCACAGAGGCTGCATATGGTGGACAAAGAGGCTGCATATGATGGGCACAGAGGCTGCATATTATGGGCACAGAGGCTGCATATGATGGACACGGAGGCTGCATATGATGAGCACAGAGACTACATATGATGGGCACAGAGAAGGCATATGATGGGCACAGAGGTTGCATATGATGGGCACAGAGAATGCATATTATGGGCACAGAGGCTGCATATGATGGGCATAGAAGCTGCATATTATGGGCACAGAGGCTGCATATGATGGGCACAGAGAATGCATATTATGGTCACAGAGGCTGCATATGGTGGACAAAGAGGCTGCATATGGTGGACAAAGAGGCTGCATATGGTGGACAAAGAGGCTGCATATGATGGGCACAGAGGCTGCATATGATGGGCACAGAGGCTGCATATGATGGGCATAGAAGCTGCATATTATGGGCACAGAGGCTGCATATGGTGGACACAGAGGAGGCTGCATATGATGGGAACAGAGGATGCATATGATGGGAACTGAGGATGTATATTATGGGCACAGAGGCTGCATATGATGGACACAGAGGCTGCATATGATGGGAATAGAGGATGCATATTATGGGCACAGAGACTGCATATGATGGGCACAGAGAATGCATTTTATGGGCACAGAGGCTGCATATGGTGGACAAAGAGGCTGCATATGATGGGCACAGAGGCTGCATATTATGGGCACAGAGGCTGCATATGATGGACACGGAGGCTGCATATGATGAGCACAGAGACTACATATGATGGGCACAGAGAAGGCATATGATGGGCACAGAGGTTGCATATGATGGGCACAGAGAATGCATATTATGGGCACAGAGGCTGCATATTATGGGCATAGAAGCTGCATATTATGGGCACAGAGGCTGCATATGATGGGCATAGAAGCTGCATATTATGGGCACAGAGGCTGCATATGATGGACACAGAGGCTGCATATGATGGGAATAGAAGATGCATATTATGGGCACAGAGACTGCATATGATGGGCACAGAGAATGCATTTTATGGGCACAGAGGCTGCATATGGTGGACAAAGAGGCTGCATATGATGGGCACAGAGGCTGCATATGATGGGCACAGAGGCTGCATATTATGGACACGGAGGCTGCATATGATGGGCACAGAGACTACATATGATGGGCACAGAGAAGGCATATGATGGGCACAGAGGTTGCATATGATGGGCACAGAGAATGCATATTATGGGCACAGAGGCTGCATATTATGGGCACAGAGGCTGCATATGATGGGCATAGAAGCTGCATATTATGGGCACAGAGGCTGCATATGATGGGCACAGAGGCTGCATATGGTGGACACAGAGGAGGCTGCATATGATGGGAACAGAGTATGCATATTATAGGCACAGAGGCTGTATATTATGGGCACAGAGGCTGCATATGATGGACACAGTGGCTGCATATGATGGGCACAGAGAATGCATATTATGGGCACAGAGGCTGCATATGGTGGACAAAAAGGCTGCATATGATGGGCACAGAGGCTGCATATGATGGGCATAGAAGCTGCATATTATGGGCACAGAGGCTGCATATGATGGGCACAGAGGCTGCATATGGTGGACACAGAGGAGGCTGCATATGATGGGAACAGAGGATGCATATTTTGGGCACAGAGGCTGCATATGGTGGACACAGAGGCTGCATATGGTGGACACAGAGGCTGCATATGGTGGACACAGAGGCTGCATATGGTAGACACAGAGGCTGCATATGATGGGCACAGAGGCTACATATGATGGGCACAGTGAGGCTGCAATTGATGGTTTTATTTTCAGAATTTTTCAGTTTGTTTGCGCCCCCTCCAAAAATTGTGAGCACCAGGCGCCACTGTTAAAAACGCACAAAAAAAGCTGGAAAAACACTTAGGTGTGGCGACAGCCATGATAAGCTCTGGGGAAAATGAGTGCAACTTCCCATGAAACTGGGAACTGAGGATGTATATGATGGACACAGAGGCTGCATATGATGGACACAGAGGCTGCATATGATGGGAATAGAGGATGCATATTATGGGCACAGAGACTGCATATGATGGGCACAGAGAATGCATTTTATGGGCACAGAGGCTGCATATGGTGGACAAAGAGGCTGCATATGATGGGCACAGAGGCTGCATATTATGGGCACAGAGGCTGCATATGATGGACACGGAGGCTGCATATGATGGGCACAGAGACTACATATGATGGGCACAGAGAAGGCATATGATGGGCACAGAGGTTGCATATGATGGGCACAGAGAATGCATATTATGGGCACAGAGGCTGCATATGATGGGCATAGAAGCTGCATATTATGGGCACAGAGGCTGCATATGATGGGCATAGAAGCTGCATATTATGGGCACAGAGGCTGCATATGATGGACACAGAGGCTGCATATGATGGGAATAGAGGATGCATATTATGGGCACAGAGACTGCATATGATGGGCACAGAGAATGCATTTTATGGGCACAGAGGCTGCATATGGTGGACAAAGAGGCTGCATATGATGGGCACAGAGGCTGCATATTATGGGCACAGAGGCTGCATATGATGGACACGGAGGCTGCATATGATGGGCACAGAGACTACATATGATGGGCACAGAGAAGGCATATGATGGGCACAGAGGTTGCATATGATGGGCACAGAGAATGCATATTATGGGCACAGAGGCTGCATATGATGGGCATAGAAGCTGCATATTATGGGCACAGAGGCTGCATATGATGGGCATAGAAGCTGCATATTATGGGCACAGAGGCTGCATATGATGGGCACAGAGGCTGCATATGGTGGACACAGAGGAGGCTGCATATGATGGGAACAGAGTATGCATATTATAGGCACAGAGGCTGTATATTATGGGCACAGAGGCTGCATATGATGGACACAGAGGCTGCATATGATGGGCACAGAGAATGCATATTATGGGCACAGAGGCTGCATATGGTGGACAAAAAGGCTGCATATGATGGGCACAGAGGCTGCATATGATGGGCATAGAAGCTACATATTATGGGCACAGAGGCTGCATATGATGGGCACAGAGGCTGCAGAGGCTGCATATGGTGGACACAGAGGAGGCTGCATATGATGGGAACAGAGGCTGCATATGGTGGACACAGAGGCTGCATATGGTGGACACAGAGGCTGCATATGGTAGACACAGAGGCTGCATATGATGGGCACAGAGGCTACATATGATGGGCACAGTGAGGCTGCAATTGATGGTTTTATTTTCAGAATTTTTCAGTTTGTTTGCGCCCCCTCCAAAAATTGTGAGCACCAGGCGCCACTGTTAAAAACGCACAAAAAAAGCTGGAAAAAAAGCTGTAGGTGTGGCGACAGCCATGATAAGCTCTGGGGAAAATGAGTGCAACTGCCCATGAAAAAGTGCACAGTCTGTTTGCCTTTAGTAAATCCACCCTATAGTTTGTGGATTGATGATTAACTCATGCAAAGCTCTCAGCGTTATGAACATTGCTTGGATTCCACTCTTATTTTCTTTGTCACCTTCACGTCACATCTACCTGCCATAAACAAGCCTTCCATCCCCTCAGGTGTTCTCTAACACGTTCCCGTCTACTTGTCAGATTACATCTTCTGCTTATTGCTTCAGACAGACAATAGCAAAACAAAAAGAAAATTTCTGAGGTCAAGTTCAACCACTCGAGTCCCCCCGGGACATTTTTCTCCCTAAACCTCCTTGAGTCCCTCATAGCGTTTGTTCTTTATTCTTATTGGCAATCCCACACATTATACCACTTAGCATTTGTACGCTACTCCAATTGTCTTTTTCCCGGGGATTTAATTGAAGTGCAAATTTGGATACATTATTTCTTTGTTTTTTTTATTGGGAACAAATAAAAACTTTTATTTTTTACTTAAATTTTCTGCAATTTTCCGCAACGCAACGTGTATAAAATGTATGCCACCCAATATATACAATAAACAAAGAAGTCCGCTGTTTAACTACTTGCCTACCCGGCACTTTCACCCCCTTCCTGCCCAGGCCAATTTCCAGCTTTCAGCGCTCTGTCACACTTTGAATGACAATTGCGCGGTCATGCAACATTGTACCCATATGATCTTTTTTTCATTTTTCTTTTGGTGGTATTTAATCACCACTGGGGTTATTTTTTTTTTATCTTTTGCTAAACAAACGAAAAAAGACCAAAAACTTTGAACAAAAAAAAAAACATTTTTCATAGTTTGTTTATAACATTTTGCAAACAGGTAAATTTTTATCACTGATGAGTAGGTCAAACCTTCCCATAGACACCCTCCTAAACCTTGTGGACGGCCTTCCCAGAAGTGTTGAAGCTGTTATAGCTGCAAAGGGCGGAGCCAACTCAATATTGAACCCTACGGAACTAAAGCCTCGTACACACGGTCGGACTTTCCGACGTGAAATGTTCGATGACAGGCTGTTGGCGGTAAATCCGACCGTGTGTACGCTCCATCAGACAATTGTTGTCGGACTTTCCGCCAACAAATGTTGGATGGCAGGTTTTCAAATTTTCCACGAACAAATGTCTGTTGTCGGATTTTCCGAGTGTGTGTACACAAGTCCGTCGGACAAACGTCCAAAGTACAAACACTTTCCCTCTCCTTCCCTCCCCCTTTCCCCCCCCCCTTTTTTTTTTCTTCTTCCCTACTTTATTTTTTTTTCTTCTTCCCTTCTTTATTTTTTTATTTTTTTCTTCTTCCCTTCTTTATTTTTTTTTCCTTTCTTTTTCTTTCTTTTCTTTTTTTTTTTTTTTTGAAGAAATGTATAACTAAGAAAGTTGAATGATTCAGTAATTATAACTTTAATGAATATCAAAGGTTAAATATGTATTCTGAGCGTATTTACTAAAGCTATGTATGTATATGTGTTTTGTTGTTTGTATGGAAATTTAAGAAAATTAATAAAAATATGTTGGACCAAAGTACAAACACGCATGCCCGGAAGCAAAGACGAGCCGGAAGCGCTCGGTCTTGTAAACTAGCGTTTGTAATGGAGAATTAACATTCGTGAAGCGGAAAATTATGACATTTCGAAATGCAGCGCACAATTCTCTTCTTCTTTAATGGGATAATAATGAAGCTGCTTTGCTGGTGATACTGATGGAGTTATTTCAAACTACTGTAATTTTCAAAGGCTTTTTTTTTCTAGTGATATCAAGAATAATATTATTATGGTTTTTTTTTTATTTGGGCAAGTTACCACAACACCATTATCCCGTAGTTTTTAAGATCAAAGATACAACTATGTTGGTGTCCCTTGTCAATTTTACATTGTATTTTATAAAATGTAACTGCCGACTCCCAAACTGTCATTGGAAGTAAAACACACAGCCAAGTATTATTCTGCACAATTCTTTAATCGTGCATTAAAAAAAAGAAAACAAATAAAATTAGACATGCTATCTGCCAATAGAACTTAACCAAAAAGTGCATTCTATGTATCCAAAAATATAGAAAATATAACAAATCAAATCATTATTATTCAACCAAAAATTAATAAGGCCAATAATATATAACACGTTATCTCCTCCGATTCCGCAACATGTCTGGTTAATGAATGTCCGTTCAGATACGAACTGAAAAGTGCGAACTGAAAAGTGCGAAATGAAAAGTGCGAAATGAAAAGCGCGAAGTTGAAAGCCCAAATCAACACTCACCAGACTTCTACTGAAACGAAATTAGCAGAAGAAGCCCAAAGGGTGGCGCTAAAGAGCTGAAAAACCACGTAGTACGTCTAGTACGCCACTACGTTCGTAATTGTTGGCCGTGTGTATGCAAGACACATCTGGGCCAACGCCCTTCGGACAAAATGCCACGGTTTTGTTAGCCAACAATCCGATCGTGTGTGTACGAGGCATAAGACTGGGATGCCATTAAAGTTCATGAAAAGGCAAGCATCCCAATACTTTTGGCAATATAGTGTATATCCGATCAGTCATACATGACTCTCAGGAATCCTATGGCCAGCTCTCTGGGCACCATGTCTGATACAATGAAAGCTATTTCCATGGACTTTTCTTGGCCATTTTTTGACGAAGTAGGTCACCTGGTCTACCCGCTCAACCTGCTCTAAATTCTCGGCATGCAGAACATGACAACTAATGTGCGCAACCAGTTAGTACGCACATACCAGGACCAATTTAGACAGAAGCCTATTAACCCACCAGCATGTCTTTGTAGGGTGGGACTCGGAAACCGGAGTAGACTCACTACAAACACACGCTGGTGGCATGTTCTCCCACAGGAACACAGAGAAAAAACGCAAACGTCATGCCAAAAACATGATTCTATTTATATACATCTTGGCATTACAAAATGATCATTTTTTAAAGACTAGAGAGCTCAAAACTTTTTTTTCTGTTTTCCTTGTTGCAGGATCACTAGTGACCGCTTGACAGAGTATCTTACAATCTATACAATGTACTAAATATCAGTTAAAAGTGTGTGCATTACCCATAACAAGATCAGAATCTGACCGGGGCTGTCTTCTAACCTTTTCCAGATGACTAACATTTACCTATTGTGAAAAATGTCTAAAGGAGCAGGGCATAGTTATAGATGGACTGTACAGTATATTATACCCAGTGTAAAGGTTTTCGCACTAAAGGCTTCAGAAGGGAAGAGAGAAGGTCAGACCGGCAAGGAGATTCCTGTCTACTTAGGGCTTTGCCTTGGGAAAGTGAGGGTGGGTTCCCTGGCTACCACTCAACCTTATGTTTTTTTTGGGGGGGGGGGTTTCCTGGTCACTACTCAACATCATGTATTTTTGGAATTCCTGGCTACCACCAAATGCCTTATTTTTTTGGATTTTCTAGCCACCAATTAGTGCCATGTTTTTGGATTTCATGGCCACCACTCAATGGCATGTTTTTTGGGTTCAATAGTTACCACTCAATACCATTTTCAGGTTCTCTGGGCACCACTCAGTGCCATTTTTTTTATTTTTTCATTTCCTGGCCACCACTCAATGCCATGTGTTCTGGTTTCCCTGGCCACTACTCAGTGCCATTTGTTTTGCCTGCCTGGCCACCGCTCAATTACATGCATTTTTGGATTTTCTGGCCACCGCTCAATGCCATGTTTTTTGGCTTCCCGTACACCACTCAATTTTATGTATTTTTGGATTTCCTGATTACCACTCAATTCCATGTTTTTGGGTTTCCCGACCACCACTCAATGCCATGTTTTTGGATTTTCTGGCCCCTGCTCAATGGTATGTTTTTGGATTTTCTGGCCACCACTCAATGACATGTTTTTGGATTTTCTGGCCACCACTCAATGCCATGTTTTTGGATTTTCTGGCCCCTGCTCAATGGTATGTTTTTGGATTTTCTGGCCACCACTCAGTGCCATGTTTTTGGATTTTCTGGCCACCACTCAATGGCATGTGGGTTCCATGGTCACCACTCAGTGTTGTTTTTTCAGATTCTCTGGCCACCACTCAGTGCCATATTTTTTGGGGGGTTCCCTGGCCCTGTTTTTTGAATGTTTTGGATTTTGTGGCCACCACTCAATGCCATGTTTTTTGGATTCCCTGGCCACCACTCAATGTCATGTGTTTTGGCACCCTATCTGTCTCAATGCCATGTTTTTTGGATCTTCTGACCATCACTCAAAGAAATGTTTTTTTTCGGTCCATGGTCACCACTCAGTGCCATTTTTTGAGGGTTTCCTGGCCACCACTTAATGTCATGTTTTATTCATTCAGCCAAGAAGTCACAGATGGCTTAACCCCCCTGTGCACACTCCTTAATTATGAAACTACACTGACAACTGCTGGTCTTGGGCCAGCCATAGACAGAGCAAATTTCTTTTTCTGCAACCACAGTCAGTGTTGACATGGGAATCCCTCCCACACAGCCATTGTGTTCTCCCACCAAGGGATGGAAGAAGGCATCCCTGCTGGGAGAACACAGTGATTATTGCTTTAACAGTTGCTAGTTAAAATCGCATGTAAATTCCGGCAGGCTGGTTGTACCCAAATTGATCGATCAATCAACTTGCGGACATTCAGCCTGCCCATACATGGTTCAGATCTCATCCAGTGCAGAGATTATTATAAGAAATCGCTTGTATGATAGAGCAGGGAGCTCCCGCTGTGTCAGATATAGTATATGAGAACATCGATCGCTGATCTCCCGCCTCCTGCCGTTATTGGCCCAGTGCGCTATCAATCATAATAACGGCGGGAGGTGGGAGATCAGCGGTTGGTGTTCTCATATACCAGTGATGATGAACCTTGGCATCCCAGATGTTTTGGAACTACATTTGCCATGATACTCAACTACAATGCAGAGTGCATGAGCATCATGGGAAATGTAGTTCCAAAACATCTGGGGTGCCAAGTTTTGCCATCACTGTCATATACAATACCTGACACAGTGTGAGATCCCCGCTGTGTCATACAAGTGATTTCTGATAATAATCCCCGCTCTGCACTGTAGGGAATGACAAGCGGTACTGTTGGGACTGACAAGCTGCACTGGTGGTCTCTGACATTTGGCTTGTGCCCATCAATTGCCGCCACTGTGCCATCAAACGCAGCTATTGTGCCATCAAATGCAGCCACTGTGCCCTCAAACACAGCCACTGTGCTCATCAAACGCAGCCAATGAGCCATCAATTGCCGCCACTGTGCCATCAAACGCAACCACTGTGCCATCAAACGCAGCCACTGTGCCATCAAACGCAGCCACTGTTCCCTCAAACGCAGCCACTGTGCCCTCAAACGCAGCCACTGTGCTCATCAAACGCAGCCACTGTGCCATCAAACGCAGCCAAGGTGCCCTCAAACGCAGCCACTGTGCCCATGAAATGCAGCCACTGTGCCCATGAAATACAGCCACTGAGCCATCAAATGCAGCCACTGTGCCCATCAGTTGCCGCCACTGTGCCATCAAACGCAGCCACTGTGCCCATCAAACACAGTCACTGTGCCCATCAAACGCAGCCACTGTGCCATCAAATGTAGCCACTGTGCCATCAATTGCCGCCACTGTGCCATCAAATGCAGCCACTGTGCCCATCAAACGCAGCCACTGTACCCATAAATTGCCTCTACTGTGCCCATCAATTGCCGCCCCTGTGCCATCAAACGCAGCCACTGTGCCATCAAACAGAGCCACTGTGCCCATCAGTTGCCACCACTGTACGCATCAATTGCCGCCACCGTGCCATCAAAAGCAGCCACTGTGCCATCAAACGCAGCCTATGGCTCTAATCGGGTGCTTACAAAAAATACCCGCCGCTGTAATTCAGGTACCCGGCGCCCGAAAAGGGGCCTGACTCCTGAATAGGGGGTGGCAGCAGCGACCATAGATAGATAGATTCATGCAATGCATGAATCTATCTATGGTGATAGAGAGGTGACAGGAGAAAGAGGACGGTGCCTGGGTGCCCTTTATGGATGCACTGCCACTGATACTGTATGTGTGTATACTGTATGTATACTGTGTATGTGTACTGTATGTGTGTGTATACTGTATGTATACTGTATGTGTGTATGTATACTGCATGTGTATGTATACTGTATGTGTGTATTTATACTGCATGTGTGTGTATACTGTATGTATACTGTATGTGTCTATGTATACTGTTCATGTGTGTCTATATGTATGTATACTGTGGATGTGTGTATGTATACTGTTTGAACCAAGTGTGCCCACTGCTGCTCAACAAAAGTTGATCTAACAATCCCATGCCCATGAAAAATGTACTTGTTGCCATTTGGAGCCATCTGATTGGTGCACTGCAGAGCTCGGCCTTGGATCAGGCAGCAGATCTGGATACACACCTGTGCAGTGATATCATGGCACACATCAAGCATGGACTTTATTCACATGCCCTACTGCCCGATCTGAGGCCAGCCACAGCAGTTCACTTTTCAGCTGGCTCTACGACTCACTTGGGCAGTTCAGATGATGTAACAAGTGGATTTTTTCTAATTAAAAGCATTACGGCCATCTGTAAGCCCAGGGGCCCCATAATCTTCTATTGCCCGGGGGCCCCATTAATTGTCAGTCCACCCCTGCTCACAACCCACCACATACAGAAGGTGGTCAGCTATCTTTGGCTTGGAAAGTTCTCATTAGACTGGACAGGGCCAGAGACTTTGCTACACGTGCAAGGAAAATGAAAAAATAAACAGCATTTTAGCTTGCACATGATTGGATGATGGAAGTCAGCAGAGCTTCTGCTCATTTACTAAGCTCTGGCGCAACTGCACTTTGCAAAGTGCACAGTCTATTTGCCTTTAGTAAATCAACCCCATTCCCTTCTTCCACTTACTGTTAATAAGTTCTTCTTCCTCCTTCATGTACTAGTAAAAAGGACATGTCTGATTCTTAGATATCTGCCAGGAAACATAAGCAACCTATTTTTCATTTTGGGATCAATCTCGGGTCAACTCAGATTGGTTGTCTGGCAAAGATTAAACTCTTTGGATGTTGCCTCGATCAGACTCTATGTGCCTGTGATTATTGATTATTAATCCGTCTTCTGGGCAAAATTCATTGCTTCCTTGTACGCGATTAAAAGGGCAAATCTTTAATCCAGTGTATGGTCCATCATTTGGAAACAACGGAGACAGCTAGTGGCAGTCATGGGTAGGGGACCCACTCTTGGCGCTTATTAATTATTAAAATAGTCACGTGACACAAGGAGCAGAGCTCCGCCTATTTAGACCCAACATTTTGATGAAGGGTCCACTTTAAAGCAGAACTATAGGAAGATGTTTTGTAGTGGTCGCATACCTGGTTGAAGCCGAGTTCACCAGAGGGCTTGCCTTACACCTCTTGTCCTGTTACCCCTGGGGATGAGGACAGGGTATAACAGGGCACAGAGCGGCACGGGTGCCTGTAGGAGATCCGGTTCAGAAGATCTGGTAGCAGATGCAAAGCTGAAGTGCAGCAAGCAAACTGGCAGTAGACAGATGCAGGATCTTGGATGCGTGGTGCAGACAGACAGGGGATGGCAACAACCAGGCAGCAGGAGTACAGAGTTGGGAACCAAGAGCAGAGTCAGAGCCAGTCCAAGGCCAATATCAAGCAAGCAAAGGAGGTACTGAAACAGCTGCAGTAAGCAAGGTTGGGTCACAAGCCGGAGTCAGCAACAGGGGTTAAGGAACAAGCATGAACAACAAGCCGGGTCGGGATACAGATGTACACAAGAATCAGGTAAGCAGTAGGAGCTGACGACCACTCTGCAATGATCCTGAGTCCTCTAGGGCTTTAAATAGGTCACTGGCCACCAAAGTCCATCTAGCATGCATGCTCACGCTCATGAGCACACCCAGCGTGCTTGTGTATATGTACACAAGGTCCTAATTCTGTGCCCAGTTCTGTTGACCATTCTGCATGCATGCACATTCCTTTGAGCATGGGCTTGACAGTAGTAAAAGAGCACATTGCTCTTTAACTCATTGAGGCATGACTGGTTGATTTATGTGGCACACTGGAATTCCCCAAGTTTGGGTCTGCCAGGGTTTCCAAGGCTCCACCTGATTGGGGTACATCCTGAGAGTGACCCAGATTGGAGTGACCAGGACCCCAGTGCCCTATCCCAAATAGCTACTGGCCCTGCCAGACAACTGACTCAGCTAGGCTCCTGTGCACTGGACCATTTCCAGGAGACATTACCACGTAGGTTAAAGGAAAGGAGCAGTCCACATCAGAAAGTATCTTTCCAAGAGTTTACTGAATGAATATCATAATATACAATCATCCTCTCACAAGGGGCAATGGCTCACAGCTTCAAGGTTACAAATCATCCCTAGCAGAGTTCAGAGAGTAGAATTAAGAGGAGAGACTGGTACCTACATGAGTAGTGTCCCAGAGTCCAGCATCCCCAAAGAGGAACATGTAAATAGTCCCATACTACAAATATATCTCACACTACCTGTCCCCCCCCCCCCCTGTGCCCAGTTCTGTTGACCATTCTGCATGCATGCACATTCCTTTGAGCATGGGCTTGACCGTAGTAAAAGAGCACATTGCTCTTTAACTCATTGAGGCATGAATGGTTGATCTATGTGGCACACTGGAATTCCCCAAGCTTGGGTCTGCCAGGGTTTCCAAGGCTCCACCTTATTGGGGTACATCCTGAGAGTGACCCATATTGGAGTTACCAGGACCCCAGTGCCCTATCCCAAATAGCTACTGGCCCTGCCAGACAACTGACTCTAGGCTCCTGTGCACTGGACCACTTCCAGGAGACATTACCACGTAGGTTAAAGGAAAGGAGCAGTCCACATCAGAAAGTGTCTTTCCAAGAGTTTACTGAATGAATATCCTAATATACAATCATCCTCCCACAAGGGGCAATGGCTCACAGCTTCAAGGTTACAAATTGCCTCTAGCAGAGTTCAGAGAGTAGAATTAAGAGGAGAGGCTGGTACCTTCAAGAGTAGTGTCCCAGAGTCCAGCATCCCCAAAGAGGAACATGTAAATAGTCCCATACTACAAATTTATCTCGCACTACCTGTCCCCCCCCCCCCCCCCCCCTGTGCCCAGTTCTGTTGACCATTCTGCATGCATGCACATTCCTTTCAGCATGGGCTTGACCGTAGTAAAAGAGCACATTGCTCTATAACTCATTGAGGCATGAATGGTTGATCTATGTGGAACACTGGAATTCCCCAAGCTTGGGTCTGCCAGGATTTCCAAGGCTCCACCTGATTGGGGTACATCCTGAGAGTGACCCATATTGGAGTGACCAGGACCCCAGTGCCCTATCCCAAATAGCTACTGGCCCTGCCAGACAACTGACTCAGCTAGGCTCCTGTGCACTGGACCACTTCCAGAAGACATTACCACGTAGGTTAAAGGAACGGAGCAGTCCACATCAGAAAGTGTCTTTCCAAGAGTTTACTGAATGAATATCATAATATACAATCATTCTCCCACAAGGGGCAATGGCTCACAGCTTCAAGGTTACAAATTGCCTCTAGCAGAGTTCAGAGAGTAGAATTAAGAGGAGAGGCTGGTACCTACGTGAGTAGTGTCCCAGAGTCCAGCATCCCCAAAGAGGAACATGTAAGTAGTCCCATACTACAAATTTCTCTTGCACCACCTGTCTTCCCCCCAAAAAACACCACTGCAATAGCTTTGCAACTACATCCTGAACCTTGATGGTCCAACTAAGACAATACAGAACACTTCTTCCAGAAACAGCTACCACCAGACAGATTCCCAACAAATTACAGTCATGGCCAAAAATTGTTGCAATTACAAAGGTTTAGGCATTCACAGGTTTATTTCTTGTGTTTGTATCGGCATGACACAAAACAGTGGAGAAAGAAAAAGCCAAATCTGACCCATTCCAGGCAAAACTCCAAAAATGGACTGGACAAAATTATTGCCACCTTCTTAAAATTGCAAGAAATAATTGCATTCCAAATTTGTGATGCTTCTGTCGTTTGTCATTAAACTCCCCTGTATCAATTAGCAGGTGCTGACAATATAGAAATCACACCGGCAACCAGTTAAAATGGTGAAAAAGTGACTCAAACGTTATGTTGTGTGTCTCTGTGTGCCACACGGAGCATGGAGAAGAGAAAGAGCAGCAAAGAATTGTCTGAGGATTTGAGAAGAAAAATTGTGGAAAAGCATGGACAATCTCAAGGTTACAAGTCCATCTCCACCTGTGTTCCTATGTCCACTGTGCGCAACATTGTCAAGAAGTTTACAGCTCATGGTACTGTAGCTAATCTCCCTGGACGTGGACCAAAGAGAAAAATGTATCAAAAGGGTTGCCAAAACTTACCCGAGGAAGCCAAAATATTTTTTTGGGAGAATTTGCTGTAGACAGACGAAACAAAATTACAGCTTTTTGGTAAAGCCCATCATTTTACTGTTTTCAGAAAAAGAAATGAGGCCTTTAAAGAAAATAATACAGTCCCTACAGTCACACATGGTGGAGGTTCACTGATGTTTTGGGGTTGCTTTGCCGCTTTAGGCCTTGACCGTGTGCATGGCATTATGAAGTCTGAAGACTACCAAAGGATTCTGGGGTGCAATGTAGGGCCCAGCGTCGGAAAGTTGGGTCTCTGTCAGAGGTCATAGGTTACAGCAGGGCAATGACCCAAAGCACACGTCAAAAAGCACCCAGAAATGGACAGTGATTCTCAACCAGGGTTCCGTGGAACCCTAGGGTTCCTCCAGAGGTTGCTAGGGGTTCCTTCAGCATTGGGCAATTTCTGCCTCTCAGATAAGTTCCCACTGACACCATTGATCTTTTAAGCTATCTGTAAAGAGGTCATTCTTCCCAATGACCACAAGTGTAAGGGTCATTCTTCCCACTGACCATCACACTAATGTATCATGAGTTGTAGATTTCTACTTTTTAGCAGGGGTTCCCTGAGACCGGAGAACTATTTCAAGGGTTCCTCTGTGTTGAAAAGGTGGAAAAAGGCTGGTTTAAGACACTGGAGAGTACTGAACTGGCCAACAGTGAGCCCAGATCTAAATCCCATAGAGCTCCCGTGGTGAGATCTCAAAACTGCAGTTGGGAAAGGGATTCCTTCCAATCTGAGAGACCTGGAGCAGTTGGTGAAAGAAGAGTGTTCCAAAATTCCAGTAGAGAGGTGTAAGGAACTCATTGATGGTTACAGGAAGCCATTGATTTCAGTTATTTTTTCCAAGGGTTGTGCTACCAAATATTAAATTGAAGGTGCCAATTATTTTGTCCAGTCCATTCTTGGAGTTTTTGCGTGAAACGTGTCCGATTTGGCTTTTTTTGTTTCTCCACTTTTTTGTGTCGTACCAATGCAAACAAAAGAAATAAACGTGAGAATGCCTAAACATTTGTAATTCCAACAATTTTCTGGGCGAAGTGGTGAGTTATCTGACAGAAATGCAGGGGTGCCAGTATTTTTGGCCAAGACTGTAAATATATCCAATGCCTCCTTCCCATGGTGCCCTTTACCAGGGCAGGTTTGGCACTAAAACCCAATTATTTCCGTGGGGCGCCTATGGGGGCATCTGGTGGCCAGCTAGGCCACATCATGCCCTACCCTACTATCACATACACAGCTGAAATACATAAGCGTGAATGGTTTTGGAAGGAGTATACATTTATCTTCACTCGCTCCTTCCATATAGCATAGTCAGGTCTCTGACCTCACTTTACCTGCTGCATGACGGCTTGGTCAAGGACTTGCCTCAGCGTGTGATTGGATAGTAAAAAAAAAACATCTGGTCAACACTCTCTCTTCCTATTAAGCTCTCTTTGTTGAACGGACAGCATTGTGCAATGCAGTAGGACTTGTTTGGCTTATGGACTTCCCCACCCGCTCCCTGTTAGTAATGTAGGGCAAGGGAGCAGGGGCGGATCCAGGGGGGGGCAATGGGGCAATTGCCCCCTCCGAGAATGCGGGTGACAGTGCAGGCTGCGGTCAGTGCGGGCGGCTCCCTAGTTGACAGTGCGGCGACAGTGCGGGCGGCGCCGCGGGTGAGAGCATGGGTGGCTCGAGTGGGCAGGTGAAAGAGGGGGGTAGCTGGGTGGCTCAGTGTGTGAACGGGCTGCTGGCCAATCAGGGAGCCAGCGGGCAGGGGAGCAGAGAGATGACATCATCTCTCACCACCCTGTGCCCGCCCTGCATCCCTGCAGTTCCGCCCTCACTGTAAAGGCAGCTGTGGGCAGCAGACAGATTACATCACCTCTCTGCTGCCTGACTGGTAATCTGCTGCCTGACTCTGGGACATAGCAAAAGACCACCTTAGCAGGAAAGTGACACAGCAGGTGACAATCCGCATCTGGTGACCGGGGACGTGGCAAGTGACAATTCGCAACGTGTGGCAAGTGACAATCCGCAAAGTGTGGCAGGTGACGTGGCAAGTGACAATCCGCATCTGGTGACAGGTGACGTGGCAAGTGACAATTCGCAGCGTGTGGCAGGTGACGTGGCAAGTGACAATTCACAGCATGTGGCAGGTGGCGTGGCAAGTGACAATTCGCAGCATGTGGCAGGTGACGTGGCAAGTGACAATCAGCATTTGATGGCAGGTAATGTGGCAAGTGACAATTCGCAGCGTGTGGCAGGTGACAATCTGCATTTGGTGGCAGGCGACGTGGCAAGTGACACGCTCAGGGCTTCCACTGATTCTGCATTATGGTGAGTTGAACTATTTCATTTTATATTACAATGTAAGAATAGAAATAATGCGCTTCAATCATCCTGACACCATAATAACTATGGTGCCGTGATGATTGAAGCGCCAACACCAGCCGTTTCCCAGATAAATTGCCTGCAAAAAAAGGTATTTACTGGCAGTGCCCCTTCCGAGACTAGACTCTGGATCTGCCCCTGGAAGGTAGGAGGCTGACAGGGCCACTAGGAGGACCTAAAGCACCAAAGAAATTGGTGGTCCTACTTTTATAACTCCGATAGAAAACAGAATTATGTAGAAGCCTTCTATATTTTTTTATAGACCTATACACCAGGGAAGACAGCAGTGAAGGACGGAGACCCAGCTGGGAGCTACACATAGTTCATTGACAAAGGTCATAATGGTGCTCCTATTTTTTCTGCTTGGGCATCCCTTAGTTACCATCAGCTTAATCTGTGAAAGCTTTAATTCGACAAACAATCAGCGCTCATGATATCCGAACACGGATGAATGACATTCATATACCACAAGCAACAGCTTCCCCCAAGCAACAAGATGAAGCAACATAAAACTTCCTGCTGTTATACGGCTTTTTTTCTCCTGTATGCAAATATATAATGCAACCCCTTCTGTGTGCCTGCTGGCCTTTACTCAAAGGTAGACTCCAGTTAAGACTGGAACTTAAAGCTGAACTCCGGCCACAAATGCTCTCATTTACATACAGTGGGGATAGAAAAGATATCACCCCCACGTTTTGTTGCTTTGCCATCTGATATTGAGACAGACACAGTTTTTGTTTTATCCAGCTGTGTTTACTAATGCAACTTATAACTTCCAAGTGAAAGATATAACACCAACATGTCAGAAAAAAAAAAATCAGAATCAGAGTTGGAAAAAGGATCACCCCCTTGTCTCAGTATTTAGTTGGACTATCTGTTGCTTTAATTAAAGGGGTTCTAAACCTTTGTGTTTTTTAACCTTAATGCATTAAGGTGAAAAAACACCTGGCAGTGACCGCCCCCCCCCCCCAGCCCCCCCCCCCCCGTTTTACTTACCCTGGAACTTGACCCACCGGGGACGTGCTGTCTCTCTGCCCGGGGTTCTTACCTCTTGATTGGATAGATTGATAGCAGCGCAGCCATTGGCTCCCGCTGCTGTCAATCAAATCCAATGACGGGGCGCCGGAGGCGGGGCGGGGCCGAGTCATACATTCAGCAGCTATGGGTGCCCAATGCTGGACTCGGGAGCGCGCCTGCAAGGTAACCCCCTTGGGGAAGCGCTTCCCCCCGAGGGGGTTATCTGATGCGGGGAGGAGCCGCGAGAGCCGCCGGGGGACCCCAGAAGAGGAGGTTCGGGGCCACTCTGTGCAAAACTAGCTGCACAGTGGAGGTAAGTATGATATGTTTGTTATTTAAAAAAAAAAAAAAATACCGAACCCTTACAATCACTTTAAGGTGAAAAACCTCCTGTGATGCAGCTGCCCCCCTTTTACTTACTTGAACCCGGTCTTTCCAGCGACGGGGACGAGCCCACCAGCTCCAGCCAGTGTCTCGGGTCCTGATTGGATAGATTGATAGCAGCGCAGCCGTTGGCTCCCGCTGCTGTCAATCAACCACTGATGTGGGAGCCGGGGGCGGGGCCGAGTCCTGCTGTCTGTGTCAAAAGACGCAGCAGCAGGACACGGGAGCGCGCCCGCACGGGTGTCCCGAGGGAGAGTGCTTCTCCGACGGGGCACTCGAGAAGAGGAGGAGCCAGGAGCGCCGCTGAGGGACCCCAGAAGAGGAGGATCAGGGGCCACTCTGTGCAAAACCAACTGCGCAGAGGAGGTAAGTATGACATGTTTATTTAAAAAAGATACAAACCTTTAGATATCCTTCAACTGCTTCAGCCCCGGACCAGCTGGCTGGCCAAAGACCAGGGCACTTTTTGCCATTCGGCACTGCGTCGCTTTGACAAACTGACAAATGCGCGGTCTTGCGACGTGGCTCCCAAACAAAATCTACGTCCTTTTTTCCCCACAAATAGAGCTTTCTTTTGGTGGTATTTGATCGCCTCTGCGGGTTTTTATTTTTTGCGCTATAAACAAAAAAATAGCGACAATTTTGAAAAAAATGCAATATTTTTTTACTTTTTGCCATAATAGATATCCCCAAAAAATATATAAAAAAACCTTTTTTTTTTCTCAGTTTAGGCCGATACGTATTCTTCTACATATTTTTGGTAAAAAAAAAAATCGCAATAAGCATTTATTGATTGGTTTGCGCAAAAGTTATAGCGTCTACAAAATAGGGGATAGTTTTATGGCATTTTTATAAAATTTTTTTTTTTTTTACTAGTAATGGCGGCGATCAGCCATTTTTATCGTGACTGCGACATTATGGCGGACAGATGGGCAAATTTGGCGCGATTTTGGGACCATTCACATTTATACAGCGATCAGTGCGATTAAAAATGCATTGATTACTGTGTAAATGTGACTGGCAGTGAAGGGGTTAGCCACTAGGGGGCGCTGTAGGGGTTAAGTGTGTCCTAGGGAGTGATTCTAACTGTGGGGGGAGGGGCTATGTGTGACACGACACTGATCACCGCTCCCGATTACAGGGAGTAGAGATCAGTGTCCTTTCACTAGGCAGAACGGGGAGATGCTTGTTTACATCAGCATTTCCCCGTTCTTCCTCTCTGTGAGACGATCGCGGGTATCCCCAAGGACATTGACTCCGCGGGACCTACGATCACACTCACGGAGGTTGCGGTGGGCGCAAACCGCTTCTTAAAGGGCAACATACAGGTACGTTAATCTGCCTGTACGTGCCCTTCTGCCCACGTATATCGGCGTGAGCCGGTCGCCAAGCGGTTAGACAGCAAAAAATATCATAAAAACATGTCATAGTGACTAGTATGTTTGCACAAAATTAGCATTCTCCCATATATGAAAATGTGGCTGGACAGAGAAACCTATACGGATGGCCTATGAATAACTGAATATGTAGTATTTTCTGGGTGGGCGGGTACATCTCTACTCTGGGCACGCGCTGCAAAAGGGAGGAGCCGGGCATGTCCGGAAATGGCGGGGCGGGTCCGGAACTGTGCCCCCCCCCCGCTATACTTCCGGAGCATGAAGCAGAGTAAGTGCACGTGAAGTCCGTGCAAAAACCTCCCCCCTGCTGCACAGGACTTGGAGGGTGAGGGAGGCATAATGGCCCCGACTCGCCAAGACCTGCCCACCATGGCCCGAATTCTCCACACACCTAACCAGACAGCATGACGGAAACACAGACAGCACATCCCCAGCACAGCCTATAGTGCTGCGTCGGCACCCAACATATATGCGCCCGAAACTTCCACATAGCCAAAACACGCAAACCAAACCAAAACAAAGCAAGTACACACCAAGGCCAAAGTACACAAACTCTCATACCCTTGGCTGCAAAATAATTAGTCAAATTAGAAAAATGAAAATAAATTAAAATAAATGCAGAAATAATGGTGGATCGGACACCTCGTGACTCCCAGTCTGGTTATGGTATGCACCACAAAGTACTCAACCTTCACAGGCCTTGTGATGCCTAAGCATCTTGGTGCTGGCTATTTGGGTGAGTCTTTTCCTGCTCCTACAATTACATTCCTATTGGGCCTTATCTATACTACTGGGGGGGGTGGATTCCCTGGGGGGTTTACCATGATCTCTATATATACACTTTAGGTCACGGATATATGACGTCTCTCTATGCTGGTTGGTGACCCGTTCTATCTCCGGTTTTCTGATTATTATATTTCTTTACATGTTGGTTTATTTTTATGTTTTTCTTGTAGATCATTCTCTGAAAATCTTGGGAGGGGGTAGATAATAGGCCTTTTGGCTTGGTTCACCCTCTCTCATGGGGTCTCCCTTTGGGGGAGTCCCACCTAGTACTTGGGTGGGTCAGTTTTGGCAGACCTTCCAGAGAATGGGGGTCCGTCTGGTTTCGGCTAGATGGACCCAAGTGAAGTACCTCAGTCCCTGTCTGGAGCCTAATGCCCCGGGGGATCAGGGTAAGGTGCTTCCCTAGTGGAGGACAGTGTAACAGCCGTTGCACATTTTTGTGTTTCACTCTTTATGTGTGTGCACTTTTTTTTTGGCACCGGGGTGGAAGTTTTTGGGTGTGTTTTGCACGCCACTGGCTTTTCAAAAAAAAAAAAAAAAATTGTCTGACAAGTATGTAAAAGGCGAAAGATTTATTCAATCTGAAGAGAAACGCTTCTCGGTCTTTTGGCTAAGATCAAGTGTAGTATCTGTTCTTATCAGTTGCCAGGAGGTGGCGCTTGCTTCCGTCCCTGATCTACGGCGAGGTGGATTAGGGGTGGCGGTGGCTATGCAAAACCTGCTGGTGTAAAGGCAACCTGGAGCCGTTAGAGATAGCCGAAAGGGAAGCCTTCTGATGGGGATGGAGAACCACTGGGTCTGGCTGGAGGGTTGGGTCCCTGGCCTTCTGGCCTAGATTGGTGTAGCGCTTGCTCCGGTCAGTTTTTTGGGAGAGAACACTGGCTCCCCTTTCCCACCGGGGGAGCGGTCAGTATTTCCCGAATGTAATTAGTTAGGAGTAATGGGAGTAGTGGTTGAGTCGAGTTACACAGGCTCTCCCTAAGCTCTCAGAACTCCATGCCTTCCTGCCTGGGGTGGGGGCTGTACTAGTCTGGTCTGTTGGTCAGGGTTGTGACAAAAAGCCCGTGGTGAATGTGCCCCTGGAGTGGCAGTCCAGGGGTGCCATAGCTCGCACAAGTGTTGAGGGACACCTTGAGATTTGGCACCTTGGTCATTTCACTACACACTTTTTTTCACACCTGCCTCTAGGGCCGAGCCTTTTGGCTAGGACCAGAGGAATTTTTGATTCCTGGCCGAAGGGCCGGCCATTGTACTGCACAATGGCCACTTTTCACTCCTCCCACTTCCTTCTCCCTCACTTTCTCTTTATTTATTCCCTTGTTTGTCACTTTTTTGTATATTTTTGTTTGGTGTATACACGTTTGTCACAGTGTGATGAGTGGGGTGTGGGTCCTCGGGCCTACTCTGAAAGTCTTGGGAGGGGGAGGACATAGGCCTTTTGGCTTGGTTCGCCCTCTCTCATGGGGCCTCCCTTCGGGGGAGTCTCACCTAGTACTTGGGTGCGTTTGTTTCGGCAGACCCTCCAGAGAAAGGGGGTCCGTCTGGTTTCGGCCAGATGGACCCATGCAGGGCTGGTGCAAGGATTTTTGACACCCTAGGCGAAACCTCATTTTGCCGCCCCCCCCAGCTGACCCCGCCCCCTTTTCCCTGCCCATGTAAATCCCACCTTTTTAATAAAGCGCCCATCAAATGTAGCCTCACCAGCGCCCATCAAATGTAGCCTCACCAGCGCCTATCAAATGTAGCCTCACCAGCACCCATCAAATGCAGCCTACCAGCACCCTTCAATGGAGCCTACCAGTGCCCATCAATGAATGTTTGCTTGCTGTGGGAGTCGGAACACAGACACAGTCCTCCACCACTGCCGCACCTCTGACACTATGTGTGAACGGAGCTGCGGCTGCCTGCTGATGCTGAGATTTAGTTGCTTGCTGCAGAGAGAAGAGAGTAGGAAAACCAGTGGCCGGGCGCCCCCTAGGCAGCAGGGCGCCCTAGGCGGCCGCCTAGTTTGCCTAGTGGTAGCACCGGCCCTGGACCCATGTGAAGTACCTCAGTCCCCGTCTGGAGCCTAACGCCCCGGGGGATCAGGGTAAGATCTTTCCTAGGGAGGACTAGTGTAACACCTGTTGCATGTTTTGTGTTTCACTCTTTATGTGTGTGCACTTTTTTTGGCACTGGGTGGAGTTTTTGGGTGTGTTTCACACGCCATTGGCTTTAAAAAAAAAAAAAATTCTCTGACAAGTATACTCCTGAGGAAGTGGGTCACTGCAAAACGTGTAGAGTTTGCAACTGGAGAATTGTTTCCGTTGGTAACTATTGCAGAATTTGTTTGATCTTTCTTTTCCCAGATTTCGGCAGAGAAATGGATGAATTGGAGTGATTTGCATTTTAATGAGTGATATAATTATTTGATCCCCTATCAATCAGCAAGATTTCTGGCTCCCAGGTGTCTTCTATAGAGGTAACGAGCTGAGATTAGGAGCACTCTCTTAACCTCCCTGGCGGTATGATTATTTCAGATTTTTGGAGCTGAAAGCGGTACAATTATTTTGCATGGAAATTTGGCGTTTTATATTGTAGGCCTGTAATTCTTTGGAATAACTCACTTAAATCTGTCCAAACCAGAGTCTAGTAGACATCCCGGGTATGATAAAGTTTGAAAAACGAAATCATAAATTATAATATAATAAATAACTATAAATAATTATACCAAATAATAATAATAAAAATTATTCAATAATGTAATCAAATCAAAAACACTGAAATTTGCTCAGTTGCAGAATTGTCGCTGTCATTACTTTTCAGTGTTTGATGACGGATCTCCTCACAAATCTCTATCGCTCAATTCTGCAAGTGATTCTAATTTATTATCGCTGTTTTCTAGCTGGTCTAAAACCACTTTTGATGTAAATGGACGGTTTTGGTTGCTATGGACAATCTCCAGTTTCCAGGCAGAAGGAACAGTTTTTATAATATAAAACTGCATGTAGGGCACTGGACAGACCACTAGGGACAAAAGGGATGTAAAATAATTTCATACAGTGATGTAATCTGTAAGATTACAGTGTACTGTATGTATTGTGTGTGTTTCACTTTTTGAATTTGGCGCCATTCTCCGTCCCCGTGCGTCGCAACGCTCGCAGGGAACGGAGCCCGGCTCTGTGATGAGTCGAGCGGAGGACGAGCCGCTCACACTGCGGGGAGGCATCGCAGGATCTAGGGGACAAGGTAAGTAAGCTCTTCCTGGATCCTGCGATGCGATCCCGAGTCCGGCTCGGGGTTACCGCTTTTGGTTCTGAAATTCCACCCCGAGCCAAACTTGGAAATACCGCCAGGGAGGTTAAAAGGAGTGCTCCTAAATCTCAGCTTGTTACCTGTATAAAAGACACCTGTCCACAGAAGCAATCAATCTATCAGATTCCAATCTCTCCCCATGGCCAAGACCAAAGAGCTGTCCAAGGATGTCACGGACAAAATTGTAGACCAGTACAAGGCTGGAATGGGCTACAAGACCATCGCCAAGCAGCTTGGTGAGAGGGTGACAACGGTTGGTGCGATTATTCGCAAATGGAAGAAACACAAAATAACTGTCAATCTCCCTCGGTCTTGTTTATGAACAAATTAAAAAGGATTGGTCCCAGCACAGAACCCTGGGGAATCCCACTACCCACCCCTGACCATTCCGAGTACTCCCCATTTATCACCACCCTCTGAACTCGCCCTTGTAGCCAGTTTTCAATCCATGTACTCACCCTATGGTCCATGCCAACGGACCTTATTTTGTACAGTAACCATTCATGGGGAACTGTGTCAAATGCTTTTGCAAAATCCAGATACACCACGTCTACGGGCCTTCCTTTATCTAGATGGCAACTCACCTCCTCATAGAAGGTTAATAGATTGGTTTGGCAAGAACGATTCTTCATGAATCCATGCTGATTACTGCTAATGATACCGTTCTCATTACTAAAAATCTTGTATATAGTCCCTTATCATCCTCTCCAAGAGTTTACATACTATTGATGTTAGGCTAACTGGTCTGTAATTCCCAGGGATGTATTTTGGGCCCTTTTTAAATATTGGTGCTACATTGGCTTTTCTCCAATCAGCTGGTACTATTCCAGTCAGTAGACTGTCGGTAAAAATTAGGAACAATGGTCTGGCAATTACTTGACTGAGTTCCCTAAGTACCTGCGGGTGCAAGCCATCTGGTCCCTGTGATTTATTAATGTTAAGTTTCCCAAGTCTAATTTTAATTCTGTCCTCTGTTAACCAAGGAGATGCTTCCTGTGATGTGTCATGAGGATAAACACTGCAGTTTTGGTTACTGAAGCCCCCCGATTCCCTCATGAAGACTGAGGAGAAGAATAAATTCAATACCTTCGCCATCTCCCCATCCTTAGTAACCATGGGGCCAATATGGTCTGTCCTCCCGTACTGTATATGCCTCATAGCCACAAAGGATATAACTCCTCTTTGTTTGCACCAAATGTCTTTGCAAACCCAGATATTACCTTGTAAAGGTAGCAGTGACATCATCGTTATGCTGTTCATATCCTGTGCAGAGAGCAGAGCATTGGGAGGGGCTCAGAAGACCCCACCCACTACAGCAGGGGATGGAGACAAGACCAGTCAACCTGCACGAGGAGAGAGAGCAGCACTGACTGGTCTTTAATACAGGAAGCTCCTGCAGAGAGGCAAAGTTTTGCACTGGATTAATACATAGATCAGAAAGAAATACATAAAGTACACCAAGATTCAAGGAAGAATACACATGTTGAGTGTCGATATTTGCTTATCCCAGAAATCAGCATTTTAAAACAGACCTGTGCCTTAAAATGCAAGATCTCCTTTTATTGTCCAGGCCCCTTTTATTGTCCAGGCCCCTCCAACCTGTAAAAATCACCTGCTGGAAGTATTGCAAAATGTACCTATAAGGACAAAAGTCAGACTGTATAAGTATACAGTCTGACTTTTATCCTTACAGGTAGAAGACCTTACCTGTCTTCACAAGCAGCGCCTAGGTGAGAGTGACGTCACGTCCCTTCCGGCGGGATCCTGAGGGAGACAAAGCAGCCAAACCTTGTAAGAAAGACATGCTTGCAATGGACTGGAGGGTCCTCTTGTGGGATTTAGCCTTCTCTGGGTCAACCAACAATCTTCCTGGAAGGACGGTGATGTCATATCTAACACAATAGGAGGTAAGAGAGGACCTGGGCATTATAGGCGGACTGTGCGTTGTCCTTGTTAAAGATACAGTGCCTTGAAAAAGTATTCATACCCCTTCAAATTTTCCACATTTTATCATGTTACAACCAAAAATGTAAATGTATTTTATTGGGATTTTATGTGATAGAGCAACACAAAGTGTCACATAATTGTGAAGTGGAAGGAAAATGGTTTTCAACATTTTTTACAAATAAATATGTGAAAAGTGTGTGTGGGGGGGGGGCATTTGTATTCAGCCCCCTTTACTCTGATACCCCTAACTAAAATCTAGTGGAACCAATTGTCTCCAGAAGTCATCTAATTAGTAAATAGAGTCCACCTGTGTGTAATTTAATCTCAGTATAACTACAGCTGTTCTGTGAAGCCCTCAGAGGTTTGTTAAAGAACCTTAGTGAACAAACAGCATCGTTTAGGGCAAGGAACACACCAGACAGGTCAGGGATAAAGTTGTGGAGATGTATAAAGCAGGGTTAGGTTATAAAAAAAATCTCCCAAGCTTTGAACATCTCACGGAGCTCTGTTCAATCCATCATCGGAAAATGGAAAGAATATGGCACAACTGCAAACCTACCAAGACATGGCCGTCCACCTAAACTGACCGGCCGGGCAAGGAGAGCATTCATCAGAGAAGAGCCAAGAGGTCCATGGTAACTCTGGAGGAGCTGCAGAGATCCACAGCTCAGGTGGGAGAATCTGTCCACAGGACAACTATTAGTCGTGTTCTCCACAAATCTGCCCTTTATGGAAGAGTGACAAGAAGAAAGACATTGGTGAAAGAAAGTCATAAGAAGTCCTGTTTGCAGTTTGCGAGAAGCCATGTGGGGGACACAGCAAACATGTGGAAGAAGGTGCTCTGGTCAGATGAGACCAACATTTTAACATTTTGGCCTAAAAGCACACCATCTCTACTGTGAAATATGGTGGTGGCAGCATCATGTGGTGGGGATGCTTTTCTTTAGCGGGGACAGGGAAGCTGGACAGAGTTGATGGGAAGATGGATGGAGCCAAATACAGGGCAATCTTAGAAGAAAACCTGTTAGAGTCTGCAAAAGACTTGAGACCGGGGCGGAGGTTCACCTTCCAGCAGGACAACGACCCGAAACATACAGCCAGAGCTACAATGGAATGGTTTAGATCAAAGCATATTCATGTGTTAGAATTGCCCAGTCACAGTCCAGACCTAAATCCAATTGAGAATCTGTGGCAAAACTTGAAAATTGCTGTTCACAGACGCTCTCCATCCAATCTGACAGAGCTTGAGATATTGTGCAAAGAAGAATGGGCAAAAATGTCGCTCTCTAGATGTGCAAAGCTGGTAGAGACATTCCCAAAAAGCTGTAATTTCAGTGAAAGGCGGTTCTACAAAGTATTGACTCAGGGTGGCGCCATACAAATGCCCCCCCACACTTTTCACATATTTATTTGTAAAAAAATGTTGAAAACCATTTATCATTTTCCTTCCACTTCACAATTATGTGACATTTTGTGTTGGTCTATCACATAAAATCCCAATAAAATACATTTAAGTTTTTGGTTGTAACATGACAAAATGTGAAAAATGTCAAGGGGTGTGAAAACTTTCTCAAGGCACTGTAAATTTCCATACCACACCTATCCTAGAGGAGAAGTGTTGCTGTGCACCCAAGTATAGCATATGCTCGAGAAACTGACAATACTGACACTAGACCAGTGTTCAGCCGTTTCTGTTTTAATGTCCAAGGCAGTGATATTTGTTTCCATAATCATTAATAATACATTTTAGTGTTTTGTAGCCCCCGCGGCTCATCCCCAACCGGGGACAAAAAACACATGCTATTCCACCATTGTAAAGTCTGGCAGCTTGCCATGTTTCTCGGAGAAGCACCCACCCCTCACTCTCACACACCCCTCTGGGACAACCCACACATGCCCGAGCTGACCTCAACCCCTGACCATGGAATGTGGATAAACAAAGGCATTATATACCTTTCGCATGTCGTGGCCAATGGAATGGTCAAAACCTTCCAGAACCTTAAAGATAACTTTGCACCACCCAACCACATGTTTTTTCGCTACCTCCAACTCCGACACGCGCTCAACACACAGTTCGGGGGCTCCTTTCCAGCCCTCGAAGTCCCATTGTTGGTGGACATTGTACTGGGTAGGGATCCACAAAAACGAATCTCTTACATTTACACGTATCTCCTAACACCTGTGGCCACTGCCACCGCTAACCAATTGAAAACCAGATGGGAGTCCGACCTGGGTACGGTGTCGGAGGAGGACTGGGAGGAGGCCCTCACAAACTGCAAAATTGTATCTCCAAAACTCTCTGACCGCCTCACTCATCTATACATTCTTCACAGATCGTACCTAATGCCCTACCGCATATCCAAATACAGACCAGGACATGACCCTAAATGCCCCAGCTGTAATCACCCTGACGCCTCCTTCTACCACTCGCTTTGGACTTGCCCGTCTGTACAGGGATTCCGGACCCAGGTGGTCCGGTTCCTCCATGACCGTATGGGCTCCCCGCTGTCCCTATGCCCCCCGCCAGTGTATATTGGGTCTCTTCTCACTTTCTGAGGGTGAGAAGTACCTCAATATATTTCTACAGGAAAAGTTGTTCCTCGTCAGATTACAGATAGCCAAGAAGTGGATGAGAGGATCCCCCCCACACTACAACAATGGATCAGAGCGGTTAATAATCCCCTTCCGTACAAAAAACGACTTTATATCCACAGGGGCTGCCCCGATAAATACCATAAATTTTGGGACCGATGGTTGGACGATTCCTCCACTTGTGACGCGGAGGCAGGGCCGTCTTTAATATTGATTGGACCCTGGGCAAAAATTTTCTTGGCCCCCCCCCCCATGCAACTTCGCTCTCCACCTGCTCTGAGACATACAATAAATAGCAACTAGACTTATGCCGGCCATACACGGTTCGAATTTCATAAGAATTTTCTTTCGAAAATCTTATGAAAGAATTTTCGTATGAATTTCGCACCATTAGTGGGCTGCAACAACGGCCGATTTTCGTGCGGCAATCAAATTTGAGGAATCGGACATGTTGGAAATTTTTAGAAAAACGAACGATTTTCTAATCAATGATGGGCGAATCGTGCGAGAAATGTAATAAGAAAAGAAAATTTACGGAGAGAAAAGAAGATTCCCGGCCAAGAAAATTCTTTTCTGTAGCAACATGCGGTGAAATTGAATGCTTGGTCGGCCGAATTTCGAAAATCAATGGTGGCATCATCGGGTCACAAAAAAAACCCGAACTTTCTGATTTTGAAAGAAAATTCGTTCGAAATTCGACCGTGTATGGCCTGCTTTAAAATCAGTTTACTGTATCAGATCGGGCAGCAATTGTGATTGGTTGCTAGAGGTTACAGCATATCATTACGGCTCACTGATTAGTTGCTAGAGGTTAGAGAAAATGATTTCTGCTTGTTAATTGGTTGCTATAGATTACTGTACAGTAATACTGCTCACTGAGTGGTTGTTAGAGGTTACAGCACATCATCTCCTCACTGCAGGGGGGCATGATATACATATGAATGCCGCCTTTATTTACATACTAATGCCGCCAGCCGCAGCTATTTACATATGAATGCCGGTTGTTTACATGTAAACACAGGGTCTGCAGGTGAGTCATATGTACACAACAATAGGGCAGATCTGGGCAGCATTAGTAGCAGCACTTCACACTGAGATATCGGGGCACAGTACAGGACTAAAACTACAAGGGACAAGGGAATTTAAACTGGGATAGTTGGAAAGTATGAGGCAGCTGCTTTGGGCCCCACAACAATGACAGGGCCCAGGGCAGCTGCCCCTTTTGCCCTGCCTTAAAGACGGCCCTGCGCGGAGGTCTAGACATACATCTCTGTGGCGATCTTATTGTTTCTATTCAGGCTCCTCAGCACTCTCCCCCATTACCCTTGCAAAACGACATCACCTGGCAGAAAGTATTAAGCAAGCTCCCCTACTGATTCATATTATGCTTACATGTATATCATTTGGATTGATTCGCAATTGTAGCGCCTGTTGCACTGTCTACACGTTTGTTCAAATATTTTATATACTTAATAAACGTTGTTCTTGATCAAAAAAAAAAAAATACATTTTAGGCGTATTAGGCCTCGTGTACACTGCTGCTGGTAAACGGATGTTTAGGAGCAGCTGGGCATTTTTTTCAATTGCTCCTGAACTCTCCCCTATGTTACCTTATCAGTACATGTACACGGGGTCGTTTACAGTCATTTCTAGGCAGTTGAGTTTAGAGTCTTTTTTTGGAACGCAAAAAAATGGGTTCAGAAGCTGAGTTTAGAGGCATTTCAAGCGCCAAAGGCTTCTAAATGCGGCTAAAATGTGGTAACTCACGTTTAGCCGCGTTTGGTTTACAGGTATTTTTTCATTTTTGGCAATTTTTTAAATTTATTTTTTAAACGCTTCTAAACGCAAACGTGGCAAAACGCCGCTAAGCGCGGCATGTAAACGCAGCAAAACGTTACTATCTGTCAAGTTAAATCGTTCAGGAGAGGTTGTAAAAACGTCCCGTGTACATGAAGCCTTAGGGTGTTAACAGCTTATTAATTATGCCATTAGATTGATTGTGAAATCTGGATTACATAGAAGTGTGTTATTACTCAAAGCTATATGTCTTTTGGGTCACAATGACCCTTTGCAGCAGGATGTAGCTTGAGGGAAACCGCAGATATTCAAAATACAGGAAAAAGGAAAGAGCAAAGAGAAAATAACAGTTTGACTAAAGCAGGGGCGCTTCTAGGTCTACAAAAGATCTGGGGCTAGAGCCCATAGCAGCGTGGTAAAGAAAGTCATACGCTTGGGTGGGCATACACATGTATATACAGTAATATATGTGTGTGTGTGTGTGTATATATCCCAGGAGAGCCCCCCACTTACATCAGGGTCCCTAGGGAGCCCCCCCTTACATCAGGGTCCCCACAGAGCACCCCCTTACATCAGGGTTCCCAGAGAGCCTCCTCCTTACATCAGAGTCTCCAGAGAGCCTCCCCCTTGCTTCAGGGTCCCCAGAGAGCTTCCCTCTTACATCAGGGTTTCCAGAGAGCCCCCTTTACATTAGGGTCCCCAGAGAGCCTCCCCCTTATAATCAGGTTTCCCAGAGAGCCTCCCCCTTAAAATCAGGGTTCCCAGAGAGCCTCCCCTTGCATCAGGGTCCCCAGAGAGCCCCCCACTTAGTTCAGGGTCCCCAGAGAGCCCCCCCACTTAGTTCAGGGTCCCCAGAGAGCCCCCCCACTTAGTTCAGGGTCCCCAGAGAGCCCCGCCACTTAGTTCAGGGTCCCCAGAGAGCCTCCCCTCCCCTTAGGGACCCCTGCAGAAACTCAGGGCTATGGGCCCCAGATTCGGGGCTATAGCCCCAAAAGCCACGCCTTAGTGACGCCACTGGACTAAAGTATATTAAGACTAGTATCCATTTTGTATCATGTTTAAAGCAGTACTCTTAAAGGTTCATCTTTCTCAGTCCTCCTAAAACCTACGGGGGAAAAAAGCCTGTAAAGACAAAAGTCTAACTCTATAATTACCTTATCCATCTTCCACAATGAGCGCCCATGAGTCAGTGACGTCACATCCCTTTCAGGCGTGATCCTGGGGAATACAGAGCTGTCAAAGCCCCTGAGAAAGACACTCTTGCAATGGACTGAAGGATATTCTTGTGTGATTCGGCCTGTTTGGCATTCCCCGGGAATCTTCCTAGAAGGACAGTAATATCATGTCCAACGACAGGAGGAGACCTGGGCTGTATAGGTGGACTGTGTGTTGTCCATTTAAAGCCTACGGGGGAAAAAGTCTATAAAGACAAACGTCAGACTTTACAATTCCAGCTGCTAAACCGAGTATAGGCACCAGGTCAAAAGTCGTTGCTATTAGTGACTCAAATAGCCTAAATTAAAAAAAAAAAAAATACGCGATAAATTTTTATTGGTTCAGATTATAATTACTTTACACATCTTCCACAATGAGCACCTATATGACAACATTGACGTCACACCGCTTCCAGCGGGATCCTGGGGAATACAGAGCAGCCCAAACCTTGTGAGAAAGACCCACTTGCCACTGGAAAGGATAAGTTTGACCTGTTTTGCTTTCCCCAGGAATCTTCCTAGAAGCAAACAAGGGGAAGGGGAGTTGGGACTTTAAATAAAATTGCGATGGGTAGAGTCGCAAATTTCCATCCCTATGACTATAATGTAATATAAAAAACTCACAGGCAAAAGCGAGCGAGTGAAGGAAGAGGTTGGGACTTTAAATGAAGCCAATGGTTTGCAAACCGACACATAAACGGTGGGTCAATAGGTTTTGATTAAAAGTTTATACAGACAATGGTACAGGCGTATGAAATTAGCGGACCTCCAGCTGTTGCAAAACTACAAGTCCCATCATGCCTCTGCCTCTGGGTGTCATGCTTGTGGCTGTCAGAGTCTTGCTATGCCTCATGGGACTTGTAGTTCTGCAACAGCTGGAGGTCCGCTAATTGCATATCCCTGCGCCTAGTAGATACTTGCCAGCACACCAAGGATCGGCGCAAGGTGGCGCCCAAACGGTTTAGTTTATTGCATGATCACAACACAAAGAGGTGCACTAACTAACGCACCTCTTTGTGTTGTGATCATGCAATAAACTAAACCGTTTGGACGCCACCTTGCGCCGATCCTTGGTGTGCTGGCAAGTATCTACATTGTGACTTGAACCAGTATCCAGCTGGTTGTTGCTGCAGCACCCAAATCTTTAGAGCTTATACCAGGAACGTGTGCGATGGGAATATGAAACATTAGTCCCTAGTAGTTTCTAATCTGCCATGCAAGCAGACCTTTAACTACAGTGCCTTGAAAAAGTATTCATACCCCATGAACATTTCCATATTTTGTCATGGTACAACCGAAAACGTAAATGTATTTTATTGGGATTTTATGTGATAGACCAACACAAAGTGGCACAAAATTGTGAAGTGGGAGGAAAATGATAAATGTCCCCCACATGGCTTCTCACAAACTACAAACAGGACTTCTTATGACTTTCTTTCACCAATGTCTTTCTTCTTGTCACTCTTCCATAAAGGGCAGATTTGTGGAGAACACGACTAATAGTTGTCCTGTGGACAGATTCTCCCACCTGAGCTGTGGATCTCTGCAGCTCCTCCAGAGTTACCATGGACCTCTTGGCTCTTCTCTGATGAATGTTCTCCTTGCCCGGCTGGTCAGTTTACGGACGGCCATGTCTTGGTAGGTTTGCAGTTGTGCCATACTCTTTCCATTTTCCGATGATGGGTTGAACAGAACTCCCTGAGATGTTCAAAGCTTGGGATATTTTTTTATAACCTAACCCTGCTTTAAACTTCTCCACAACTTTATCCCTGACCTGTCTGGTGTGTTCCTTGGCCTTCATGATGCTGTTTGTTCACTAAGGTTCTCTAACAAACCTCAGAGGGCTTCACAGAACAGCTGTATTTATACTGAGATTAAATTACACACAGGTGGACTCTATTTACTAATTAGGTGATTTCTGAAGGCAATTGGTTCCACTAGATTTTAGTTAGGGGTAGGGGGCTGAATACAAATGCCCCCCCCCCCCCCCCCCCACACACACACTTTTCACATATCTATTTGTAAAAAAAATTGAAAATCATTTATCATTTTCCTTCCACTTCACAATTATGTGCCACTTTGTGTTGGTTTATCACATAAAATCCCAATAAAATACATTTACGTTTTTGATTGTAATATGAAAAAATGTGGGAAATTTCAAGGGGTATGAATACTTTTTCAAGGCACTGTACCTTTGTGCCGTCAGATACCAAATCTGGCTTTACCACAAGCTAGATACTGAGCCCTGGGCTAACATTAGCTATGGAATCCCACACCAGAAGGGACAGGGTTAACTCAAATAACAGGAGCTGCATATAATCTCTATCGCAATAACCAGGTTCACCTACAGCAAGGTGATCTTTACACATTCACACTAGTCACAGATCAAACTATCCGGTATAGTGCTTGTAAGATAAGAAGATGTACGTATACTTCTGTTAGCTGTATATACATATACACTATATTACCAAAAGTATTGGGACGTCTGCCTTAACACATATATGAACTTTAATGACATCCCAGTCTTAGTCCGTAGGGTTCAGTATTGAGTTGGCTCCGCCCTTTGCAGCTATAACAGCTTCAACACTTCTGGGAAGGCCGTCCACAAGGTTTAGGAGGGTGTCTATGGGAATGTTTGACCATTCTTCCAGAAGTGTATTTGTGAGGTCAAGCACTTATGTTGGACGAGAAGGCCTGGCTCACAGTCTCCACTCTATTTCATCCCAAAGGTGTTCTATCAGGTTGAGGTCAGGACTCTGTGCAGGCCAGTCGAGTTCCTCCATCCCAAATTCGCTCATCCATGTCTTTATGGAACTTTCTTTGTGCACTGGTCCACATCATTTGGTAGAGGGGGGATTATGGTGTGGGGTTGTTTTTCAGGGGTTGGGCTTGGCCCCTTAGTTCCAGTGAAGGGAACTCTTAAGGCGTCAGCATACCAAGACATTTTGGAAAATGTTTGCAACTTTGTGGGAACAGTTTGGGGACGGCCCCTTCATGTTCCAACATGACTGCGCACCGGTGCACAAAGCAAGGTCCATAAAGACACGGATGAGTGAGTTTGGGGTGGAGGAACTTGACTGGCCTGCACAAGAGTCCTGACCTTCAATCCGATAGAACAACTTTGGCATGAATTAAAGCAGAGATTGCGAGCCATGCCTTCTCATCCAACATCAGTGCCTGACCTCACAAACGCTCTTCTGGAAGAATGGTCAAACATTCCCATAGACACCCTCCTAAACCTTGTGGACGGCCTTCCTAGAAGAGTTAAAGCTGTTATAGTTGCAAAGGGCGGGGCCAACTCAATATTGGACCCTATGGACTATGACTGGGATGTCATTAAAGTTCATGTGCGTGTAAAGGCAGGCGTCCCAATACTTTTGGTAATAAAGTGTATATAAATACACACAGATAGCCTTTTAAAAATTGACAGTACTGTACTTACACCCTCCTGCCAGGTCCTGCACTGTAGGGGGAGGCAGAAAGCACACACTGTGCAAATCACCTCTCCCTTGCTTTCACTTTCTTAGGTGTAAACACAGCCTGACCGAACTCCCAAAGTGCCAATGTACAGATCGGCTGAGGATCGGGAAGCTCGGTCTCATGTGACGACCTCTAAAGAAGGTGTCCATATACTTTTGGTAATATAGTGTATACAGTGGGGATGGAAAGTATTCAGACCCCCTTAAATTTTTCACTCTTTGTTATATTGCAGCCATTTGCTAAAATCATTTAAGTTAATTTTTTTCCTCATTATTGTACACACAGCACCCCATATTGTACACACAGCACCCCATATTGTACACACAGCACCCCATATTGTACACACAGCACCCCATATTGACAGAAAAACACAGAATTGTTGACATTTTTGCAGATTTATTAAAAAAGAAAACCTGAAATATCACATGCTCCTAAGTATTCAGACCCTTTGCTGCGACACTCATATATATAACTCAGGTGCTGTCCATTTCTTCTGATCATCCTTGAGATGGTTCTACACCTTCATTGGAGTCCAGCTGTGTTTGATTAAACTGATTGGACTTGATTAGGAAAGCCACACACCTGTCTATATAAGACCTTACAGCTCACAGTGCATGTCGGAGCAAATGAGAATCATGAGGTCAAAGGAACTGCCTGAAGAGCTCAGGGACAGAATTGTGGCAAGGCACAGATCTGGCCAAGGTTACCAAAAAAGTTTCTGCTGCACTTAAGGTTCCTAAGAGCACAGTGGCCTCCATAATCCTTAAATAAAAGACTTTTGGGACGACCAGAACCCTTCTTAGAGCTGGCTGTCCGGCCAAACTGAGCTATCGGGGGAGAAGAGCCTTGGTGAGAGAGGTAAAGAAGAACCCAAAGATCACTGTGGCTGAGCTCCAGAGATGCAGTCGGGAGATGGGAGAAAGTTGTAGAAAGTCAACCATCACTGCAGCCCTCCACCAGTTGGGACTTTATGGCAGAGTTCCCCGACGGAAGCCTCTCCTCAGTGCAAGACACATGAAAGCCCGCATGGAGTTTGCTAAAAAACACCCGAAGGACTCCAAGATGGTGAGAAATAAGATTCTCTGGTCTGATGAGACCAAGATAGAACTTTTTGGCCTTAATTCTAAGTGGTATGTGTGGAGAAAACCAGGCACTGCTCATCACCTGTCCAATACAGTCCCAACAGTGAAGCATGGTGGTGGCAGCATCATGCTGTGGAGGTGTTTTTCAGCTGCAGGGACAGGACGACTGGTTGCAATCGAGGGAAAGAGGAATGCGGCCAAGTACAGGGATATCCTGGACGAAAACCTTCTCCAGAGTGCTCAGGACCTCAGATTGGGCCGAAGATTTACCTTCCAACAAGACAATGACCCTAAGCACACAGCTAAAATAATGAAGGAGTGGCTTCACAACAACTCCATGACTGTTCTTGAATGGCCCAGCCAGAGCCCTGACGTAAACCCAATTGAGCATCTCTGGAGAGACCTAAAAATGGCCGTCCACCAACGTTTACCATCCAACCTGACAGAACTGGAGAGGATCTGCAAGGAGGAATGGCAGAGGATCCCCAAATCCAGGTGTGAAAAACTTGTTGCATCTTTCCCAAAAAGACTCATAGCTGTATTAGATCAAAAAGGTGCTTCTACTAAATACTGAGCAAAGGGTCTGAATACTTAGGACCATGTGATATTTCAGTTTTTCTTTTTTAATAAATCTGCAGAAATGTCAACAATTCTGTGTTTTTCTGTCAATATGGGGTGCTGTGTGTACAATATGGGGTGCTGTGTGTACAATATGGGGTGCTGTGTGTACAATATGGGGTGCTGTGTGTGTACAATATGGGGTGCTGTGTGTACAATATGGGGTGTTGTGTGTACATTAATGAGGAAAAAAAAATGAACTTAAATGATTTTAGCAAATGGCTGCAATGTAACAAAGAGTGAAAAATTTAAGGGGGTCTGAATACTTTCCATCCCCACTGTATATCCAAAAGCTATGGGCATTTGCGCATAGGAACACTTGCCTAATAATCCCTGCATCTGGTCTGGATTAGCAGCAGCTTCTCCATGGACAGGGCATGTTTTCCCAGATTCTCCTTCTTCGTTTCTTTGTTTTGGGGTTTCCAACCCTTGCATGTAAATAGCTCTGTGATAGCACAGTTATTTGCAAATACAGACAGTAAATGAGAGCAGATCCCTACAATTTTTATTTATTTATTTACTAGAGTTATGTTTTAAGTCCATCTCATCATCACCACCATTAACAGGTGAAAAAAAAATTGACTAGTCATTTGTACCATACACACATCAATAAGCAACGTAAACACACAAAAAGCCAAAAAAAACAAGTCCATCATTCTCCTTCTCTTCCTTTTGCTGCTCGTCAAATGACAATAAAAGACCCTTGCTGAAATTGGACCCCTATGATTTCAGGGACTCGCGGGACATGTTCTCTTCCTTGTAATTGGACATATGGATAGCTCATTGTTTGTCACAAATCACTTCTGCAATTCTACCTCTTAGGCATTCATGGATTACTTTACGTTGTTATCATGTCATAAAGATAACGCCATAGTTATTTCTATTAATATAGATATGAACAATAATGAATATGTCTTTGTGTGAGTGCACCTGTCAGTAAAGAAATGTGCATTGAGAGGCATGTCATGACACCCTCATTTGTTCTTGTGGTGATTATACTGCTGCCGTCCCCAAGGTATCCAGAAAAATGCAAGATAATACCTTATTTCCATGTCCTGGTTACTAGTAATCAAAGAAATCAACATTCGTTATCCACGTGACCTCCAGAAAATGTACCCCCTCCTTCAAAGGCCAGGCCATTTTATTTCTGTTTAGTACTTTAACTGACAATTGCGCAGTCATGCAACGCTGTACCCAAACTAAATTTGTAGCATTTTTTTTTTCACAAAAATATAACTTTCATTTGGTGGTATTTGATCACCACTGGGGTTTTTTTTTTCGTTTCCATAATGTTTTATTAAGGATTTTCTAAGTTATAATACAGAGAATGGAAGAACATAGAAAACCAGAAGTTACAAGGGCTCAACGGGCCTAAAGAACTACATGTATAGCATAACCGTAACAGTGGTTTATCGTTTAACCCATATAAAATGGCCAAAAGTAGTATAATAGCATTGTAATGTGCTGAAAGATATACAGGATCTCACAAAAGTGAGTACGCCCCTCACATTTTTGTAAATATTTTATATAGCGATAGATAGATAGATAGATAGATAGATAGATAGATAGATAGATAGATAGATAGATAGATAGTAGGCATGTGCAATTCGTTTCGTTCCGAATTAGTTTTTTAACGAATTTCGACAAATTCGTTAATTCGGGAATATCCGAATTAACGAAAACCCGTTTAACGAATTTTTTCCGAATATTCGTAAATTCGATAAAGTTGGACATTCGTAAATTCGGGCATTCGTACATACAAATTTGTAAATTCGAAAATTCGGAAATCTGAAATAATAGTTAACTAATAATAACTTAACTATTAGTAATTACTAGTAACTTTTAAATTATAGGTATTGTAATTTGGTTGTTAGTGAACGTAACACATACAAATTTATCCGAAGTTATGAATGATCCAAAAAAACGGAATGGAATGTAATGAATTAATAATAATAAATAACAATAATAATAATAACAACATTTTATTATTATTATTTATTATTAATTTGTTCCGTTCAATTTGTTTAGATTCAGCATTTGTTTTGGATAATATGTAACTTCGGATAAATTCGTATTTGTTACGTTCACTGACAGTCAAATTTGAAAGGAAATTACAATACCTATAATTTAATAGTTAGTTACTATTTCAGATTTTTTTTGAATTTTCCGGTTTTTGGATTTTCAAACTTAGAATTTCGAAATTTCCAAATTTTCTAATTTACAAATGTACGATTTTACGAATTTACGAATGTACGAATTTACGAATGTACAAATGTAAAATGTACGAATGAACGAATGTTCGAATTTACGAATGTACGAATGTACGAATCGCGATCATAACGAATGACCCGAAAAACGAAAAAAATAATAAACTAATGAAACGAAAACGAAAATGAATGAATTTTTTTGGCTGTGCACATGTCTAATAGATAGATAGATAGATACAGTATCTCACAAAAGTGAGTACACCCCTCACATTTTTGTAATTATTGTATGATATTTTTTCATGTGACAACACTGAAGAAATGACACTTTGCTACAATGTAAAGTAGTGAGTGTACAGCTTGTATAACAGTGTAAATTTGCTGTCCCCTCAAAATAACTCAACACACAGCCATTAATGTCTAAACCGCTGGCAACAAAAGTGAGTACACCGCTAAGTGAAAATGTCCAAATTGGGCCCAAAGTGTCAATATTTTGTGTGGCCACCATTATTTTCCAGCACTGCCTTAACCCTCTTGGGCATGGAGGTCACCAGAGCTTCGCAGGTTGTCACTGGAGTCCTCTTCCCCTCCTCCATGATGACATCACAGAGCTGGTGGATGTTAGAGACCTTGTGCTCCTCCACCTTCTGTTTGAGGATGTCCCACAGATGATCAATAGGGTTTAGGTCTGGAGAAAGGCTTAAAAGAAAAGAGAATAATTAACAATTAATTACAAACCGCGCTCCCTTTAAAGGGCAAGTGCAAGTAGGATAATAACTAACACAAAAATATATAGAAATACTGTGTCATTGGTGACAACCATAAGTAAATTTCAACTAAAAAGTCCAATCAAAGAAACATCAAAGTGTTTAGGTGATGAAATACCAAGCAATAAGAAAAAAAAAAAAAAATCAAAAAGTCAATCAAAGTTCAAAATTTAAGATAAATTCTCAAAAACTTCTGGATAAATCATCAAGGGAGTAATATTCCGCCACCATCACCGGCCACACAGTCCACTCACCAGATTGTAGTGACTCCCATTACAGGAGTCAAAGACTTCATAGACATGCCAGAAAGATTCCCACGATCACGGCTTGGTCCAAGTGCTAAGAATCAGGAATGCTGTGACTGCATGGACACTGGATGGATTTTGTTGAACCCTCAGATCGAGATTTGTTATTGAAGACCATTAATGCCCTGAATGAGGAGAAAGTAAATGGAAGGCTCCCATCGTGAAATATGCCAAAAAAATTATTTAAAACAGGATAAAAAAACGCGAAAGCCAAACGTGGGTCTGTGCGGACAGTCTAACAAATGAACGCCGCTACGAAATCAGCTGCGTAGCAGGTGGAAGTGACGTGTCACGTTCGGTAAATCCGACCGGTTTCGTCAGTACGTTCTGACGTCATCAGGTATCGTACTGATGCTGAGTATGAACGTTGTCTCTCAGAGGCCGGAAGTGGCCTATTTTAGATATGTGAACTCAATGTTGGAGTTGACTATGTTGTAGATTGAGCTGGTTTCTTGAAACAAGAGAGGTTGGTTAGGGAAATCTCTATGTGATAATGTGTGAGGGTAGTCATCGGGGTGACGCATGATACGAGGTGGTAATTACATACGTCTAATGGGGTTTCCAAGGTTGACAGACCTGCTGGTAACCTTGTATAGATACATTAGTTTGTTTGGGCTAATAATGGGGTGTATTACATGGGGGGGGAGGGATGTGGATGAGCTGAAAGGAGGAGTAGAGTATGGAGAAGGCTCTGGGTGCAAGAGCGGTAGGGGGTAAGAATGGAGAAGGCCGAAACAGGGGGGGCGAGTGCCTCCTACCTGACCCTGTTTTACGGCCTATCCGATCTCAACTATCCCCAGATCTTTCTGTAGGTTAGGTAGGTGTGGGGTCATCGATAAAGAGAGAAAGAATGTCTTGGTATCATTCCTATTCATTTGGGTTTGGACTCCATGGTTTGAGTGTATTCAGCTGGTGCTGCTGCTGGGGGATCAATTGTTGTTGGAAGGGATCTACTGTTGAGGGAGTGGTCTATTGTTGCTGACTGCTGGAAAGTCTATTGATGCTGGGAAATCTGTTTTTGCTGCCAGGGTCTATTCTTATTGGGATCCATTGTTGTTAGGGGGTCTATTGTTGCTGGAAGGGTCTAATGCTGCTGGTTGCAGGAGATCTACTGTACTGCTTTTCTTGTTATTATTACTTATCACAAAATAATACTTGGTTCTGTATTCTTTAAAAGGGGCAGTACTTGGAGGTGGGTAGGGGGTGGGACCAATCGATGTCGCTCAGAGGTGGGTAGGGGGGTGGAGACCTGAGAAGAAGTGACTCAGAAGGGGGGGGGTTCCTGCACCTATTCTCTGAGAAAAAAAAGTCAAAAAGCCCTGGCTAGAAGCAGTGGCGGCTGGTGCTTAATATTTTGGGGGGGTGGCAAACCAATGACACCCCCTGCATGGGAGACAGGTGGGAAGGCGGCGATGACCCCCCCCCCCCGTGGGAGACAGAGGAGAAGGCAGCGATTAGAGGCCTCCTTACCTTAGGAGGCAGATGACAAGGATCCGGGGTAGGGCTGCTGCTCCTCGCTCCGGGGCCCTTGCTTCTCCTCCCTAGACTCCCTGGCCAATCAGGTCTCAGAACTCGCTTCCTGATTGTCCGGGAGGAGAATTAGGAAGACAATAGCGAATATTAAGTGGGTGGGCTCGGGGACACCTGATGTACACCTGAGATGTAAGGAAGCACTCCGGTGGGGACACCTGAGATGTAAGGAAGCACTCCGCTGCGGACACCTGAGATGTAAGGAAGTACTCTGCTGGGGACACCTGAGAAGTAAGGAAGCACTCCGCTGGGGACAAATGAGATGTAAGGAAGCACTCTGCTGGGGACACCTGAGATGCAAAGAGGGACTCTACTGGGGACACCTGATGGCATCTGGTGGCAGGCAACGTGGCAAGTGACACGCTCAGGGCTCCCACTGATTCTGCATTATGGTGAGTTGAACTTTTTCATTTTATATTACAATGTAATAATAGAAATAATGCACTTCAATCACCCTGACACCATAACAACCATGGTGCCGGGATGATTGAAGCGCTAACACCAGATGTTTGGAGTACCTTTATCTGCTGATTGTTAAACTTTCTGGAACACACATATTTCTATTGTGGTGTGGGATCTGGGCCTGCTGTCCCTCCATCCCTCTTTTTTTCCTTCCTTCTCTCTCTCTCTTTCTTTGTTTCTCCCTCCATCCCTCGTTATTTCAGACTATAACCACACCCCCTTTGAGTCACGCCCCTTTAAGACACTCCCAATATTACACTTAAACAATGCCCATTTTTCGCACGCCACATTTTCCTTTTCCCTGCTAGGCCACACCTACAAACGAATGTCTCCTAATTATAATAAGACTGCCCACAGACAAAAAAAAAAATGTCCCTATACATTTTTTTACAATGTTGGAAACTATGCATTCTGCCGCAGTGAAACTGCGGCGTCTGGTCGGCAAGAGGTTAAAGTATAACTAAAGGTAAAATTTGTATTTTTTTTAGCTTTGGCTCTGGATTTGGAGCGGGGAGGTTTTAGGAACCTATTTGTTTCTATTGGTTTCCCCGTTAGGGATGTGCAGTTGCGGTCCACTCTCTTTTGCAGCTCAGTGTTCTGTGAGAGTGAATGTGGACTGCGCATGCATGGGTAGGAAACAAAGCCGGAAGTCCTCATTTGTGGGTTTCAGGGGCTGTGCATCCAACTCTGGCTCCATCCTGCCATCCGCGGGACAATAATTATGAGAAGCTGAGAAAGGAAGAATTTATTTGCAAAGCAGAGCACAATATTTTATTGTGTTAAGGAAACGACACTCACCGGCCACTTTAATAGGTATACCTGTTCAATTGCTTGGTAACACAAATTGCTAATCAGCCAATCACATGGCAGCAACTCAATGCATTTAGGCATCTAGATGTGGTGAAGAGGACTTGCTGAAGTTCAAACATCAGAATGGGGGAAGAAAGGGGGTTGAAGTGACTTTGAACGTGGCATGGTTGTTAGTGTCAGATGGGCCGGTCTGAGTATTTCTGTGATTTTCACACACAACCATCTCTCGGGGTTTACAGAGAATGATGGGAAAAAGTGCACTGGTGCCCAGTCATGTTGGGACAGGAAGGGGCCGTCCCCAAACTGTTCCCACAAAGTTGGGAGCATGAAATTGTCCAATATGTCTTGGTATGCTGACGCCTTAAGAGTTCCCTTCACTGGAACTAAGGAGCCAAACCCAACCCCTGAGAAACAACCCCCACACCATATTCCCCCCTCCACCAAATGATTTGGACCAGTACACAAAGCAAGGTCCATAAAGACATGGATGAGCGAGTTTGGGGTGGAGGAACTTGACTGGCCTGCACAGAGTCCTGACTGCAGCCCGATAGAACACCTTTGGGATGAATTAGAGTGGAGACTGCGAGCCAGGCCTTCTCGTCCAACATCAGTGCCTGACCTCACAAATGCTCTTCTGGAAGAATGGTCAAACATTCCCATAGACACCCTCCTAAACCTTGTGGACGGCCTTCCCAGAAGAGTTGAAGCTGTTATAGCTGCAAAGGGCGGAGCCAACTCAATATTGAACCCTCCGGACTAAGACTGGGACGCCATTAAAGTTCATGTGCGTGTAAAGGCAGGCGTCCCAATACTTTTGGTAATATAGTATGTATATATACAGTGGGGACGGAAAGTATTCAGACCCCCTTATATTTTTCACTCTTTGTTATATTGCAGGCATTTGCTAAAATCATTTAAGTTCATTTTTTTTCCTCATTAATGTACACACAGCACCCCATATTGTACACACAGCACCCCATATTGTACACACAGCACCCCATATTGTACACACAGCACCCCATATTGTACACACAGCACCCCATATTGACAGAAAAACACAGAATTGTTGACATTTTTGCAGACTTATTAAAAAAGAAAAACTGAAACATCACATGGTCCTAAGTATTCAGACCCTTTGCTCAGTATTTAGTAGAAGCTCCTTTTGATCTAATACAGCCATGAGTCTTTTTGGGAAAGATGCAACAAGTTTTTCACACCTGGATTTGGGGATCCTCTGCCATTCCTCCTTGCAGATCCTCTCCAGTTCTGTCAGGGGGGATGGTAAACGTTGGTGGACGGCCATTTTTAGGTCTCTCCAGAGATGCTCAATTGGGTTTAAGTCAGGGCTCTGGCTGGGCCATTCAAGAACAGTCACAGAGTTGTTGTGAAGCCACTCCTTTGTTATTTTAGCTGTGTGCTTAGGGTCATTGTCTTGTTGGAAGGTAAACCTTCGGCCCAGTCTGAGGTCCTGAGCACTCTGGAGAAGGTTTTCGTCCAGGATATTCCTGTACTTGGCCACATTCATCTTTCCCTCGATTGCAACCAGTCATCCTGTCCCTGCAGCTGAAAAACACCCCCACAGCATGATGCTGCCACCACCATGCTTCACTGTTGGGACTGTATTGGACAGGTGATGAGCAGTGCCTGGTTTTCTCCACACATACCGCTTAGAATTAAGGCCAAAAAGTTCTATCTTGGTCTCATCAGACCAGAGAATCTTATTTCTCACCATCTTGGAGTCCTTCAGGTGTTTTTTTTTAGCAAACTCCATGCGGGCTTTCATGTGTCTTGCACTGAGGAGAGGCTTCCGTCGGGGAACTCTGCCATAAAGCCCCGACTGGTGGAGGGCTGCAGTGATGGTTGACTTTCTACAACTTTCTCCCATCTCCCGACTGCATCTCTGGAGCTCAGCCACAGTGATCTTTGGGTTCTTCTTTACCTCTCTCACCAAGGCTCTTCTCCCCCGATAGCTCAGTTTGGCCGGACGGCCAGCTCTAGGAAGGGTTCTGGTCGTCCCAAACATCTTCCATTTAAGGATTATGGAGGCCCCTGTGCTCTTAGGAACCTTAAGTGCAGCAGAAATTTTTTTTGTAACCTTGGCCAGATCTGTGCCTTGCCACAATTCTGTCTCTGAGCTCTTCAGGCAGTTCCTTTGACCTCATGATCCTCATTTGCTCTGACATGCACTGTGAGCTGTAAGGTCTTATATAGACAGGTGTGTGGCTTTCCTAATCAAGTCCAATCAGTATAATCAAACACAGCTGGACTCAAATGAAGGTGTAGAACCATCTCAAGGATGATCAGAAGAAATGGACAGCACCTGAGTTATATATATGAGTGTCACAGCAAAGGGTCTGAATACTTAGGACCATGTGATATTTCAGTTTTTCTTTTTTAATAAATCTGCAAAAATGTCAACAATTCTGTGTTTTTCTGTCAATATGGGGTGCTGTGTGTACAATATGGGGTGCTGTGTGTACAGTATGGGGTGATGTGTGTACAATATGGGGTGATGTGTGTACAATATGGGGTGCTGTGTGTACAGTATGGGGTGATGTGTGTACAATATGGGGTGCTGTGTGTACAATATGGGGGGCTGTGTGTACAATATGGGGGGCTGTGTGTACAATATGGGGTGCTGTGTGTACAATATGGGGTGCTGTGTGTACAATATGGGGTGCTGTGTGTACATTAATGAGGAAAAAAAAATGAACTTAAATGATTTTAGCAAATGGCTGCAATATAACAAAGAGTGAAAAATGTAAGGGGGTCTGAATACTTTCGGGTCCCTACTGCATATATACTGTACGATATATACAGAGTAAGTAATATCCTCCAGCACCTATCCTTCCGTTGCTTCCTGGTAATTCACGCTTCACTTCTATTATTTGCATACCTTTATGGTGACACCGTTCAGCTCCTGCAGGTGTCATGCAAATCTCAGCTCTCAGTATCTGCCAATACAATTGTTACATGTGTTTACTAACACACAGAAAATATTTAGTCATTGTGTGAAAGCGATCCATGGACACGTAAACATAATAGTCACACTATATATAACCAAATTATAACAAACACCAAGAGCAAAATGCAGCCAAGGAAACAACGGCTTCCAGCAGTAATTATATACTCTACATACATAATTGGTTGGTTTACCAAGACAACGCAATGTACAGAAGAAAAGGAGATTGCATACATTGCAATATCACTACGTGGCCAATTTAGACGATTGTACTCTTCCAACTTTGCAGTAACAGCTTGGCGAAAGTCCATAGGTGCGCCCCCCAAAGCTCAAACACAAAGCAACAGAGGCAGCGGCTAAGGGTGTCACTTTGGGTGGGGGGGCCATGGAACCCAGCTTACCGTAGAGAGCTCACCAGGCCAGGGGTGGATCTAGAGTCTGGCCTCGGGAGGGGCACTGCCAGAAAATACGTTTTTTTTTGTGGGTAATTTATCGGGGCAGTAGCTGGTGTTGGCGCTTTCATCATCACTGCACCATGGTGGTTATGGTGTCAGGATGATTGAAGCGCAATATTTCTATTATTACATTGTAATATAAAATGAAATGGTTCAACTCTCCATAATGCAGAATCAGTGGGAGCCCCCGAGTGTGTCGCTTTCCACGTCGACCTGCCTTCTGATGCAGCTTGTCACTTGCCACGTCCCTGCCACAAGCTGCGGATTGTCACTTGCCTGCCACCAGATGCTGATTGTCACTTGCCTGCCACCAGATGCTGATTGTCACTTGCCTGCCACCAGATGCTGATTGTCACTTGCTACGTCACCTGCTACACATTGCGGATTACACTTGCCACGTCACCTGCCACACATTGCGAATTACACTTGCCACATCACCTGCCACACATTGCGGATTACACGTGCCACGTCACCTGCCACACATTGCGGATTACACGTGCCACGTCACCTGCCACATGTTGCTGATTGTCACTTGCCACATCACCTGCCACACATTGCAGATCACACTTGCCATATCACCTGCCACACATTGCGGACAACACGTGCCATGTCACCTGCCACATGTTGCTGATTGTCACTTGCCACGTCACCTGCCACACATTGCGGATTACACTTGCCACGTCACCTGCCACACATTGCGAATTACACTTGCCACGTCACCTGCCACACATTGCGAATTACACTTGCCACATCACCTGCCACACATTGCGGATTACACGTGCCACGTCACCTGCCACATGTTGCTGATTGTCACTTGCCACATCACCTGCCACACATTGCAGATCACACTTGCCATATCACCTGCCACACATTGCGGACAACACGTGCCATGTCACCTGCCACATGTTGCTGATTGTCACTTGCCACGTCACCTGCCACACATTGCGGATTACACTTGCCACGTCACCTGCCACATGTTGCTGATCGTCACATCTCCTGCCACATGTTGCTTATTGTCATTGGCCTGCTAAGGTGCAGATTGTCAGAGTGAAGGCAGGCAGCAGAGAGATGATGTAATCTCTCTGCTGCCCACAGCTTTACAGTGAGGGCGGAACTGCAGTGATGCATGGCGGGTCGGTGAGATGATGTCATCTCTCTGCTCCCCGCCCGCCAGCTCACTGACTGGCCAGTCTCTCCGCTCACCTGCGCACCGGCCCGCCCCCTCACTCGATGTCTGCCCTGCACGCCCGCACACTCACTTGGAGACACCCCCCCCCACACTCATCCGCCGACCTGCCCGCTCAGGCTCTCTCTCACTTGCCGACCTCCGCTGACTGGCCCGCCCGCTCATTAACCCACACACTCGCCCTCCCGCCCGCTCACTCATACACTGACCGGCCTGCCAATCACGAATTTCTCGGAGGGGGCAATTGCCCCGTTGCCCCCCCTTCCCGCCCCCCGGATCCGTCCCTGCACCAGGCGCCTCTAATGTGTAAGTAGTAGTCACCCTGTGTCTATTAGGGACACAGGATGATGAGAACCCCAGTCTGGTCAGCCCTAACCAGACTCACCGTACAACTGCACCGTATTAACCCTGTTATTCTGGGTCTTATATGTGTGTTGAAAGAATGAAGAGGTTCTTTCACTCGGGACAGTAATATTTCTGAACAATATCCTTCAAGAAATATATTAAGATAAATAATTCCACCTTTCAGACTGCTAGAAAATAGTTTGAGCTTGGTCTCGTAGTCCGTTGTAGAGTTTTTACCAGATTGTTTGAGGTGGGGTGGGGGTTTGTTAAGTGGTTATTGTTAGGTGGCTGTATCCCATTGTTCTATTGTGTCTGTCTCCCCCTGGAGCAACCTATTATGGGATGTATATGTGTATGTGGATTAGCTGCTAAAGGGGAGGGGGGATTTCACCTGCAGCCCTTCCTAAAGGCTGTCTGTGTGTCTCTTGTTACTGAATGTAGTTTACCCCACTCTGTGTCATTATGCAAAGTAGGGGGGATTGTCCCCTAAGTGTATAACTCTCTATACCTATGTTTGAATAAACAGTTTTATGTTTCTTACCACCCTACACTGATGTCTCGACAAGTGACTGGGCGGGCTAAGGGATCTTGGATCATGCTGGTACTGGGCAAGGGAAGCTTATACAGGGGACATACTCCTCTTGAGTATGGGGGTCCGTCACAGTACTCTTCCAACTTTGCAGTAACAGCTTGGGGAAGGTTCATAGTTGTGCACCCCAAAGCTCAAACACAAAGCATCAGAAGCAGTGGCTAAGGGTGTACACGTGTCACAGCTGCTATGCTTTGTAGCCATGGCAGAAATTATAGACAGCAAAGCACATGTGAACGAGTCCTTAAAGAGGTTGTAAACCGCTGGTCTGGTCATTTTTTTTTTCTGGACCTGCAAGATAAAGGCATAATGTGCTAGTATGCATTGCATACTAGCACATTATGTAAAACTTACCTGAAAACAAAGCCCTCCAGTGATGTCATCGCTGGAGGCAGCGTCCATCTTCACCCGTCTCTCTTCCGGGTCCCCCGGATTCCCCGGTGACTGACCAGAGCCGCGATGGTGTCACTCCCATTAGTGGCACACGATTCTGAAGAAACGGCACGGGTAGCCATTCCTTCAGAGCGCTTGCGCCGATGACGTCATCGGCTGCATATATAGTAAATATCTCCTAAACAGTGCACATTTAGGAGATATTTACAGTACCTATGGGAAAGCCTTGTTATAGGCTTATCTATAGGTACAAACTATGCATGGGACTTTGCTTCCTCTTTAATTATTTTTTTTATTTTTTTTTTATTATAAATCTAAAAAAGATTTATAAATCTTTTTTTAGATTTGTGATTTTATTTTTACTTTTTTTTTTCTTACATTTTTAACTGCCCTGTTGGGGGGCTTTGGTAAAATATTAGGGGTCTAAATAGACCCCTAATGTATCACATTTGAGACCGAGAAAGGGACTGAGGACATAGATTCATCAATCCCTTTCTCTGTAGCCTCAGCTGCACAGATGAATGAATAGGAAGCACTCATATGCTTCCTATTCATGCAGAAACTGAAGCATTGTGGTGATAAGTATTTTGTATGGAATTTGTTAATGATAGCAAGAAAGGCAGTAAAATAGATCTAGCAACAATGGACACCCCAGCGACAATAGATCTCCCAACAGCCAGCAACATTAGACCCCCTCTTTCAACAGTAGATCCCTCCCAGCAACGATTGACCCCCTGCCACATAAGACCCACCCCCAGCAACAACAGTTCCCCCACCAGCAACAATAGACCTCCCTTCCAAAAATAGATCCCCTCCAGCAACAATAGACCTCCCTTCCAAAAATAGATCCCCTCCAGCAACAATAGATTCCCTAGCAGCCAGCATCAATAGACCCCCCAGCAGCTAGCAATATTAGACCCCTCCCTCCAGGGCTGGACTGGGACAAAAATTTGGCCCTGGACTTCATCCCGACCGGCCCACTTTAATTTTGAAAACATGCACAAAAACAGTATATAAACTATACGCAAATTGCGCAAAAAAAAATTCCACTGTAAGTATAAACAGCTTTTATTTTATTTCGAGAAAAAGATGGATTTCAACATTACAGACACCTTTAGAATGACACATGTAAGTTACACTCCGTTCAATTCATGGTGATTAGAGAGAGGAGAACCACCGGGTAACATAACACAGAGCGGGGATCTCCTGCTTACATGGCACGGCCGCTGTGTGCAGTCTATCATAGGAGCTCATCCAGGAGGCGGGACTTCGTATGACAGCGGCCGATGTCCCCCCGGGGGCCCCACTCTGCTCCAGCTTGCGGGGACAGACTTGGTCCAGGGGCAGTGTCCCTGGAAACTGGATTCTTCTGGTCACTCTAGACTAGTGGCCAGCAGGCCCCACAGGTCAGTGGCCAGCAGGACCCACAGGTCCATGGCCAGCAAGACCCACAGGTCCGTGGCCAGCGAGACCCACAGGTCCACCAGCCTGTGGGTCCTGCTGGGAGATGGCTGCAGACCTGTGGGTTCTGCTGGCCACTGACCTGTGGGTCCAACTGAGAGCAGACAATAGCCTATGGGTCCTGTTGGCCGCTGGCCTGTGGGTCCTGCTGGGAGCTGGCCAGAGCCTATGGGACCTGATGGAAGCTGGACATGGCCTATGGGTCCTGCTGGCCGCTGGCGTGTAGGTCATGGCCAGCAGGACCCACAGGTGACTGGCCAGCAGGACCCACAGGTCCACCGGCCAGCTCCCAACAGGACCCAGAGGCCCTGGGCAGGTCCCAGCAGGAGCCACAGGCCAGCGGCCAGCAGGATCCATAGGGTATTCTTCCGCTCCCAGCAGGACCCACAGGTCCACAGCCAGCTCCCAGGAGGATTCACAGGTGACTGGCCAGCAGGACACACAGATCCGCGGCCAGCTCCCAGCAAGATTCACAGCCCATGGGCACCGGGGCAGGGTAAATCAGGTGTATGGGGGGGAATAGATAGGATGATCATGTGTGGGTGTCAGGGTCTCTCACCTCTCACCAGCTATGGGCGAAGGCAGCTGCCAGCTATGCCTCAGCAGGACAGGTCCTGCTTTTTGCATGGCCTTGGCCTCCTCCAGTCCTGGAGGGGTGGGTTATGCTCCTGTCTCCTGGGGTCAACTTCTGGTGCATGCATCATGCACAGTGTACTGCAGCCAGCGGCGCGCCCAGACCAGCCACGTGTGTGTCCAGTCCAACGCTCCATGATCCGACCATGGCAGAGCTCAAATTAATGGATTTGCGAGCCGCGCAGCCATTACTTTTACAAGCTGTCACTGAAACTGGCCCATCGGGAAACTCCCAGTAGTCCCGATGGCCAGTACATGCCTGCCTCCCTCAACAGTACATCCCTTTGGTGTCAGTAGGGCAGCGGATGGTGTCAGTAGAGCAGAGGACGGTGTCAGTAGAGCAGTGGACGGTGTCAGTAGAGCAGTGAACGGTGTCAGTAAGGCAGTGGATGGTGTCAGTAGAGCAGTGGATGGTGTCAGTAGAGCAGTGAACGGTGTCAGTAGAGCAGAGGATGGTGTCAGTAGAGCAGTGGACGGTGTCAGTAAGGCAGTGGATGGTGTCAGTAGAGCAGTGGACGGTGTCAGTAGAGCAGAGGACGGTGTCAGTAAGGCAGTGGACGGTGTCAGTAGAGCAGCGGACGGTGTCAGTAAGGCAGTGGAGGGTGTCAGTAGAGCAGTGAACGGTGTCAGTAGAGCAGAGGATGGTGTCAGTAGAGCAGTGGACGGTGTCAGTAAGGCAGTGGATGGTGTCAGTAGAGCAGTGGACGGTGTAAGTAGGGCAGTGGAAGGTGTCAGCAGAGCAGTGGACGTGTCAATAAGGCAGAAGCTGGTATCAGTAGGACAGTGGACGGTGTCAGTAGAGCAGTGGACGGTGTCAGTAGAGCAGTGGACGGTGTCAGTAAGGTAGTGGACGGTGTCAGTAGAGCAGTGGACGGTGTTAGTAGAGCAGTGGACGGTGTCAGTAGAGCAGTGAACTGTGTCAGTAGGGCAGTGGACGGTGTCAGTAGGGCAGTGGACGGTGTCAGTAGAGCAGTGGACGGTGTCAGTAGAGCAGTGGACGGTGTCAGTAAGGCAGTGGATGGTGTCATTAGAGCAGAGGACGGTGTCAGTAGCGCAGTGGACGGTGTCAGTAGAGCAGTGGACGGTGTCAGTAGAGCAGTGGACGGTGTCAGTAGGGCAGTGGACGGTGTCAGTAGGGCAGTGGACGGTGTCAGTAGAGCAGTGGACGGTGTCAGTAGAGCAGTGGACGGTGTCAGTAGGGCAGAGGACGGTGTCAGTAGAGCAGTGAACTGTGTCAGTAGAGCAGTGGATGGTGTCAGTAGAGCAGAGGATGGTGTCAGTAGGGCAGAGGACGGTGTCAGTAGAGCAGTGAACTGTGTCAGTAGAGCAGTGGATGGTGTCAGTAGAGCAGAGGACGGTGTCAGTAGCGCAGTGGACGGTGTCAGTAGAGCAGTGGACGGTGTCAGTAGAGCAGAGGACGGTGTCAGTAGGGCAGAGGACGGTGTCAGTAGAGAAGTGAACTGTGTCAGTAGAGCAGTGGATGGTGTCAGTAGAGCAGAGGATGGTGTCAGTAGCGCAGTGGACGGTGTCAGTAGAGCAGTGGACGGTGTCAGTAGAGCAGAGGACGGTGTCAGTAAGGCAGTGGATGGTGTCATTAGAGCAGAGGACGGTGTCAGTAGCGCAGTGGACGGTGTCAGTAGAGCAGTGGACGGTGTCAGTAGAGCAGTGGACGGTGTCAGTAGGGCAGTGGACGGTGTCAGTAGGGCAGTGGACGGTGTCAGTAGAGCAGTGGACGGTGTCAGTAGAGCAGTGGACGGTGTCAGTAGGGCAGAGGACGGTGTCAGTAGAGCAGTGAACTGTGTCAGTAGAGCAGTGGATGGTGTCAGTAGAGCAGAGGATGGTGTCAGTAGGGCAGAGGACGGTGTCAGTAGAGCAGTGAACTGTGTCAGTAGAGCAGTGGATGGTGTCAGTAGAGCAGAGGACGGTGTCAGTAGCGCAGTGGACGGTGTCAGTAGAGCAGTGGACGGTGTCAGTAGAGCAGAGGACGGTGTCAGTAGGGCAGAGGACGGTGTCAGTAGAGAAGTGAACTGTGTCAGTAGAGCAGTGGATGGTGTCAGTAGAGCAGAGGATGGTGTCAGTAGCGCAGTGGACGGTGTCAGTAGAGCAGTGGACGGTGTCAGTAGAGCAGAGGACGGTGTCAGTAGGGCAGTGGACGGTGTCAGTAGAGAAGTGAACTGTGTCAGTAGAGCAGTGAATGGTGTCAGTAGAGCAGTGGACGGTGTCAGTAGGGCAGAGGACGGTGTCAGTAGGGCAGTAGATGGTGTCAGTAAGGCAGTGGACGGTGTCAATTTTATTATGCTATTATTTTTTAAAATGGAATTTTTTTTAATTATTCTTTTTACAACTTTTTTTGTATTATTTTATTTTTTTTTTACAATTTGTTAGGAGCCCATTGGGGGGGCTTTGGTGAAATAGCAGAGAAAATGACCGAGGACAGAGATTCTCCCAGTCTCTTTCTCTGTAGCCTCAGCTGCCATGGGGGAGGAGGAGGGGGTTAACATGGGAAATCTGCATCACACAGGGTGATGCAATACCCAATGCGCATCCTATGGGTATAATTTGTTTAGCCCCAGCGATTCCCTACCAAGGAAAAGTAATCAGAATGGCTATACAGCCGCTGGATCACTTTTACAGGCGGCGGAAGGGGGTCCCGGTTTGATAAGATGCTTTGGAGGCCAGAGGAGAGATCTGGGGTCTATTAGAACCCAGATCTCTCCATAAAGAGGACCTGTCACAGCCCATGCTATCACAATGAGTGTTGTTTATCCCTTGCGATAGAAATGATAAAGTTGACCAAAAAAATTAAAGGTACAGTGTATTAAATAATAAAATAATGTGTATCACTGCACATAATTAAAGAATCAAGCTGATATACCATTAAACTGAAGCACAAAAAAAAAGAAATGTTAACAAAAATGTCTTTGTTCTCGTTGATATATATAAAATATATTAATATATTAAAATATATTAAAAAAACAAATACCTTAATGGGAATTCATTGGACCCTGTACTGCAATGCAGCACATAAGAGCACTACATAACAGTACAATTCCAATAACACAATAAATGACATTCACTTTGCAGGTATGATAACAGCACGCCATCTAGTGACAAAACCGGTGCATTACAACCTTGGGTAATAAAGGAACTTCAGAGTGCCCGGGCAACAGCAGGAGCAACACAAGGCAGAAGAAAAAGCTCTGGATGCAGCTTTTGGCCCCCAACCACCAAAAATAACTAAAATTTGAAAACCTTGTGTAAAATGTACACCGTCAAAAACCTTGAATGGACTCTAATCCGGAAGCTTTAATAAGTTTACTCATTCCGATACCTCTGATGTTATTTATGAGGTTATTTTTTTTTGCAGAGTTTCCTGAAATATGTGACTTATTTTTACAATTTGTGTCATTGTAGAAGACGTACAAGGAAGTTTCTACACACCGGACAAGAATTCAACCTAGCTCTACCCCATGATTGAAAAGTAATGAGCTGAATATCACTGCCTAGGCTTGTTGTGTCCCATGAACATCAAAATAGCAAGAAATGCCAGCAACGCGATTGCTTCCCCTTATAAATCTTTTTCGAGCACTAACAGTAGTGCTACATCTACAGTGCTAACGCGTTTCGTCCGAAGCCTTCCTCCTAGCATTGTTAAGAGGAAGGCTTCGGCCGAAACGCGTTAGAACTGTAGACGTAGCACTGCTGTTAGTGCCCAATAAAGATTTATAAGAAGAAGCAATCGCGTTGCCGGCATTTCTTGCTACTTATGTATGAACTCAGCACATCATTCTATTCTTTATTGGGGCCCGGAGTTGAGTTCTGTTGACTTCTCTAGGACTTTCAGTTCCTTTATTGCGAATTTTAGATGTTGGGGGATTTCCAAAAAGTTTGTCCCAATCACCATAGATTGAACACTTCAGACATTTGCTCATCTCTAGTCCAGATATTTGGGCTGGTTTGATTTTCTGTGCCGGATGTTTGGTGATCAAAGTCGCTTGTAAGCAGGTCCTGGTTCGTGACCATCGATGGTCATGCTGGTCGAGGGCACCTCTCACCATTCCCCTTGCAACAGGAACATGATAGGGTACAACACCTGTAGCATGGAGCTGCCCCACTATATTAGTTGCTCACATTCTCCTAGCTGGAGGACCACCTCCGTAAATAAAGGAGTGTCCACAACCCTTTAGGATTTTCGGGCTACGCCAGGCAATGAACAGGGTCACTCATCCTAGCACAAGGGAGACACCTCGCCTGAAGGCGTGCTCACCAGTGCCGGGGACCAGGCGGGGGGGGGGGGGCCACGGTCATGTAAAGAATCAAACATTAAGGCAGTCCCCCAACTTAGAGATGAGCCACTTGTGTGTAGTACTGTATGTGGAGTTCCTCTAGAAGATGTTTTCCCTTGTCCTGCACTCTTGTACAGGTTTATGTGTTGCATTTGGAGGGACATGTAGAGCCTGCGCCCCTCCACCAGTTACCTCTTTCCCAGTAACAGAATGGGATCCTGCCGAGTTATCGTCAATGGTCATGCTGGCCAAGGGCACCTCCCACCATTCTCCTGCAACGGGAGCGTGATAGGGTACAAAAACTCTAGCACGGAGCTGCCCCACCATATTAGTTGCTCATATTCTCCTAACTGGGGCGGGCACGAGCGCTGCCGGCGACCAGCTGTGATTGGACACAGCAGGAGCCAATCAGCAGGTCTGGCGGGCGCAATGTCCACCTGGACCCGCCGATCGCTTGGGAGACAGGCGGAACGGCGATCTGCCTATGTAAACAAGGCAGATCGCCGTTCTGTTAATAGGGAAGATAGTGATCCTGTGTCTCTGCTAAGCAGGAACACGAATCACTGCCTTCCCACAGTACAAGCACCTCCCCCACACAGTTAGCAAGCTCTCCCTAGGCACACATTTAACCCTTTGATCGCCCCTGATGTTTAACCCCCTTCCCAGCCAGTGTCATTAGTACAGTGACAGTGCATATTTTTTAGCACTGATCGCTGTATTAGTGTCACTGGTCCCCAAAAGGTGTCAGTTAGTGTCTGATTTGTCCCCCGCAATGTCGCAGTCCCACTATAAGTCGCCGATCGCTGCCATTACTACCCTGTTTCCCCGAAAAAAAGACCTAGCGTGATTGTCGGTGATGGCTGCAATATAAGCCCTACCCCCCAAATAAGCCCTAGTTAAAGTCCTTGTAGGTCTTATTTTCAGGGTAGGGCTTATTTTCGGGGAAACAGGGTAGGGCTTATTTGGGGGGTAGGGCTTATATTGCAGCCATCACCGACAATCAAACTAGGTCTTTTTTTGGGGGAAACAGGGTAGTAAAAAAGATAAACAATTCCAAAAATCTATCCCATAGTTTGTAGACGCTATAACTTTTGCGCAAACCAATCAATGTACACTTATTGGGATTTTTTTTTTTACCAAAAATATGTAGCGGAATATATATTGGCCTAATTTTATTTATTTATTTTTTGGATATGTTTTATAGCAGAAAGTAAAAAATATTGTTTGTTTTTTTTCAAAAATGTCAGTAGTTTTTTTGTTTATAGCGCAAAAAATAAACACCACAGAGGTGATGATCAAATACCACCAAAAAAAAAAATCTATTTGTGGGGAAAAAAAGGACATCCATTTAATTTGGGTACAGCGTCGCACGACCGCGCAATTGTCAGTTAACCACTTACGGACCAAGCCTATTTTTGACACTTGTTGCTTCTGTATTTTTTTCAAGAAAATTACTTAGAACCCCCCAAACATTATCAATTATTTTTTTTTAGCAAAGACTCTGGAGAATAAAACGGCAGTCGTTGCAATATTTTACGTCACGCGGTATTTGCGCAGCGATCTTTCAAATGCAATTTTTTTGGAGAAAAACACACTTCACTGATTTAAAATAAAAAAAACAAAAAAACAGTAAAGTTATAGCCCAATGTTTTTGTATAATGTTAAAGATGATGTTACGCCGAGTAAATAGATACCCAACGTGATGGTTTAAAATTGCGCACGCTTGTGGAATGGCGACAAACGACGGTACCTAAAAATCTCCATAGGCGACGCTTTAAACGTTTTTAATGGTTACCAGTTTATCGTTACACAGGAGGTCTTTTGCTAGAATTATCGCTTTCACTCTGGCGATTGCGGGGATACCTCACATGTGTGGTTGGAACTCCGTTTACATTTGCGGGCGCGACTTATGTATGCGTATTTCTTTGCTGCGTGAGCACACGGGGACGGGGGCGTTTAAAAAAAAAACAAAAACTCTTATTTATTTATTTATTATATTTTTACACGGCCCCTTAAAAAAAAAAAAAAATCTGATCACTTTTATTGCTGTCAGAAGGAATGTAAACATCCCATGTGACAGTAATAGGCGGTGACAGGTCCTCTTTATGGAGGGATCTAAAAGACCCCAAATCCCTCCTCTGCACTTAAAAGTATTCAAAACGCCAAAACGTGCGTTTTGGAATACTGACATTTTTAAAAAAAATCTGCGCCATTGGTACCCGAGTAAACCGGAAGTGACGTGACTTCCGGGTTTTTACATCAGAGACCAGATCAAAGTTGATTCTGGCTCTGTTCGGGTCTCCGGCCAGCCGGCAGACGCGGCAGGTGGTCGCTCGGGTCTCCCGGTAGGATGGGAGACCCGGGCGGAGAGGAGAAAGGTGTCGGCGGGGGGGGGGGGGGGGGGCTTCACCCGGGACATCAAATACCTGCTGGGACCGCTTTTACCTAGCATGAGCCCGGGGTAAGTCAATGCTCACCTAAGATACTTAATAGCAAATCCAATCCTATCGCCAACACTTGTTAAAATAAAAAGATGTTGGAGATAATCATCCAGGTAAGCTTGCGTCCGCCGGTTAATTCCACAATAAACTGGGAGGGTGCTCGTGCGAATGCAAATCAATACTCCTCCTATGTACGGAGAACCTGCAAACTTTTTCGCTCTTCAGGTGCGGCGAATGGATTGCTGGTTAGTTCCAAAATAAACTGGGAGGGTGTTGCAAGTCAATACCCAGCTTATGTATGAAGAACCTGCGAACCAAAATGGCTCTTCAAGTGCGGTGAATGGATTGCTAGAAGTAAGCCCACAACTAGGGGATGCACTTGGGAAAGGTGGATGCACAATAGAGGGTCAATATAAGACAAAGCGGGCGGGGGGGGTCTCACCACCAATGTCTTCCATCTAGCCCAGGGGTGGGCAACCTGGGGCTACAAGTCCCATCATGTCTCTGGGAGTAATTGTAACTGCCAGCCCTGCAATGCCTCATGGGAAATGTAGTTCCACAACAGCTGGGGGGCTACTGGTCGCCTACCCCTGATCTAGTCCATCCATCCAGTGCCCCGCATCCAAATATCCATCCAGTGCCTCCAAGTGGGTCCTTCAAGTCCAATAGCAAGGTAAAAACCGTTTCAGATGAATCACTGCACGCTCACCATTGAGGCTGACCCGCTAGCTGCTTGCCGGCCAGAAGCACCACCTGCGTGATATTTATACACTGACGCGTTTCGTTAGCCTATCGCTAACTTCCTCAGGGTGAGGAGGGGCTTGTTGACTCAGCCAGAAAGAGAAGTATGTTGTTGTTTTTTAGCCCATTTATACTTGCATAGGTGGATGCTGTCAGGGTTGGGCTCAGCCCTTCCTTCTCTGAGTTGGCCGCTCAGCTGTTGGCTAATTGCCATCTCCTATCTCTCTCCACAGTTACTCAGCTGTTGATGATATCCTGCTCGTCAGTCCTGCCTACTTAAAGCCATCCAGCTCACTTGATCTCTGACTTCGCCTTTGTCAACATCACAGAGACTTTCTCCTGCGTTCCTGTTGAAGACTTGCTCGGCTGACGTTCCTTCTGGCTCCTGATCCTGCTTGCTGTACTACTACGTTTATCTCTGGCTCTCTGACATTTGCTTGGCTGACTACCCGATCCGGTTACTGAATTCTGGCTTGTTTTGACTATGCTTACTGTTTACCTTATTATTATTATTATTATTAAACAAGTGTGATTTAACTTTACTTCTGTCTCGGTCTGATTCATGGTTCCTGATAGATGCTGCATCTGTCCCCCGCCACCTCTGCACTGAGAACCGAGCGATCGAACAGCGCCGATGGCTCGGTTCTCACAGCTCCCCGAGCAGAGCGATGCTGCCTGTCAGTCAGCAGCTCTCCTCTCCGCTCCTCCTCGCTGACTGGAGGGCTGAGCTGTGGAGAGGCGGGGAGCGGCTCGCTGTGAGGCTGAGACGGGTATCAGTCCAGGCACCTGGCGGATACAGACTTTATTGTCGGGATGATGCGGTGCCTGGACTGGTTCCAGTGACGTCAGCAGACAGCGGACTTCAGACCGCTCTCTGCTGCAAAACGGGTCACGGGAGTGCAATGCACTCCTGTGACCAATAGGAAAAGCCCAGCCAAACCAGCTCAGGCTGGACTTCTCCTTTAAATACTTTTCAGACACCGTAATGTTCAGTTCTTTCCACTAGATGTCGCACATGCCTCACATTCCTCACTATCATTCATCACGCTAAATATAATTGATAAAATACGGCTGGGTACATTGTATCCGTCCTCAATCATAATAATAGTCATACAGAGGGGCATGGCATTCTCACAAGCTAATGCAGGGGTAGGCAACCTTTGGAGCACAGTGTGCCAAAAAATGTTCTCTAAGAAATTGAGTGCCACAATTTTATAACAAAAAAATGTCAACTTCACACTCTTAATCACGAAAAGGATTTTTTATAAAGTAAATGCTGTAAACTACTTTAGTAGTGAGAAATTAACATCCTTCACTCTCCCGCCTCAGATCATTGTCCCCCCTGCACATCTGCCCCACCACTGCCCCCCCCCCCCGCACATCTGCCCCACCACTGTAACCCCCTGCACATCTTCATTTTAAAAATTTCATTATAATTTTCATTTTAAAAAATCTGGTCACCATAGTATAAGGTATTCTATCAGCTTAGTATTGTAGTTTGTGTATTCCTCTCCTGGTTTCCTTTATCCCTTTTCCGGGTGACGCCCTTATTCCTTTCCATTGTCCTGTGATCCCTGCTTCCCCTCATCCCTTGTTCTGGTTATTTTTAACCCCTGTCCTGGTTAACCCCCCCCCCCCTGGCTTTTTCATTCTGTTTATCCATTGCCTGGTGACCCCTGTCTCATCTGTCGCCCTGGTGACCCCTGTCTCATCTGTGGCCCTGGTGAAACCCTGTCTCCTCTGTCGCCCTAGTGACCCCTGTCTCATCTTCGCCCTAGTGACCCCTGTCTCCTCTGTCGCCCTGGTGACCCGTCTCATCTGTCGCCCTGGTGACCCCTGTCTCATCTGTCGCCCTAGTGATCTGTCTCATCTGTTGGCCTGGGGACCCCTGTCTCATCTGTCAGCCTGCTGACCCATCTCATCTGTCGGCCTGGTGACCATTGTCTCATCTGTCGCCCTGGTGACCCCTCTCTCATCTGTCGGCCTGGTGACCCCTGTCTCATCTGTCGCCCTGGTGACCCCTGTCTCATCTGTCGCCCTGGTGACCCCTGTCTCATCTGTTGCCCTAGTGATCTGTCTCATCTGTTGGCCTGGGGACCCCTGTCTCATCTGTCAGCCTGGTGACCCCTGTCTCATCTGTCGGCCTGGTGACCCCTGTCTCATCTGTCGCCCTGGTGACCCCTGTCTCATCTGTCGCCCTGGTGACCCCTGTCTCATCTGTTGCCCTAGTGACCTGTCTCATCTGTTGCCCTGGTGACCTCTGTCTCATCTGTTGCCCTAGTGACCCCTGTCTCATCTGTCGACCTGGTGAGCCCTGTCTCATCTGTTGCCCTGGTGACCCCTGTCTCATCTGTTGCCCTAGTGACCCCTGTCTCATCTGTCGCCCTAGTGACCTGTCTTATCTGTCGGCCTGTTGACCCCTGTCTCATCTATCGGCCTGGTGACCCCTGTCTCATCTGTCGCCCTAGTGACCTGTCTCATCTGTCGGCCTGTTGACCCCTGTCTCATCTGTCAGCCTGGTGACCTGTCTCATCTGTCGCCTGGTGACCCCTGTCTCATCTGTCGGCCTGGTGACTCCGGTCTCATCTGTCGCCCTAGTGACCTGTCTCATCTGTCGGCCTCGTGACCCCTGTCTCATCTGTCGGCCTGGTAGCCCCTGTCTCATCTGTTGCCCTAGTGACCTGTCTCATCTGTCACCCTAGCAACCCCTGTCTAATCTATCGCCCTAGTGACCCCTGTCTCATCTGTCGGCCTGGTGACCCGTTTCCCATGTCTGTTGTCTTGGTGACTCCAGTTGCTCTTTTCTCTTGTTTTGGTGACTTTATTCCACTTAATTTTTCTCTTGTCTGGTGACCTCCCTTTCTCATCTCGATCGCCCGCCTCCGACTGTCAATTTGGGCGCTACCTGGTTTTGACAAGCACCCACTCCCGCTGACTGTGCCGCGGTGAACTCAGGTGGAAGTTCGGCCCCCACCTCCTTCCCCCGCCGCTGGGCCTTTCACAAAGTGCGGCGCGCTTTTCGCAGTAGGGAATCTGCAAAGCTTCACTGCCAGCTTCCCTTAGCCAAAATGGTGATGGCTGCACCCAAGAGCTGATTGAAGACAGCTGTATCCCTGGACAGGTAAGTGTCCGGTTATTAAAAGTCAGCAGCTTCAGTATTTATAGCTGCTGACTTTACATTTTTTTTTTCTGAAGGAACCCGAAGCTCTTCCTTAACTGAAAACTCTTGGTCGGCTGGTGCTAAGACTGTCGTCCTGCAAGGGTAAAGCTGGCCTTAGACCCAGTGGTCATCAACCCTGTCCTCGGGGCCCACTAACAGGCCAGGTTTTATGTATTACTTTGGGGAGATGCAGACTAGAATACTGCAATCACTGAGCAGCAAATTATATCACCTGTGATGCATTTCAGTTACCTTGCAAAACCGGCCTGTTAGTGTGCCCTGAGGACAGGGTTGATGACCATTGCCTTAGACTGTTGGAATCTTGGCTGGTTTAGCAGGGACCAACCAAGGTTTGAACCAGGTATGGGCAGGCTGATTGTACCCAAGTCGATCCATCCATCGACGTGGATACAACCAGCATGTTGGATTCTTCATGCGATTATTGCCAGTGGCTAAAGCTGCTAGCAATAATCACTGTGTGCTCTGGCCGGGACGGCTCCCCATGCTGGGAGAGCACAATAGCTCAGTAGGAGGCATTCCTCCATTTAGGCTCCATTCACACTAGCGCGTTTTTTGATGCATTTTGCATTTTGCAGAAATGCACGGGAATTTAACATGGGTTCCTATGGAACATGTTCACATCAATGCCTTTTTGTTTCTCTGCATTTTTGGAAAGGGTCAGGGACTTTTTTTCATGCAAAATGCAGCGTTTTGCATGTAATAGAATTCAATGGACAAGCATCAAAAACGCAAGTGCACCGTTTTTGATGCGTTTTTGCCGTTTTTTTTTTTTTTTTTAATTTTTATTTTTTTTTTATTTTTTTTAAGACTGTAAAAAAAAAAAAAAAAAAAAACGCAAAACGCAAATCGCGGCAAAAACGCTGCTCAAAAACGTGGCAGGCATGAAAAAAAAAAAACCTCCAAAAACGCTCAAAAGCAACATGCATAGGTGTGAATCGAGCCTAACACTGTGTTAATGGGGAAATCAAGGGATTTTCTTTCCTGCAACCAAAGAAAATCACACCATCTATGGCCAGCTTTAGGCTTGGGGGTTATAACAGAACGTCCCACACTTCACTTGCGTGCTTCCATCATACATCGCTTCCTCCAGTCTGAATATAGATATTAGATATTACAGCCGCTTGCAACCAAGAACTAGGCAGTACTCATTTTGGCTGCTGAACTGGAACTGTTTATTTTGAACAAGAATCCAGGCTTTTATACACTTGAGAAGGAGGTTCCCCCCTTCTGATCATATTACCCTAACAATACAAACTGTAAATAGAAACATAAGTTAACATGAGCTAATTAACTAATCATTTAACCAGCCTAGGTGACTCAGAGCTTTGACCTTTCAGGTCAGACTTGCCGTCTTCTAGCTCAGAAGACACAATACACATTATCATAAAGATGAACACAGAACTCCTTCACACAATAGCAGACCTGCTTACAATAAACACATTATGGCAGAGTGTGAGGAGAGGAGAGCCGATCAGGGGCATCTCCTCACAGGGGACAGCTAGGTATGTAATCAGGGCACTGATCATCAGTGCCCTGTTTACATTTAAGTACCCACCAGTGCCAGCATGATTGCCCACCACTGCCAGCAATCAGTGCCAACCAGTGCCCACAATTGCCACCAATCTGTGCCCACAAGTGCCAGCAATCAGTGGCCATTAGTGATGCCAGTCAGTGCTGCCCATCAATGTCCATCACTACTGCCCATCAATGCTCATCACTGCTACCCATCAATGCCACCCATTAATGTCCAGTGCCCATCAGTCCTGCCTATCCGTTCCACCTATCTGTGCCCACCAGTGTCACCCATCAATGCGGCATATTCGTGCCTCATCAGTACCACCTCATCAGTGCAGCCTATTAGTGCCCATCAGTGCCGCCTCATCATCGCCCATCAGTGAAGGAGTAAAATTACTTTACAAAATTTACTGACAGAAACTAAGAAAAACTTTTTTTTTTTTTCAAAAATTTTTTTTTTTTTTTTTTTAGGAAAAAAAAAAAAACAAAAAACAAAAAAAAAGCCCAGGAGTGATTAAATACCAACCAAAATAAAGCTCCATTTGAGTGAAAAAAATGATAACAATTTCACATGGTTACAGTGTAGCATGACTGCTCAATTGTCATTCAAAGTGTGAAAGCTGAAAAATGGCCTGGGCAGGAAGGGGGTGTAAGTGCCTCGGTATTGAGGTGGTCAATAATGTCATTTTGCATTACATAACAAAACATCTTCCTGTATGCTTGTAGCTCCCTCAAATGCCAGGGCCCGTAGTCGGTAGGCAACAGGCTAGCATTCAGTCCCCTCCAAAAGCCTCTGTCCCCGGTGAGTCCATCACAGGGGTACCATGGTCACAGGTGGGGTATTTGGGAAACATCTTATAACCAATAAGAAATTTACAGGATACAATGACACCAAGACACAAGCGGACTCGGTATAGAACTTTAATGGTTTTCTTCAAGTATATTAGAATTCAGACATGTGAAAGCCAAGGCACAATTATCAATACAGACACATTATTAGTGTATATAGATGACATTCATCACCTGGAAGTGAATATAGAACTACACACATGAATAAGCAATAAAAGCCAACATTAGTCATTGCCATATATTACATAATAAAAGGAAAAAAGTGACAACAGACAGTTACAAGTAAAGATCTTTTACTAAACCCACCGCTTACCACAACACTGTTCCTGAGATACGTCCCTATGAATTCCCACTCTGGAATATTAAATGTCCTTTTAGGGTTGCTTTTAAAATCCTTAAAGTAGGGGATCTATTTCGGAAAACTATCTGTAGACCATTTGTAAGGTTCAGTAAAGACTCCAGTCCATCAGTTGTACCTGTGTGGGGGGTGTGGATGTACGTAGGTCTCTACCACTTCCCAAATTCCTGTATATTGTGTTCATTGTGTACCATCTAAAAAAAAATGTTTTAATTAGCAACACTTCCTACCAATACCACTGATCTGGACCGGAGTGTTCAGTGGGGTGGGGAAGAAGAAAGAAAACAGTGTGTACTAGGCTTTACTATACCTTTCTCTACTGGGAGCCACAAGGTCCTTTGGGGTGTGACAATTTCATCATTGGGAATCCCCATTCAGTTTGGTCTTTAGGTCCCATTGGGACCATACAGCTGGCTGGAACTTTTCTTATTGTTTCACAGAGCCTGAAGAAGTGTGGTTAGCCCAGGAAACGTGTTGTGCATCTGGCAAGGAGGCCCCATCCCAGACTTTGACAACATACAAGAAAATGAGAGATACCCTCTGTAATGGAAAAGAGACTGTAAATGGAAGTGAGTAAGTCTCACTGAACCAAAAGAGACTTACCCACTTCCATTTACAGTCTCTTTTCCATTACATTTCAATATGTATCCATATTTATATTTACTTCATTCTATGTGTATATTGTATTTTTCTGTCTTGATTTGGATATATATTTTTTCCTGCCATGTAATAAAATTATACCTTTTATTTATATTGTACCAATTATGTGGTAGTGCCTTTAAAATCCCGCTTCAGGGGAACCATTGCTTTCTTTTCTATCCTTGAGATGTTTCTACAACTTGATTGGAGTCCTCCAGTGGTAAATTCAGTTGACTGGACATGATTTGGGAAGGCACACACCTGTCTATAGAAGGTTCCACAGATAACAGTGCATGTCAGAGCACAAACCAAGCCATGAAGTCCAAGGAATTGTCTGTAGATCTCCGAGACAGGATTGTATGGAGGCACAGATCGGGGGAAGGGTACAAAAATATTTCTGCAGCATTGAAGGTCCCAATGAGCACAGTGGCCTCCATCATCTGTAAAATAAGAGGTTTGCACCCACCAAGACTCTTCCTAGAGTGGGCCGCCTGGCCAAACTGAGCGATCGGGGGAGAAGGGTCTTAGTCAGGGAGGTGACCAAGAACCCGATGGTTACTTTGACAGAGCTCCAGCATTTCTCTGTGGAGAGAGGAGAACCTTCAAGAACAACCATCTCTGCAGCACTCACCAATCTGTATGGTCTGTATGGTAGAGTGGCCAGACGAAAGCCACTCCTCTGTAAAAGATACAGGACAACCCACCTGGAATTTACCAAAAGGCACCTGAAGGACTCTCAGACAATGAGAAACAAAATTCTCTGGTCTGATGAAACAAAAATCGAACTCTGTGGCCTGAATGGCAAGCCTCATGTCTGGAGGAAACCAGGCACCGCTCATCACCTGGCCAATACCATCCCTACAGTGAAGCATTGTGGTGGCAGCATCATGCTGTGGGGATGTGGAAATCGAATATTCTGCGCTTAGGATCAGTATTAACAAGGAACTGCAGCCGTCCAAGCAAACTGGAAACACCAAAGTGAAATCCACATAATACAATGTGTTCTACAATGTGTGAAATCCAGAAGTGAAAACACCGAAGTAAACGCCATTCCCCTATTAGAACACATTGTATGCTGTGGGGATGTATTTCAGTGGCAGGAACTGGGAGACTAGTCAGGATTGAGGGAAAGATGAATGCAGAAATCTACAGAGACATCCTTGGTGAAAACCTGTTCCAGAGCGCTTTGGACCTCAGACTGGGGTGAAGGTTCATCTTCCAACAGGACAACGACCCTAAGCACACAGCCAAGATAACAAAGTGGAATGGCTATGGGACAACTCTGTGAATGTCCTTGAGTGGCCCAGCCAGAGTCCAGACTTGAACCCGATTGAACATGGCTGTGCACCGACGCTCCCCATCCAACCCGATGGAGCTGGAGAGGTCCTACAAAGAAGAATGGGAGAAACTGCCCAAAAATAGGTGTGCCAAGCTTGTAGCATCATACTCAACAAGACTTGAGGCTGTAATTGGTGCCAAAGGAGCTTCACCAAAGTATTGAGCAAAGGCTGTGATACTTATGTACATGGGATTTTTTTTCATTTTTTTATTTTTAATAAAATTTGCAAAGATTTCAAAAACAAAACTTCTTTCACATTGTCATTATGGGGGATTGTTTGTAGAATTTTGAAGAAAATAATAAATGTAATCCATTTTGGAATAAGGCTGTAACATTAAAAAAAAATGTGGAAAAAGTGAAGTGAATACTTTCCGGATGCACGGTATGTTATTTTATGAAAGATGGTGGTGCCGAAGTGTGCGATCCCAGCGACACGATAAGACTTGGGGTCAATTTACTAAAACTGCTGTGCCCCCCCCCCCCCCCCCACCAGTTGGACCAATCCTAGTGACACAGACAATGCACAGGCACCCATGAAAGCACATACGAGCAAAATCAAAATGGGAATCTCTCTTTTGGTTGAAGTTGCTCTTTCAAATGTAAAATAAAATAATAGAGTATACAGAGGAAGGATGACTGCGGCGTTATCACAGGAACAGTGCTATTCAGCGTTTGGCATAATTAATAAGCCAATGTACAGGACAATGGCGATGAACAGGAGTGTAACCGAAAACAACCAACCAATGGCATCTCAATGTGCTGCAGCCAAATCAGATTCATGTTGACTGGTTACTTTGGGCTATGGCCTTCAGCTCTTTGATTTAGTAAATCAGCCCATATATAAGCATTGAGCACGTGGATCATTAAAACCTTTTCATTACACTCAACATTTTCAAGGTAATTAGTGCAAAGTTTGGGATGGCCATCCACAAGACTGCGGTGCGGACGTGGTATACTGAGCATCAACCAGACTTCTATTATAACCAAGGGCAAAACTTTTTTTTTTACTGTTAGAGTAGAGAGGGATTAGACCCCCCTGTTAGGTTTTACATTTACCGTCTCCATTGGTCCTTTTTACCATTATCATTGAAAGTGAAAGAAAATCCCAAATTATGAATTGTCCCCAGAACAGTAATAAAGGGGAAATCTTCCAATGGGGACACAAGGTTCTGGTGGCCTCCAAGGGATTCCCTTATTAGCAGTGAATTTTCCCACTTCCTGTTTGCCTATGGAACAGGGTGTGAAGGCAAATCTCTACAGTGGGGCACAGATGGCAAAACAATGAACCAACAGGGGGCTATAACCCTCCCTTACTCTATTCAAAAGGAGATTTAACTATAGTTCTACTTTAACGTTTCCTTTGGAAACTGCCTCTCTGCTCTAGCTGTTCTTCCATGATGGGTATAGCAGTAAAGTTATGAAAATGCTGCACTCGTGGGACCATAGGGTGAGGCACCGGTCACATGATCCTACCCAAAGGGGAGGGTCTGTATTCAGGAGGAGTTGCTGATTAGCAGGCTCTGTCAGTCCCCCTTTTGCTGAGGTCACATGATCCAGTTTACTATGCTTCAGTTATGAACGGACAGAGGAGCGATCGGTAGTGATCACTCACTGTGTTCATTCAGAAAAGGAAGGGGGCAGTAAATTATATTTACCAGTCCCTCCCCTGCTCTCTATCCTGAAATATCCCCCACAGCAGCTGACAGGAGAGGAGAAGCAGCAGGGTGATTTGTTGCTGCACGGGGTGATTAGGGTGTGCCCAGGAACACCCGGCACACCCTGTCCGCACACCTATGCATATTATATTGAGGCAGCTTGATCAGGATGGTGGGGATGTCATTATAGTACAAGTCCCCTTTAAGTGAAAAATCCAAGAACCAAAATTTCAATGACCAGAGGCAATAAAGGCAGCAAAAAGAAGGGATTGCCAGAGAACAATCAAGGTAAGGCCAGACCTCCAATCTCTGAATCCAGAGTTGGAGTAGGGGATAAAATGTGTGCCTCAAAAAAACAGACGTATTATAAACCGTATAAAATACACCTTTATTACGGTAGTACATTTAAAATACAAAGACATTAAAAACATTCCATATCTCTATTCAATAGCATAATGGATGTGCAGAATAGCTTGGTGGATTGACGAGTTTCACACAAGATTGTTTTTATCAGGATTCACTCGCCATTATTAAAAGATATGGAATGTCCGGTCTTGTCTTGATTGTTAGAAATATATGAGGGATAGCGCCTAATTTATTTTTGTAAAAGGTTTTCCACCCATTGTCATGTTTGGATTGCCAGAGGATGACCAATACAATGATCACAGACATCAGGGATGCGGGGGTAACTATGCCATACTCAGCCAGCCCTCACTTCTCTCCACCCAAATTAGAACTGTACAGATCCCAAGAGCCAGCTAACAATACCGATGGATCCAAATTTTACTAAAAATGTGGTCAATGGAAGAACATGTTCCAAGGCCCTTCAAAAGCCCTCCTTGCCTGGACTGACTGGCTCTGGAGTTCTGTAATAATGGTTTGCACCTAACGATGAACATTGAAGGGAACTCGAGCCCAAGCCCACCTATAACTTTTATTTTTTATATCATTTTTAGGTTTCAAAAAAAGCACCTGTGTTGAAGGTTACAAATCCCTTCTCAACAGCTGAGAAGGCCATTAGTCTAGCCCCGGCTGGTGGTGGCACCATCGTTGTATGGAACCGGTTTGTGTATGAAGGCCCGTTTGTTACCGAAAGCTTTCTGAGAGTGTCCCTTCAACATCAAACTTTTGGGTGGAGGTCAGAACTTTAACAAAGATGTCAGAACATCCCAGTTGGCTTTTTCAGCAACATTTAGGAAATCACACCATGTTAGTGAACATATGCACACACATTTGGAAACAAACATCTTAGTTAGTAGACTAATCACAATGATTTGAACATAAGGCAGTAAACCTAAGGCAGAGTGCACAGAGGGGGGTACAGGGACACTTGAGGGAAACCCCCAAATTACATGCAAACAGCAAAGACAAGAGTCAGACTCCTGAATTATTTCTCTTCCCGAGGCCAAGGCAAAAACATTGTCAGGGCTTTACTATGCTTAAAATGTAATAATAAATACTATGTATAGGGATAGCGTTTCAGCGTGCAGTTGGGTCCTTATCTTTGTAGACTAGATTAAATCCAACCCTTGTTTTCCGAACATTCAGCCATACAGAAGAGAAAACAACTATGAGAATCTTTAATAGTTGATTCCTCCTGGATTTTGATGCAAGTTATAACATTTTCTAATATTAGTTTATTGGCCAAAAATGCAGAAATTGCTCAAGAAACCCCTAGCCACCGCTGGAGGAACCATAGGGCTCCATGGAACCCTGGTTGAAACAGACTAGACAAGATTTTGGGCAATTTCTGAAGAGAACAAGTGACTACATTTGGAGGATGGCCCAGGACTGCTTTTTTTTGTAAAGTTTGGAGGATCTGGATCCCAGCTTGGGGGAGTGATGAGCATAGAGCATCATCCTAAGATGGAGGTTCTGGAATATGGAGGAGACTGGGGAAATGGTTCCTCCTGCCTGCAACAGACTGATGACATCATCTCAGCCTGGGCAAAGTCATTGACTGGAGCTCAAGGATACAGCTTTTGTAAAACAAAGAGAGAGGTCCTTTTACACACGCCTGTCCATAGGACTGCATGGACTGATCAAGTCCACCTGAAACTGACCGGATCGCCCATGGGAAAGGGGCCTAAGACTCACAGCTTACACAGTATCATCTGGAGAAGGGGAGCGTTGAGGGTAGGCTTTATTAGAACTGGATGGTCAAAGTGACAGATTCTCTGTAAGGCTGAGAAGAGGGAGTAGAAGGGTTTGCAAGGAGGAAGAAAGCCAACAGAAATCTGATGGAGAACAGAAGCATATGGGAGGGTTCTCCAAAGTGGACGCGGTAGGCCAGAGGCTCAGGAGATCATCCATCCATAGCCATGTTATAGCTTGCATCAAATTTGTAGACAAAGAGTATTTTCAAAGTGGCAGATCTGCTTTAAATAACATTATATACACACATGGGAATATCATTCCATGAAATCTGAAAGTGCAAGCTCATAAAATGCAAACTTTTCCTGTACGGTGAACTTGTCCTATCACGGTGCACAAACAACAGTCAGATCTATGAGTAACATTCTATCAGTGTATGACGATACCGGTGATCATCAGTGACAGATACATTCAGACTGTCTAACATAGATGACATTATAGTGAAATGGTTTCATATCATTTCTAGGTGTATAGTATGTGAGCTTCTACTATGGGCTAACCCGTGCTTTATAGTCCACTGACATTGACCTCACCAGGAGTGCAAGCAGACTAATGTTAATGGAGTATATTCACTGTCTACATAGTATAAATAAAGTTGGGTCTACGGAATGTTCTCAGCTCTGTGAACACAGAAAACACCTTGTCTTGACTCCATCATGACAGCAGACAGACTGGGGGTGGGGTCATACACTTGGTTGCCTGGGGCTGTACAGTGTAAAATTCAGGTGCATTTTCTCACCTGGGGTCTAGATGCTGTGAACAGCCTCCCCATAGACATGGATAGGTGTACATGAAAGTATGTGCAGGTATTTGAATAAAGCATACAGACATAAAACCCTGAAAGCAGACTGCATGCATTGAGGTTTTACATCTGTATGCATGGGCGTGTTTCCGCAAGCACCAGCATATACCCGCATACAGCTGCGTATGTAAAACTTTACATTGTACAGTCCCAGGTGGCCATATGCATGAGCCCTGAAAGTGTATCCGAAGCCAAACCTTTTTTTTGTTTGTTTTAGACAAAGAAAGAAAGGGATTTTGGTGACCAAGGGTGGCAGTGGCAGTCGTTGGTCACCAGTTCCCCATGGGCGGCCCAGGGTCACCAGTTCCCCATGGGCGGCCCAGGGTCACCAGTTCCCCATGGGCGGCCCAGGGTCACCAGTTCCCCATGGGCGGCCCAGGGTCACCAGTTCCCCATGGGCGGCCCAGGGTCACCAGTTCCCCATGGGCGGCCCAGGGTCACCAGTTCCCCATGGCGGCCGAGGGTCACCAGTTCTGAAAGCGAGGAAATGTCCAAAATTTTAAGTTTGTCACCAAAACAGGAATAGAAGGAAATATTACAAATGGGATACCTGTACCTGTGACCACGTTGGGGGGGCTAGCAGTAGTAGTCACATTCACCTGGACTTGTTCTGCAATGGTGAAGACATTTCATAGCTTCTACAAGCTACTTCTTCAGTTCCAATGAGACATAACTAGTAATAGTCACATTCAACTGGACTTGTTTGGTAATGCTGAAGGCCTTTTATAGATTCTCCAACCACTTCTTCAGGTCTCTCCCTTTGCAGAGGTTTCCTCTCACTTCCTGTTGTGTCCACAGGACAAGAACTGAACGGAAATCTCTTGAATGGGATACAGAAGGCAAAAAAAAAAAACAACAACCTGACAGGTTTTAACCATTACCTATTCTATTCAACATGAAAAACAAAAGAAATGGCTTTAGATACACTTTGAAGAAGATCAAGGCAAAGTGTTTTTGCTAAAGAAATCAGAGCTTATTCCTACCTGGGGGGGGGTTGTTGCTTCTTCTGTATATGAAGCAGTTAGAATGAGAAATGCGATGTATGATACAGCAAGCCATTCGGCTGTATCTGAGCTGCTTTTCTACCCGTACAAGTCAAAGTAAATGCAACACAAAAAGCATCTCAGAAGCAAGCCTAATAAAGGATATGACAACCTGAACATTTGCTGCTTCCAAGGCCCATATGGAGGTTTTACCTGGAAGGCAGGACACTACAGCAACATAAATAGGTAAGTGGTTAGCACCTGTTTTTTCAGAGTGAATGGATTAATATTGTGAATAGTGCCAACAATTTACATATTGTACGGTCACATCAGTCCCGGAGGAGCTTACAATCTAGGGTCCTTATCTTATATTCATACTAGGGCAAGTTTACACAGGAGCCAATTAACCTACCAGCACACTTTTGGAGTTGGAGGATAATGGAGGAAAACCCCCCCCCGCAAGCACAGGAAGGACATGCAAACCCCATGCAGATAGGGAGAAACAGTATAAATGGAACAATCTATGGATGCAATACAATCGTCACTTCACCTTATACACTTTTCCAACTCTCTGGATATAAATTCAAACATCTATTCTTTCCTAATTTTAGGGCTTATGGTGGCACTTGTTTGATAAACCAATTTCTATTTATGATTTTTGCTAGTTTTTTTTTTTTGTTACGTTATAGGTTTATCTAAAGTTGGTGGTACTATGGGTCCCTCTCATCTCTATCTATGTGCTACTGGCTGTGGTCCCATGGTTGCCCTGGCCTTTTTTGGGGGGGTTCGCCCCCTTCCACAACTCCCTGGGCAGATACCCATTGGCTTGTTACAAGTCTTTGAATTATATATCATTTCTATTTACAGAACTGTAAGTGGGGGCTCCTGTTATCTATTATAGTACTGTATTTAAAGTTGTTTTTGCCCATCGTTTATTATTGGGGTACCGTATATTACTTTATATTTATATCCTTAAAGCGGAACTTCAATCTCTCAGTCAACATTGACTATTATTAAAAATATTTAATGCTACTAGATTAACAAGAAACAAAATAGTACCTTCGTCCTATCAAATCTGAAAAAGCAACCAGAAAATTGAGGCAAATTTTGGACTTTCATGGTACCATGGAAGTCCACATTTTGCCTCAATTTCCTGGTTAATTTTTCAGATTGACTATTATTAATCCTTATGCTGCCAGCATTAGTAAATAGATAAGAAAGTATATCAAATTTACTTGTTCTAAACGGCTCATTTTACATTTCTTTCGTTACTTCCTGGTTTTGATGCCTAGGCAAATGACGTCATACTTCCCAGGAGTCTTCAGAAGCTCCTCCATTCATAGAAGCCAGGACTACAGCCTTCTATGAATGGAGGGGGTGGACCCTTCAAACATCCACCTGTCCATTCAGGAGGGGTTTACTCAGCTAAGCACACCCTCTCCTGCTTGCATGCTTGAGCTAAAGAAGAAAAAAAGAACAATATAAATACTCTACAATAATAATATAAGATATAAACATGGTGCGCAGTACTGAATTATAGTGCTACAGGGTATTAGTAGTCTCAACCCCCTCCCAAGTCCCCCCCAAAGCCCCCAAAAGAAACCCACCATATATATAGTGGAAATCAATAGTGGGAATCAATTGTTGATTCCCACTATATATATGGTGGGTTTCTTTTGGGGGCTTTGGGGGGGACTTGGGAGGGGGTGGAGACTACTAATACCCTGTCGCCCTATAATTCAGTACTGCACACCATGTTTATATCTTATATTATTATTATTGTAGAGTATTTATCTTGTTCTTTTTTTCTTCTTTAGAGAGCTATAACTATTTTGGTCACGTCTTATTCCACTGAAGAAGCCAATGTCTTGGCGAAACGTGTAGGGAAGACCTGAACCGCCATTTTAATAAAGCCAACATCATCTCGGCTATTAGTTTATACTTTATATGCCCTTCCAAGGATTATGTGAATATATATTTGTAATATGTGTTTTAAAATACATTGTAATAAAATTTGCTGTTTTAATGATTATTTCTTTCGAGTTGTATTGGCACCGCAATAATCCCTTTCCTTCTTCCGCTTCTATAACTAATTCTTGGGATGAGGTGCCGTATCTAATAAGGACATATCAGCCACTTTTTCTATTTTCTACTTTAAATGCGACTATTTGATCTGCAAATACCAAAATCAATGGCATTTACTCCTGAGGAAGTGAACCAGGTTCATGAAACAAGTTGATATATGGGATGCACTTCATTTTGGCATTGATAATTATCATTGTGTACAATTTAAATATGCATATTTGTGTGTTGATTTTTGGAGCTCTATAATTATACAGTAATACCTTGGATTGCAAGTAACGCGGTTTACGAGCGTTTCGCAATACAAGCAATTTTTCTTTTTTTAAATCCTGACTCGATTTGTGAGCGTCGTCTCGTGAGACAAGCAGGATTCAAGCCTCAGGGGTGTGCAGTACAGCATGTGGCCAGAGGTGCGGGGGCGCCGGTGACGCTCGGAGACGCTCTGTTCGAGTGTCTCCGATGCCCCTGCACCTCTGGCCACATGTGGTACTGCATACATCAGCAGTGGCACTGGAACGCATTATCTGAGTTTCCATTGATTCCTATGGGGAAACTTGCTTTGATATACGAGTGCTTTGGATTACAAGCATGCTTCTGTAACGAATTATGCTCGTAATCCAAGGTACTACTGTAGCAAATTAGTTAGCCTATTTCATTAAGGCATGTTTTTTTTTTTTTTTTTCCATTTTAATTACTATCGGACAGATAATGTCCTAAACTGGGATTCAAATCAGGCACCCCAGTGCTGCAAGGCAGAAGATCCAACCACTAAGCCACTGTGCTGCCCAGATGGATTTTATACCCACAAAAAGGACGATATCTGCATAGAGTTTGTATGTTTTACGTCTGCTTGTGTGGGTTTTATCCTAGTAGCCGATACTGGTAGGTGAATCCACTGGCTTCAATCCAATTGGACCCTACTGTGTGAGAGCAATACGGACATCAGAATGTAAGCTCCTCTGGCAACAAGGACTACCATGACCTGTTTAATGTAAAACTGCAGAAAATGGTTCAGCGCTATACAAAATGAGGAAAGGAAATACAGTATTATTTTTTATCACTTCTACATTTACCTTCATTTCTATCATAAATATGAGTCCCTTTCTCCTATGGGTTGGGTTTTGGCATTGTACAGAAAGCTTGGTACATTCTCTATGCAATCAGATAAATAGCAGTAATATTGTCGTACCATACTAGCCATTGATTAATGGAGAAAATCTGGAGCTCAAGTCATTCCCTTTATTGGACAACTTACGTTATTTAATGATGTCAGGATAATCTAGATCCCCTTCGCCCGGCTTTATACAAATGTATAACAAATAAAAAAGCCTGACGAAGAGATCTAGTTTATACTAAAACCTTTCATCTTTGGAAATTTAAAGCTTAAAATTTCCTAAAAAAAAAAAAATAATAATAAATAAATAATAATAATAAAAATAATAATAATAAAACTAATAATAATAATAAAAATAATAATAAGAGAAATAATAATAAGCACAAGGGACAATACCTACTTCAATGAGATGTGTCCCTTGTGCTGCTGTGTCCTCGTTTAGCAGAAATTGTCCTCCTCTAATGCCCACCACCACAATCAAATCGGGAATGAATAGAGCTCAGGGAACTTTATAAGCACTTATCAAGAGTGGCCGACTATGCCAACACTTTCCACCCAGCTCCTCCAGTCAGAGAAGCCAGGACTACAGCTTTTATTAAATGGAGGAGTGGACCTTTCAAGCATCTACCTCACCATTTATAGGGTGGGCATGTGGGGAAGGGGGCACCACACACCCAGGGCATGTGCCCTGTATTTCCCATTGTATGTGCCCAGGGTTCTGATGCTGCTAATCGCCCTCTATTGTTTATTTAAAAGTCTTCGCAATGGCTGCGGCTCAAAGTACCCAGCCACTTGTAGTTCACTAGTAGGGCCATGCTCGCCATTTGGCTCCTCCTTAGACCAGCACCGCTCACGGTCTCATGGATTCTTACAGAGTAACAGTCCTGAGGCTCTGGTGAGCAAAGAGGAAAGCAGGGCATGGAGGGTTTAGAGGCGAGAAGAGGGTTGGGGTGCAGAGGTTAATCGAGGCAAGAGTGGGGTGCAAAGCTGAGCCAAGAGGGGGTTTTAGGGTGTGGAGGTGAGCAGAAAGGGGGATCCAAAGGGGGGAAAAAGGAGCACAGAGGTAAGAAAGGGGGGTGGTGGTGGTTGGGGTGCAGAGTGAGCAGAAGGGGTTTTAGGGTGCAGATAATAGTGAGGGTAGGGGGTACAAAGGTAAGCAAGGCAGAACTGGGGTGCAAAAGGTTAGGCAAGAAGGAGGTTTGGAATGTGGAGGTGAGCAGAGTGGGTGGGGGAATCTGAGGTGAGAGAGGGGGCACAGAGGTAAGGAATAAAAAAAAGGGTTGGGGTGCATAGGTTAGCAGCGAGAGTGAGGCACAAAGGTGAGCCAAGAAGGGGGCCTGATTTGAAACATAAGGCCCCTTTCACACTGGGGCGGGGATGGCGTCTGTGGTAAAGCGGCGCTATTCTAAGCGGCGCTTTACTGTCGATATTCGGCCGCCGGCGGGGCGGTTTTATTCCCCCTAGTAGCCTGAGAAAGGGTTAAAAACCACAGCAAATCGCCTCTCCAGAGGCGCTTTGCCGGCGGTATAGCTGCGGTGCCCCATTGATTTCGGTGAAGGAGCGATATACACACCACTCCAAAGATGCTGCTAGCAGGACTTTTTTTACTGTCCTGCCAGCACACCGCTCCAGTGTGATAGCCCTCGAGGCTTTCACATTGGAGACAAAGCAGCGGCACTTTCGGGTCGGTTTGCAGGCGTTATTTTTAGCGCAATAGCGCCTGCAAACCGCCCCTGTGTGAAAGGGGTCTAAGGAAGAGAGGTAAGAACGGGGAGGGGGGGTTGGGGTCCAAAGGTAAGCAAGGCGGGATTGGGGAGCCAAGAGGGGGGTCTGAGATGAGAGAAGGGGCATAGAGGTAAGGAAGGGGGTGGGTGGGGGGAGGTGCAAAGGTGAGCAGAAGGTTTTAGGGTGCAGAGAATAGTGGGGTTTGGAGGTCCAAAGGTAAGCGATGCAGGATCGGGGTGCAGAGGTGAGAAGAAGGGGTTTTGGGGTGCAGATAATAGTGAGGGTTGGGGTGCAAAGGTAAGCAAGGCAGAACTGGGGTGCAAAGGCGAGGCAAGAAGGAGGTCTGCAATGTGGAGGTGAGCAGAGAGTGGGTGGGGGAGGGTGGGCTCAGAGGTAAGGAATAGAGGAAGGGTTGGGGTGCATAGGTTAGCAGCGAGAGTGGGGCACAAAAGGTGAGCAAATAGGGGGGCCTGATGTGAAACGTAAGGAACAGAGGTAAGAACAAAGGGGGGGGGAGGGGGGTTGGGGTCCAAAGGTGACCAGGGCGGGATTGGGGAGCCAAGAGGGGGGTCTGAGATGAGAGCAGGGGCATAGAGGTAAGGAAGGGGGTGGGTTGAGGTGCAGAGGTGAGCAGAAAGTTTTAGGGTGCAGAGAATAGTGGGGTTTGGGGGTCCACAAGTAAGAGATGCAGGATCGGGGTGCAGAGGTGAGCAGAACTGGTTTTAAGGGTGCAGATAATAGGGAGGGTTGGGGGTACAAAGGTAACCATGCAGAACTGGGGTGCAAAGGTGAGGCAAGAAGGAGGTCTGGAATGTGGAGGTGAGCAGAGAGTGGGTGGGGGGGATCTGAGATGAGAGAGGGGGCTCAGAGGTAAGGAATAGAGGAAGGGTTGGGGTGCATAGGTTAGCAGCGAGAGTGGGGCACAAAGGTGAGCAAAGAGGGGGGCCTGATGTGAAACATAAGGAACAGAGGTAAGAACAAAGGGGGGGGAGGGGGGTTGGGGTCCAAAGGTAACCAAGGCGGGATTGGGGAGCCAAGATGGGGGTATGAGATGAGAAAAGGGGCATAGAGGTAAGGAAGGGGGTGGGTTGAGGTGCAGAGGTGAGCAGAAGGTTTTAAGGGTGCAGAGAATAGTGGGGTTTGGGGGTCCAAAGGTAAGCGATGCAGGATCGGGGTGCAGAGGTGAGCAGAAGGGGGTTGCGAGGTGCAGAAGTTTGCGGCGTTTTGGGGTCCAAAAGGTGAGCAGGGTGGGTTTGAGGTGTACAGGTGAGCAGAAAGAATGGGGGGTCATCGGAGGAGGAAGACTTCTGCTAAATAGGGACACATCTGACTGAAGAGAATGAACGTCCCTTGTGATTATTCTTATTGTCTTTGCTGTTTAAGCACACTTAGCCAATAAAGGGATGATTAAACCCAAACTTTCTGCAATCAGTTAAATAAAATAGTGCAAAAAACATACATTATATGGGGAGAATTCTAGAACAGTCAGCAGCTACCCCCATCTCATCTATTCCTTCCAGAACATTGAAGCAGAGGTGGTCTTCTCTTTCTAGGGAGGCACTGTGTAAGTTCTACTGAACTTGGAAGTGTAAATACAGCAACACAACTTCAGAAGCCCTCGTCCCCCCGCTCTAACCTCATCTTACATATAGGGGGCCCCAAGCTACCAAAAGCATGGAACAAGAAGAGGAGCTCCTGAAAACAGCAGTTGCTTAGTCTGCTTTTACCAGCAAGCAGTGTAAACACGTAAAAAAAGAAAAGAAAAGAAAGTGAGTGCACTTGTAGGATGTGAGAAGAGACGCGGCGGTCTAGTCGGGGTGACGTGGTCCCGTCAGATTTGGTTGACCGCCAGGCAGCAGGAGGCTTTGGAGGCACTTATGGCCCTCTGGATCACCGCTGGACATTTCTCTATCTTCACCAGTTTGTTATTCTCAAAGAGACCTTCGTTTCTTGGGATCCCATGGGAACCGTCAGGAAATGTTAGCAGGCCTGTGAAAGTGGAAAGCAAATCTCACTTCGGGTATGCTCTGGATTTGGTCGAACATTGCTAATCATGGAGAAAATAAAAATATCACATTGTGTAACATGTTTGGATACCATAGATATTCACTTTTTTTAGTTTGACCATTTTTACAATAAATCCATCACTGACCCAAATAACTAACAGAACATATGATGAGGAGAAGAAGTGAGAGGTTCTCTTCAGTGAAAAACACATTTTAAAGATTTGTTCTTCACCTAAACTGCAGCCCACAGGCAAGATGTGGCCCTTTGCTTGCTTTTATTTGACCCTAGTACTATTCCTTCCACTGATACCAATGATGGGGCACTATTCCTTCCAGTGATGGGGCACTATTCCCCCCACTGACACAAATGATGGGGCACTATTCCCCCCACTGACACCAATGATGGGGCACCATTTCTCCCACTGGCACCAATGATGGGGCATTATTCCTCCCATTGACACCAATAATGGGGCACCATTCCTTTCACTGATACTAATGATGGGTCACCATTCCTTTCACTGATACCAATGATGGGGCACCATTCCTTTCACTTATACCAATAATGGGGCACTCTTCCTCCCACTGGCACTAATGAGGGGGCACCATTCCTCCCACTGACACCAGTGATGGGGCACCATTCCCCCCACTGATACCAGTAATGGGGCACTATTACTTCCACTGACAACAATGATTTGGCACTCTTCCTTCCACTGACACCAATGATGGGGCACTCTTCCTTCCACTGACACCAATGATGGGGCACTCTTCCTTCCACTGACACCAATGATGGGGCACTCTTCCTTCCACTGACACCAATGATGGGGCACTCTTCCTTCCACTGACACCAATGATGGGGCACTCTTCCTTCCACTGACACCAATGATGGGGCACTATTCCCTCCACTGATAACAGTAATGGCCACTATTCCTCCCACTGATACCAATGATGGGGCACTATTCCTCCCACTGATACCAATGATGGGGCACTATTCCTCCCACTGACACCAATGATGGGGCACTATTCCTTCCACTGATACCAATGATTGGGCACCATTCCTTCCACTAACACCAATAAAGGGGCACTATTCCTTCCACTGATACCAATAAAGGGGCACTATTCCTTCCACTAACACCAATAAAGGGGCACTATTCCTTCCACTGATACCAATAAAGGGGCACTATTCCTCTCCTGCTGACCACCAAGCCTGAAGCACCAATTAATATTGTGAAAAATATACCTGCGCTAGAAACGTAAAAATAAACAGCAGCTGTGCACTATAACCCAGACATCAGACACAATAACAAATATATCAATAAAGTGCAGCGCTTAATGAATAAAGTGCAATCTGTGTATTACACAGTGTATGTGGTTAATGAAAAAAATATGAAGTGGAAAATCACAAATACTAAATAAAGTGCAATAAGTGCCATCAATTGTGAACAACAGAAAAGACATATAGGCTGACAATGAGTCTCAAACATATAAAATCGGTGTTATATTAAGAAGTGAAGTTCCCTGCAAAAAATGGGTGTCACACCGTTGGGTGTTTGATCGTCATTTCAACACGCTTTTCTCCATGGACTTTAGTAACACAATTCTGCGGTGGCAAAGTGGGTAAGCTTTAATAACCACATGCCACACACACGCGTCTATGGGTGGCCGAAGTTTCTGTGCCAAGAGTGCACACACTGCACGCTCCCAGCACAGAGACTGTGCTATCAAAAGATAGCTCTTGGTCTTTTCCTAAATGATAGGGAGCTGGGGAGTCGGTCCCACCATCGTGTGACCACTGTGACACCCAATCATATAAACATGCAGACCTTCCCGCCCCCTGGGCATAAAATAGACCAGGTAAAAGGGACGCCAGAGCTGGGAGAAGGGGCAATTATAGGATTGACAATGTCAGGCCTTCCTCCGCTGTGCCACGTGTGTGTGCTGGGAGTGCGCCCCCAACATAGCTCATGGTCTCAGAGTAACACCGACTCTGTTTCCCCGAAAATAAGACCTAGCGTGATTGTCGGTGATGGCTGCAATATAAGCCCTACCCCCCAAATAAGCCCTAGTTAAAGTCCTTGTAGGTCTTATTTTCAGGGTAGGGCTTATTTTCAGGGGAAACAGGGTAGGGCTTATTTGGGGGGTAGGGCTTATATTGCAGCCATCACTGACAATCACGCTAGGTCTTATTTTTGGGGAAACGGGGGATTTATCCTTTGTACCATCGTAGCTATACGTCAGTCCCTTTAAGCAGGATAGCAGGCGCACGCCCGCTGCACAGCGCGGACGCCGATGCTCGTGACTGCCGCCCACGAGCGATCACGGGCACGAGAGGCAGAACAGGGGATGTGTGTGTGTGTGTGGAAACACACACATCACAGTTCTGTGCGGAGAGCAGAGAGAGATCGTGAGTTCCAACGAGTTGGGACCTACGATCTCTCATCTCCTATAGTCAGACCCATCCCCCCTACAGTTAGAACACACAGTCAGGGAACACAGTTAACCCCTTGATCGCCCCCTAGTGGTTAACCTCCTTCCCTGCCAGTGACATTTATACAGTAATCAGTGCATTTTTATAGCACTGACCGCTGTATAATTGTCAATCGACCCAAAAATGTGTCAAAAGTGTCCGATGTGTCAGCCATAATGTCGCAGTCTCGATAAAAATTACAGATCGCTGTCACTACTAGTAAAAAAAAAAAAAAAATATAATAATAATAAAAAAAATGCCATAAATCTATCCCCTAATTTGTAGACGCTATAACTTTTGCGCAAACCAATCAATATACGCTTTTTTGCGATTTTTATTACCAAACATATGTAGAAGAATACGTATCGACCTAAACTGGAAGAACGGTCAAACATTCCCATAGACACCCTCCTAAACCTTGTGGACGGCCTTCCCAGAAGAGTTGAAGCTGTTATAGCTGCAAAGGGCGGAGCCAACTCAATATTGAACCCCACGGACTAAGACTGGGATGCCATTAAAGTTCATGTGCGTGTAAAGGCAGGCCGGGAACCTGTGGCTTGAAATAGGAATAAAAGTGATCCAATTTTTTTTTTTTAAAGGGACAGTGTAAAAAAAAAAAAGTAAAATAAATAAGAAAAAAAAAAATGTGTTTTTTGTTCTACAGCTTACCTGTAAAATCCTTTCCTTGGAGTACATCACGGGACACAGAGCAGCCATAATAACTAACTGGGTTATACGCCACCTACTGGTGAATGGACACGGGTAAATCAAACAAGAAGTACCTCGGTTTTGTAGCAAGCAATAAACTTCCCAAACAAGAGGAGAGGGATCTCTGTGTCCCGTGATGTACTCCAAGGAAAAGGATTTTACAGGTAAGCTGTAGGAAAAAAAATCCTAATTTCTTTATCGTACCTCACGGGACACAGAGCAGCCATAATAACTAACTGGGATGTGCCCAAGCAATGCTTTTGAGGGGAGGGAACCCATTATGACCAAATAAACACCATCATAACAGGATCTATATTGCTGCCTGCAGTACACTGCGTCCAAATGCAACATCCTCCTGAGTCCTAACATTCACTTGATGAAACCTAGTGAATGTATACACCGAAGACCAAGTAGCAGCCTTGCAAATCTGAGCCATCGATGCTTGATGATGAACTGCCCATGAAGCACTTACTCTTCTGGTAGAGTGTGCCCTTACTGGAGGCATGTGGGGCCTTACTCCTTAAACCATACGCCTGAACAATCACTTGTCAAATCCATCGGGAAATAGTCGACTTAGATGCTGCCTGTTCCTTCTTGGGACCTTCTGGCAATACAAACAGAATGTCAGTCTTCCGTATCTGAGTCGACATCTTCAGACTGCCACTATTATTGTTTGTAATACACCGAGACCAAGGCAATTTCCTCCATGTACTTGATGTCCACCTGGTAAAAACCCAGTGGATGTAAAAACTAAAAACCAAATAGTGGTCTTGCACCCATGGACCACTGACACCCGATGGCCCAAGATACTGCCACAGACCTGATAGTGAATCTATTTCCCCGAAAAAAAAAAAATTGGATTTTGCCCTTTAAAACCATAGGCATCCTTGGTAAACTGGCAGATCTACTGCTAAACATTCGACCTGGATGCCGCCTGCCCTTCCTGGCTCTAGCTGCACAAATCAGGATTCCTGACCTGTGCCGACAACTCAAGTAGACCCAGAGCATCTGAACTACCTCTAGAGTAGGTAGCGATCTTTCTCCTGCTGACTGTGGATTAGGAGAAAAATAAAAAGGCAAGACACTGTCCTGATTCAAGTGAATACTAGAAACCACTCTAGTCAATAGAGGTGGATTAGGACACAACATCACCTTATGATGCGAGACCAAGAACGGCTCCTTGCATGAAACAGCCGCCAGCTCTGACACTCCACTTAGTGAACTGATAGCAACCAAAGAAGCCATCTTCTGAGATAAGGGACTAGCAGTCTCCCAACTGGTGTAAACAATGACCTCTGCAAAGACAGCCAAGAGTGAATCCCAGTCCCAAGGACACAAGAGTGGCCTTACATGTGGGACTACCTACGCTACAAGCTGTATGAAGTATGAATCAATGAGTGAGAAACAATGGCCTCTGGAAAAAATGGATAGGGATGAACTAGAACCCTTAATGGTACGTAAGGCCAATCTCCTGTCCCCTACTGATTGGAGAAAGAAAATAAAATTTCCCACTCATATTCCTGTGGGTGCCACTTCCTGACTTCCCCCAAGAAAAAATATTTCCAAGTCCTGTAATCGAGGTTCCCTGAAACCAGCTTCCAGGGGCTCAACAGTGTGAAGATACAAGACCTAAGACCAGGGGTCTTCAAACTATGGCCCTCCAGGTGTCAGGAACTACAATTCCCATCATGCCTAGTCATGTCTGTGAATGTCAGAGTTTTACAATGCCTCATGGGAAGTGTAGTTCTGCAACAGCTGGAGAGCTGTAGTTTGAGGATCCCTGCTTAAGACCATTAGGTCCCACTGGCCTAGGAGTGATCAAGGAGCAACCCCAGCAAGCCTCGCTATGTCACCATTATCAGTGTTACCACCTCCCGGATTCTTCGCAAAAGATGTGGGAGAAGTCGAAACAGAGGTAAAGCATCAAATAAGGGATAACTGGTTCCTAAGGTGTTACCAGTGCATCTGCCCCTATTGTCGGTGGGACTTTCGTCCCAGACACAACCTGTTCCCACTTGTTGTAGAACGCGGAATCTAGAAGATCAACCTGCAGCGTTCCCCTTGACATTATTCTAGAACTGGGATATGTACTAGTGATAATGGTATCATTAACTGTAGTCACACACCCCGCACTCTGCTCCAGCCTGTGCTGACTGAGCCTCCTCAGACACACCCCTCATTCCGCTCCAGCCTCCACTGACTGAGCCTCCTCAGGAGGCCACCGAGGAGAAGGTTATCAGGAGGCCACCGAGATTTTCATTGAAACTCATCCACTTGAGGTGGGGAGCCCCTTGGAGGGGCTGAGGTGTTCAGATACCCCAGTGTCTATTGAGCCAAGGAGGAGGTGACCATCCCGGGAACTGCCTAGACACTCACTGCATGCTTTCTACCCCTGCGGGGTTCTGGTGAGTGGGGAACTGAAGGGGAGCATAGATGTCACTTGTTCTAGGGTACACTCGTGGCCAAGTCCAGGCACAAATCATCCTGGTTAAGCACAAAAGTCACTGTAAATTTTGACACTACATGCAATACCTTTGATTGGACTTTAAAATTTTAATATTTTGCTTTTTTATTTTTTTTACTGGACTCTCATTATCTTTTATATCCATATTTATTTTTATTTGTATGTCTATCACCTATTACTCTTTATGATTGTTTTATTTTTATATTCTCTCACATATAAGGAATTATTTACGTATGCCAAGGGTCATCATGTGTGATATCTCTGATTTAATCAGAAAGTATATGTTGACCAGATAAGAAAAATATCATAATTTTGTACTTGTACATCTATTTTCAGAGCACAAAGTAATTACAAGTATATATTATCACATAACAAAAGAGCACAAATCAACACATAAAAATTCTTTGGTAAACAACACACGGAAAACACTTTTTACCTTCACCCTCTACCTGGGAAAACTGGCCCAAATATCACGTCACTTTTCAGGTGACAGAAGTGAAAGCTACCCCTCCTTTTCTTGCACACTCACCCGGGAAGAGTGATTCACTGTGGAGGATCACTCTTCGGGTGACGGGCAGCACCACCAACCCTACAACTACAATAAACTTTTTTAAAGGGGTTCCAGTTGGGACCACCTCAAGGAAAGCAGCAACCCAGCCCAGACCTAAGCGCGGAATAGAACAAAATATACATAACAAAGTATTGCAACGACCGCCATTTTAATCTCTAGGGTATCTGAAAAAAATATATAATGTTTGGGGGTTCTAAGTAATTTTCTAGCAAAAAAAAAAAAAAAAACTGATTTTATTTTACCAAGTGTAAAAAATAGGGCTTGGTCATTAAGTGGTTTAATGTCCATTCAACCATACTCAACTTCACCCCCTGAGGAAGGCTACAGAGCGAAACCCGTCGGGACAAGGCAGCCCTCCCCCAGCTTTTTCCTGATATACAAGACACTATACTCACCTCCAATATGATGTCTATGTGTATAGAGGGGAGGGCCTCTTATTTGGGGTTGCAATATTGACAATGGCTTGCGGAATCTTTTCATGTTTTTAGGGAATCAATACCCCGAAAAATAATTTAAAAATCCCGTTCTTTTTCCTTCAAAATGTTTTCTCTATAGTAGTTTGGGATGTTGTGTTGATCTATACAACTGACATCAATACATTGAACCATTCCAAAGTTACAATGTATTCTAAGCGAAATTTCCCCCAATCTGATCTGAACAATTTCAGGGAAGTTTTTGTTTTCATGAGCAAATCATTCGATCTGAGCAAAAACATTCCACTTACCATATCCTTCTACCCGACCGCCTTTAAATTCCCCCTCAAACTTCAGGTTGTCATAGCGAGTAAAGACTCCAACGCCATGGAATTTCCCTTGAATGAATTCGCCTTCATATCTGATTGGTACACAGAACAAATATGCAGGCCTAGTCTTAGATGAAAATGAAGGTCAAAAGATGCATATACAATAATACAACTAATAAGATCATGGGGTAGAGGTGTACACAATAAGGTCTCTTACTCCTGTTTGAGCATCTACTTTTTCAGACTTTTTTTGTTGAATTTGCGCGTATATGAGTTTGCGCAATTTCGCGGAAATGTATTCTCGCTTTCTCATTCTGCACAATATGTTAAATGGGGGTTTGGGAACATGATGCGTAAATTACTGACCAGAAAAGCAGATTTCTTTTACTGAAGAATGCACTGCTCTTGTCTACGCACCTGTGTGCATAGGCACATTACAATGAATGGGCTGCATTTTAGCTCGGTAAAAGCAAAAAAAAAAAAAACTGTACTCAAAAAATGTTTTGCTAGATCTGCTTTCTGTTTCATAAAACAGCGCCACCACCAGGCGCCTCCAATAAAAAAATATATATATATAAAAAAAAAGTCAAATGCTTCTATAGTTAAAAAGTGGTTCTAAAGGCAGGTCCCTGTTGCAGATTTTCTCGCACTTCCTGTTTGGTAAAATGTCAGCAGGACAGGAAGTGAGGTGAAAGCTCTCTAATAGAGCCCCAGATAGCAATATAAACCAGGCAGTGTGTTATGGTGCTTGCAGAGTTCTCGCCATGACTTGTACAAATCTTTCTCTCAGAACCCCTGCCAGAACTTCACACGGTACTCTCAGAACCCCTGCCAGAACTTCACACGGTACTCTCAGAACCCCTGCCAGGACTTCCCATGGTACGCTCAGAACCCCTGCCAGGACTTCCCATGGTACGCTCAGAACCCCTGCCAGGACTTCCCATGGTACGCTCAGAACCCCTGCCAGGACTTCCCATGGTACTCTCCGAACCCCTGCCAGGACTTCCCATGGTACTCTCCGATTCCCTGCCAGGACTTCCCATGGTACGCTCAGAACCCCTGCCAGGACTTCCCATGGTACTCTCCGATTCCCTGCCAGGACTTCCCATGGTACGCTCAGAACCCCTGCCAGGACTTCCCATGGTACGCTCAGAACCCCTGCCAGGACTTCCCATGGTACTCTCCGATTCCCTGCCAGGACTTCCATTGGTATTTGAAGAATCTCAGCCAGGACTTCCAGAGTTCTATGAAAGGATGTTGGGTGTGCCCTCTGACCAAAAGGACATTTAAACATCAGCCTTTGAAGAGCCTGGAGCTCTGTCCTATCATCAAAGCTATGCTATGTGCAAAAGAGCTACAATACTTTCCAATTGCCTTGCTTGTTGCCGACCTGAATTGCCCACAATCTTTGCCTGAATCTGAATTCTCTTTAGTCTGTGGCCAGTCCATGATCTCTACCTGGACCTGACTACACATCATAGCTGTTCTGGTCTAGCTACCCCGCTGGTTGGGCGAGCCTGAAGGCCATGACCTGTGACAGCTTTCACTGGGGTTCCTTGCCCATCTCCACCATCAGGAGCTCTGGTGAAGACTGGCTGTCACTTAGACTCCCTACCTCTTGTGAGCCCACATCACGTGCCCGGGGCGCCAAAACACAGAGATTCTGATCTTTCCCCACGGCATCCAAACTAGAAAAAAATGTCTTTCACCTACACTATAGGTTTGGGCTTTGTTCTAACAACTCTAACTTACAGTGGTAGTAAAGTCTGTTCTGCCATGTGTACTTTATTATCGACTTGCTACACCCCTCACATTTCTGTAAATAATTTCTTCTATCTTTTCATGTGACAACACTGAAGAAATGACACTTTGCTACAATGTAAAGTAGTGAGTGTACAGCTTGTATAACAGTGTAAATTTGCTGTCCCCTCAAAATAACTCAACACACAGCCATTAATGTCTAAACCTCTGGCAAACAAAAGTCAGTACACCCCTAAGTGAAAATGTCCAAATTGGGCCCAATTAGCCATTTTCCCTCCCCCGGTGTCATGTGACTCGTTAGCGTTCCAAGGTCTCAGGTGTGCTGAATAGCAAAAACTGGCCTGGTCATGAAGTGGGGTAAATCTTCGGGGGCTGAGGTGCTTAAATATATATATATTTTTTTATAGAAGCGACAACTGTGTGATCTTTCCAAGTCATTTCCATACTCTCAATGATGCGGTAAAAGGTAATTTTGTGACAACCAAGGGTCACCGTACCGAGATAAGCCAAAGACAAGAAGGAACAGAAGACCTTCTTCTTTACTCATCAGGAGGCCTAATAAGTGATAACTGGATCCCAAAGGGTCTATTGTGGAGCTTGTATTAATTCTGTAGCTGCGTGCACTATAGGCAGGGGCCATGTACACTTTACAACAGTGGTCTCCAAACTGTGCCCCAGGGGCTGGATGTGGCCCCTTGCTTGCATTAATCCAGCCCCTGGGGCACCATTCCTCCCACTGACACCAATGATGGGGCACTATTCCTCCCACTGACACCAATGATGGGGCACTATTCCTCCCACTGACACCAATGATGGGGCACTATTCCTCCCACTGACACCAATGATGGGACACTATTCCTCCCACTGACACAAATGATGAGACACCATTCCTCCCACTGACACCAATGATGAGACACCATTCCTCCCACTGACACCAATGATGAGACACCATTCCTCCCACTGACACCAATGATGGGGCACTATTCCCCTCCACTGACACCCTTGATGGGGCACTATCCCCCCCCACTGACACCAATGATGGGGCACTATTCCCCCCCACTGACACCAATGATGGGGCACGATTCCCCCCCACTGACACCAATGATGGGGCACTATTCCTCCCACTGACACAAATGATGAGACACCATTCCTCCCACTGACACCAATAATGAGACACCATTCCTCCCACTCCACCAATGATGGGGCACTATTCCCCTCCACTGACACCAATGATGGGGCACTATTCCTCCCACTGACACAAATGATAAGACACCATTCCTCCCACTGACACCAATGATGGGGCACTATCCCCCCCACTGACACCAATGATGGGGCACTATTCCCCCCCACTGACACCAATGATGGGGCACCATTCCTCCCACTGACACCAATGATGGGGCACTATCCCCCCCACTGACACCAATGATGGGGCACTATTCCCCCCCACTGACACCAATGATGGGGCACTATTCCCCCCCACTGACACCAATGATGGGGCACCATTCCCCCCCCCCCCCCCACTGACACCAATGATGGGGCGCTATTCCTCCCACTGACACCAATGATGAGACGCCATTCCTCCCACTGACACCAATAATGGGACACTATTCCCCCCCCCCACTGACACCAATGATGGGGCACTATTCCTCCCACTGACACCAATAATGAGACACCATTCCTCCCACTGACACCAATGATGGGGCACTATTCCCCCCCACTGACACTATTCCCCCCCCCCGACACCAATGATGAGGCATGATTTCTCCCACTGACACCAATGATGGGGCACTGGAGACCCCTGATTTAGAACATCGCTGACCCGTCAAACACAGATTATCTTTTGCTGCTTTCTGAAGGAGTTTTTCTCACCTTGAGCCGTCCGGGAAGGATAAAACCCCATACCCCTTAAAAAGCCCATTTTCAAACAGACCGACGTAGGCGGATCCATCGCAAAATATCAGTTGGCCCATTCCGTGTCTTCTACCTGGAGAGAGAGAAGGAAAAAAGTCTATTGAGACATAGGTGGGGATTGGTGGCCATATTCATTTTTTGTATTAAAGGGGATCTAAACCCTCCCGTCCTTTACATAAAGGAAGCTGCCATCTTAGCCCTTGTTTTATCTGCAGGTGCTGCACATGTGATCAGTTAGGATACCAGCTGTTTGATGGCTTGACAGTTCAGATGGGAGCACAAGCAACTTGTAACAATTATCATTCACGGCATGCCTTGAATGTAACCGTTTTAGGGAGTATCTAAACTGATGGGTTTAGTTCCACATTGAACAACTGCATAACCATAACTTTCCATCCTATAAAATGGATTGGATAGTAGGAACCACTTGCTGACCGCCTAACTGGGAAAATACGTCATGACTTTGATGTTAAATACCGGGGTCATGGCTGCAGCTAGATGCCAACATCCTGGTATTATTTTTTTTCCCTCAGGCGCCATTCTGTCTCTCTTCCATAAAAGTGACCCGAGCAGCGATTTTGCCACTGAGTCACCACTGGGCCAACCTGGCGGATCAGGAAGCCCGAAAAATGATTCGGCATTGGTGGCGGTAGGGCACAAGATGAGTGAAGGAAAGATGGTCTCCGCTCATCTCTATGCCCTAGGAGGACCGGAGCAACGTCATGATGTCACTTTCTGGACAAATGTAAACAAAGCTATCAAAACATTTTGGGGGGATCTTTTGCTTTTAAGGGTAGAGGAGAGATTTGGGGTCTGAAAGACCCCCAAACTTCTTCATAAAGAGGACCTGTCATGCTGGAGGTTTACAAATAAGTGATCACACCAAAAAAAAAACAAAAAAAAACGCCCCTGTCCCTGTGTGCAGTGGTGAACACATATACGCAGGTCATGCACCCCACCTTTTCACCACACATGTGAGGTATCGCTGCGAACGTTAGAGCGAGAGCAACGATTCTAGCGCTGGACCTCCTCTGTAACTCTAAAACAGGTAGCCTGTAGAAACGTTTAAACCAATCACCATAGGCATGCGCAGAGGGTGTGCCAGGTGTGCCTGGGCACACCCTAATCACGCTGTGCAGTGCAGATTCACCCTATTCCACCCAAAAAAAAAAAAAAATTATAAAAAATATTCAAATTGGAAAAATAAAATTGTTAAAAATAATACAAAAAATAAAATAAAATACTACCACTGCCCTGCTACATTTTACCATTTAGAGTGTGTGTATATATATATATATATATATATATACACATTATTATTATTCAGGATTTATATAGCGCCAACAGTTTACGCAGCGCTTTACAATATAAAAGGGAGACAATACAGTTATAATACAATAAAATACAAGAGGATTAAGAGGGCACTGCTCAGAAGAGCTTACAATCTAATAGTAATATATATATATATATATATATATATATATATATATATATATATATATATATATATATATGTGTGTGTGTGTGTGTGTATGTATGTGTGTGTGTATATATGTATGATAGAGATACACACACAGTTGTGCTCATAAGTTTACATACCCTGGCAGAATTTATGATTTCTTGAATGATAGCACAAAAACTTTTCTTTCACTCATGGTTAGTGTTTGGCTGAAGCCATTTATTATCAATCAACTGTGTTTACTCTTTTTAAATCATAATTACAACAGAAACTACCCAAATGACCCTGATCAAAAGTTTACATACCCTGGTGATTTTGGCCTGATAACATGCACACAAGTTGACACAAAGAGGTTTGAATGGCTATTAAAAGATAACCATCCTCACCTGTGATCTGTTTGCTTGTAATTAGTGTGTGTATAAAAGGTCAATGAGTTTCTGGACTCCTGACAGATCCTTGCATCTTTCACCCAGTGCTGCACTGACGTTTCTGGATTCTGAGTCATGGGGAAAGCAAAAGAATTGTCAAAGGATCTGCGGGAAAAGGTAGTTGAACTGTATAAAACAGGAAAGGGATATAAAAAGATATCCAAGGAATTGAGAATGCCAATCAGCAGTGTTCAAACTCTAATCAAGAAGTGAAAAATGAGGGGTTCTGTTGAAACCAAACCACGGTCAGGTAGACCAACTAAAATTTCAGCCACAACTGCCAGGAAAATTGTTCAGGATGCAAAGAAAAACCCACAAATAACTTCAGGTGAAATACAGGACTCTCTGAAAATATGTGGTGTGGTTGTTTCAAGATGCACAATGAGGAGGCACTTGAAGAAAGATGGGCTGCATGGTCGAGTCGCCAGAAGAAAGCCATTACTAGGCAAATGCCACAAAGTATCAATACAATACGCCAAAAAGCACAGAGACAAGCCTCAAACCTTCTGGCACAAAGTCATTTGGAGTGATGAGACCAAAATTAAGCTTTTTGGCCACAACCATAAACACTACATTTGGAGAGGAGTCAACAAGGCCTATGATGAAAGGTCCACCATCCCTACTGTGAAACATGGAGGTGGATCGCTGATGTTTTGGGGGATGTGTGAGCTACAAAGGCACAGGGAATTTGGTCAAAATTGATGGCAAGATGAATGCAGTATGTTATCAAAAAATACTGGAGGAACATTTGCATTCATCAGCCAGCCAGGAAGCTGCGCATGGGACGTACTTGGACATTCCAACATGACAATGATCCAAAACACAAGGCCAAGTCGACCTGTCATTGGCTACAACAGAATAAAGTGAAGGTTCTGGAGTGGCCATCTCAGTCTCCTGACCTCAAGATCATTGAGCCCCTCTGGGGAGATCTCAGGTGTGCAGTTCATGCAAGACAGCCCAAGAATTTACAGGAACTGGAGGCTTTTTGCCAAGAGGAATGGGCAGCTTTACCATCTGAGAAAATAAAGAGCCTCATCCACAAATACCACAAAAGACTTCAAGCTGTCATTGATGTTAAAGGGGGCAATACACGGTATTAAGAACTGGGGTATGTAAATATTTGATCAGGGTCATTTGGGTAGTTTCTGTTGCAATTATGATATAAAAAGAGTAAAACACAGTTGATTGATAATAAATCGCTTCAGCCAAACACCAACCATGAGTGAAAGAAACGTTTTTGTGTTATCATTCATATTCTCTGAAAAATGGCCAAGAAATCATAAATTCTGCCAGGGTATGTAAACTTATGAGCACAAGTGTGTGTGTGTGTGTGAGATATTATATATATATATATATATATATATATATATATATATATATATATATATATCACACACATACATGCATATATACATACATATGTGTGTTTGAGCCTTGGGGTGCACACCCTAACTCAATAGGCTGCGCCCACCTATAACCATTGTGTATGGAGATTGTTAAATGGGGTTGTAGAGTCTCATGGTTTTTCAACCTTCTATGCATTAAGGTAAAAATCCTTTTGTGCTGCAGCTGCCCCCAGTGACCCCCCCCCCCCCCCTTTCTTACCTGAACCCGATCATCTTTCCAGCAACGTGGACGAGCCCAGCGGCTCCAGCCGCTGTTTCGGGTCCTCATTTGATAGACTGATAGCAGCAGGAGCCATTGGCTTCCGCTGCTGTCAATCAAACCTAGTGACACAGGGGGCGGGACCGAGTCCTGCTTGTGTCAATGGACGCAGCAGCGGAACCCCTGAGCGCACCTGCACGAGTGCGCTCTGAGAAAGCGGCTCTCTGTGGGGGCACTCGATGAAGAGCAGGAGCACCGCCGGGGCACCCCTCGAAAACGAGGTTTGGGGCTGCTCTGTGCAAAACTCTTGCACAGAGAAGGTAAGTATAGGCATGTTTGTTATTTAAAAACATTTAAAAATTTTATTCCCTAAGGTCTCTGCTGAAAAAAAAAAAAAAGAAGTTTATAAAATATTTATATATATATATATATATATATATATATATATATATATATATATATATATATATATATATATATATATATATATATATATATATATATATATATATATATATATATATATATATATATATATATATATATATAGTTCCAAAATACTGATTGTGTTTTTCTGACACTTGTAAACAGTCACCAGCACTCCAGTGAACATTAAAGATTTGCACATTTATGTTATTATTTACGTGTTGCGATGACAGGACCCTGCGTGCCCCCCCCGGAAACATTCACTGTATGTGACATTACATCAACAAATAAGTGGAAATCTTCAATCCAGTGCTGGTGACTCTTCTTCCCTTAGGCTCCTTTCAGGAGGGCGGTAAAAATCAGCTGCTGGGCCACAGTTTTGCTGCCCACCTGAACTGTAAAATACCAGCGGCATGCTGTGGCTGCAGGATTTCGAACATGGCGAGCAGAGTTTGGGCTCTGTTACGCTCACAGAGTGCGGTGCCCTCCTGAAGAGCGATCTGCTTTCAGGGCATTTGGCAGGCGCTGAGAAGGCGTTATATCTCCTCACCGTCTCATTTATTCCCTACAATTGCATGCATTGCACGCGGGTGTGGCACAGCATTACTGAACTCCGTAGGGAAAATACAACAGGTAGTGACAAGTTAAAAATGCCACGGCCTCAACGCCTTGCATGTGTACAGCTCAGTCCAGCTGTTATTTTACAGTTTAGGCGGGTGGCATAAAACTGTGGCTCAACGCTCATTTTACCACCCCCCCCCCCAACCGCCCATTAGAAAGAAAGCTTTGGTAAACCGTAGCGCCTGTCAGACTTGTCCACTGAGTTCAATGGGGCTGCACTGTAACCAGGTGTAATGCACGCCATTGCGGTGCAGTAGTGCGACATTATAGGGTTAAATCAGGCGGTGAGGAGCTGATATAATGCCTCCTCACTGCCTGCCAAATGTCCTCTGAAAAGCAGTCTGAACTCATATTGCTCTTCAGAGGGCACCACATTCCAAAAAGCCCTCGTTGTGGTTGTTACTGCAAGCAACACCCAGATCCATCAATTGTAACACTAAAGGGGGTCCCAGCCCTGAGCTTTGTCACCATCAATCAGGGGTACTGCTGGTTATTACCTTCTCTCCATTCTCCGTGATATTCCTCACCGTTGGAATAGGTGAAGGAGCCTTTAGTCAATGTCATATTTCCGGCCACCTACAGGATACAGTGAAACCTGCCATGAGATAAAAGCACAACTCATGAAAAATCAGAAGAAACCCAGAAAATACCCAACAATGAGCATGATTCTGACAAACGATAGAAGGAGAAACGCGTTGGGTTCAGCTTTTGATCAGTAGACATCAGCACTGCCTATGGGAGATACAGGAAAGCTGTGTTCATCCCCTCACTTCCACTGGCAGCTTCTCAGAGAATAATGAAGGAAACCAGAAAACAAACCTGGCGGCTGCCAGTGGTGACCGCCCCCAAACCTGGCGGCTGCCAGTGGTGACCGCCCCCAAACCTGGCGGCTGCCAGTGGTGACCTCCCCCAAACCTGGCGGCTGCCAGTGGTGACCTCCCCCAAACCTGGCGGCTGCCAGTGGTGACCTCCCCAAAACCTGGAGGCTGCCAGTGGTGACCTCCCCCAAACCTGGAGGCTGCCAGTGGTGACCTCCCCCAAACCTGGAGGCTGCCAGTGGTGACCTCCCCCAAACCTGGAGGCTGCCAGTGGTGACCTCCCCCAAACCTGGAGGCTGCCAGTGGTGACCTCCCCCAAACCTGGAGGCTGCCAGTGGTGACCTCCCCCAAACCTGGAGGCTGCCAGTGGTGACCTCCCCCAAACCTGGAGGCTGCCAGTGGTGACCTCCCCCAAACCTGGAGGCTGCCAGTGATGACCTCCCCCAAACCTGGAGGCTGTCAGTGATGACCTCCCCCAAACCTGGAGGCTGCCAGTGATGACCTCCCCCAAACCTGGAGGCTGTCAGTGATGACCTCCCCCAAACCTGGAGGCTGTCAGTGGTGACCTCCCCCAAACCTGGCGGCTGCCAGTGGTGACCTCCCCCAAACCTGGCGGCTGCCAGTGGTGACCTCCCCCAAACCTGGCGGCTGCCAGTGGTGACCTCCCCCAAACCTGGCGGCTGCCAGTGGTGACCTCCCCCAAACCTGGAGGCTGCCAGTGGTGACCTCCCCCAAACCTGGAGGCTGCCAGTGGTGACCTCCCCCAAACCTGGAGGCTGCCAGTGGTGACCTCCCCCAAACCTGGAGGCTGCCAGTGGTGACCTCCCCCAAACCTGGAGGCTGCCAGTGGTGACCTCCCCCAAACCTGGAGGCTGCCAGTGGTGACCTCCCCCAAACCTGGAGGCTGCCAGTGGTGACCTCCCCCAAACCTGGAGGCTGCCAGTGGTGACCTCCCCCAAACCTGGCGGCTGTCAGTGGTGACCTCCCCCAAACCTGGCGGCTGTCAGTGGTGACCTCCCCCAAACCTGGCGGCTGTCAGTGGTGACCTCCCCCAAACCTGGAGGCTGTCAGTGGTGACCTCCCCCAAACCTGGAGGCTGTCAGTGATGACCTCCCCCAAACCTGGAGGCTGTCAGTGGTGACCTCCCCCAAACCTGGAGGCTGCCAGTGGTGACCTCCCCCAAACCTGGCGGCTGGCAGTGATGACCTCCCCCAAACCTGGTGGCTGGCAGTGATGACCTCCCCCAAACCTGGCGGCTGTCAGTGATGACCTCCCCCAAACCTGGAGGCTGCCAGTGGTGACCTCCCCCAAACCTGGAGGCTGCCAGTGGTGACCTCCCCCAAACCTGGAGGCTGTCAGTGATGACCTCCCCCAAACCTGGAGGCTGCCAGTGATGACCTCCCCCAAACCTGGAGGCTGCCAGTGGTGACCTCCCCCAAACCTGGAGGCTGCCAGTGGTGACCTCCCCCAAACCTGGAGGCTGCCAGTGGTGACCTCCCCCAAACCTGGAGGCTGCCAGTGGTGACCTCCCCCAAACCTGGAGGCTGCCAGTGGTGACCTCCCCCAAACCTGGAGGCTGCCAGTGGTGACCTCCCCCAAACCTGGAGGCTGCCAGTGGTGACCTCCCCCAAACCTGGCGGCTGGCAGTGATGACCTCCCCCAAACCTGGCGGCTGCCAGTGGTGACCTCCCCCAAACCTGGAGGCTGCCAGTGGTGACCTCCCCCACACCTGGAGGCTGCCAGTGGTGACCTCCCCCACACCTGGAGGCTGCCAGTGGTGACCTCCCCCACACCTGGAGGCTGCCAGTGATGACCTCCCCCAAACCTGGCGGCTGTAAGTGGTGACCTCCCCCAAACTTGGCGGCTGTTAACTGTGGGACCTTCTATAGACAGGTGTGTGCCTTTCCAAATCATGTCCAATCAACTGAATTGACCACAGGTGGACTCCAATCAAGTTCTAGAAACATCTCAAGGATGATCAGTGGAAACAGGAGGCACCTGAGCTCAATTTTGAGCTTTTTGGCAAAGGCTGATATACTTAAGTACATGGGAGTTTTCCTTTTTTATTTTTAAATAAATGTGCAAAGGATTTTAAACAAACTTCTTTCATGTCATCATTACGGAGGATTGTTTGTAGAATTTTGAGGAAAATAATTTAATCCATTTTGGAATAAGGCTGTAACATAACAAAATGTGGAAAAAGAGAAGCGCTGTGAATACTTTCCGGATGGACTGTTAATACCTACTACATGACAACCTTTTGTTTAACGCCAAAGCATACAACGCTAGACATGTGCAGAACGAAAACATTTGTTTCGTAACTTGCAAAAATTTGTTAAGTTAAATTTGTTTAAATTAATTTTCCGAATTTGTTTTGTTTATTGAAATTGATTTGAATTCATAGTTACATAGTTACATATAGTAGGTGAGGTTGAAAAAAAAGACACAAGTCCATCAAGTCCAACCTATGTGTGTGATTATATGTCAGTATTACATTGTATATCCCTGTATGTTGCAGTCATTCAGGTGCTTATCTAATAGTTTCTTGACACTATCGATGCCCCCCGCTGAGACCACCGCCTGTAGAAGGGAATTCCACATCCTTACCGCTCTTACAGTAAAGAATCCTCTACGTGGTTTAAGGTTAAACCTCTTTTCTTTTAATTTTAATGAGTGGCCACGTGTCTTGTTAAACTCTCTTCTGCGAAAAAGTTTTCTCCCTATTGTGGGGTCACCAGTACAGTATTTGTAAATTGAAATCATATCCCCTCTCAAGCGTCTCTTCTCCAGAGAGAATAAGTTCAGTGCTCGCAACCTTTCTTCATAACTAAGATCCTCCAGACCCTTTATTAGCTTTGTTGCCCTTCTTTGTACTCGCTCCATTTCCAGTACTTCCTTCCTGAGGACTGGTGCCCAGAACTGGACAGCATACTCTTGTAGAGCGGGAGAATTATTTTATCTCTGGAATTGATCCCCTTTTTAATGCCAATATTCTGTTAAGTAATCTGTCCACAAGATCCATGATGTGCCGAACCCGAGCGCCCGGTAGACAACATACAGTTCGGAGCTTCAGGTCTTTGCTACAGATTGCCCTCTCTGTCCTAAGAATTGAGTCCCCTACCACCAGAATCTGTCTTTCCTTTCCCTTCGCATCCCCCCCCCCCCCCCCCCCCCTCTCACTGGAGGAGTTCTTCCCCCGGCAGCTAGGAGAGTCCCTCATCTCCAGCTGGTCCCTGACCGGTTTCACCAATGTCATTTAATGGAGCGTACTTATTGGGATGTTCCAGCCCTGGATCGGCCTCTCTGGCACTTCCCCCTCTACCCCTCCTGACTGTCACCCATCTACTCTTTTCTAGTGCCTGCACCTCTTTGTCTCCACCCACCTCTGTGCCGGCCCCTGCCGTGTACGTTCCTGGCTCTCCTTTAGTATGGAGGGACTTCTCAGTGCTGACAGTTGCTTCCCCAGATTCAGAACCTGGGCTTCCAGGGAAACAATGTGCTTACATTTTGCACAGCAGTATTCCCCCTCCATCGGATGATCAAGGAACGCATACATGCGGCAAGATGTACACCGAGTCGCATCTCCACCCCCGCCGGGCATCGTACCTACTAATTTAATGAGGATTGGAGATTATACCCTGTCCAAATTACCGAACAAATTACCTGACACTAATACTCAAGACAATACACAGGTACTCAACCAGACAATACACGGGTACTCAACCAGACAATACACGGGTACTCAACCAGACAATACACGGGTACTCAACCAGACAATACACGGGTACTCAACCAGACAATACACGGGTACTCAACAAGACAATACACGGGTACTCAACAAGACAATACACGGGTACTCAACAAGACAATACACGGGTACTCAACAAGACAATACACGGGTACTCAACCAGACAATACACGGGTACTCAACAAGACAATACACGGGTACTCAACCAGACAATACACAGGGACTCACTGCCCACGTGCACACGCAATACACAGGTACTATTGATCCACACACACACACTACTCAGACAACACTCAGGTACGCCATTCCATTCTAAATCAAATTTATTCTACACGAAATTTGAATTTTGGAAGATGGTTATTTTTTTTATACCATTCTAGTGTTTTTTTCTATTCTTTCCTATTTTATTTTCTATTCTGTTCAAATTTATTCTATATTCTATTTAGAAAAAAATAGTTATATTCTATTCTATCGTTTTTTTCTATTCTATTAATTTATTTTCTCTTCAATTCTAATTTATTCTATTAGAAATTTGAATTTAGGAAGATGGTTCTATTCTATTGTTTTCTTCTATTCAAATTTATTCTATTTGAATTTTGGGAAATGGTTATATTCTGTTGTATTTTATTGTTTTTTTAATTCTATTCTTTTACTTTCTATTGTTTTTTTTTTTATTATTATTCTATTTTATTCCTTTATTTACTATACAATTTTTTTCCCCTATTCTTTTGTTTTGTTTGGTTTTACGATATACTCTACTTCTATTCTATGCTCTTCAGAAATTCAAATTAGATTTGAAAAGGATTCAAATACGATTCAATTTCAATTTGAAAACAAATTCTGAGTGAAATTTTGTTTCGGTATTTCGGATTTGTTTTAATTCGGATAAGTTCCGAATAATGAAAACTGCGAATTTCGATCCGGAATGAAACAAACCGCACATGTCTATACAAACACCCAGCTGACCAAACCCAGACAGACTGATGTGATAAACTAAAACTCTGATTGTTGTTTTCCTCTTCCAGACATCGGAATCATGTTACAGATGGGAGAACGCAGGCACCGCTCCTGCTGTATACAGTAAATATTTAAAATGAGAAAAATAAACATAAGGAGCAGCAACAGCATATATAATAAGGCTACAATAATACTATACAATGCAATACAATGCAATGGATCTACAGGGCAAAAAACAAAAAAAATATTGTCCTTCGAGCCGGAATCGAACCAGCGACCTAAGGATGTCTGCTTGTTTTCCACTACAGTCCTCCGCTCTACCAGCTGAGCTATCGAAGGAGCCATGTGTGCAGCACTGCCAGCAATCCATCTGTACAGATATCTATGGAGGGGGAGGGATGCATACCACAACCGGCAGTGTTCATGTATGGGGGAGGGAAGCACACCGAGACTGACAACATTCACCGAATGAGTCTTCTATCAGAGGAATAAGACCTGCTGAACCTTCCAGAGATTCTACCAAACATTCCCCTTAGTGAATAGGTGTCAGATATAAAAATGATATCAATAAACTGAACACCCGAGTGTTCAAATGAGCCGCGACTTCCTTCTTTTTTCCTGTTACATTGGTATTATTTGTACAATGCAAATGGTTAAAAAATTAGGTTTAAAAATACCGAACATTTCACACCATGTAAGTACTAAGCTCATGAGAAGTGACCCATCCTAGATCGCTGTGTCCGCAGAATACCGATATCTACACGCAGGTACAATGGAGGATCTATAGGAGAGGACATAATGTGAAACAAAGAAATCAATAAATGGATTTGTGTCTCACTTGATCGTATTGAGAAAGTTTTGAATAACATGAAAAAAAAAATTTGTATCTGCGTTGGCCGGGAATCGAACCCGGGTCAACTGCTTGGAAGGCAGCTATGCTCACCACTATACCACCAACGCCTCATATCTGCAGATAATGCTCTGATACTTTACAGACATACTAAGATCAGATATATACAGACCTCCTACCGTCCCCGCACATGCACCTCCATCAACCCCCATATGTGGAGACCTCCCCACATTCCCATACCTATAGACCTCCTGCAACCCCCGTACGTAAAGACATTCCCATACCTACAGACCTCCATGACCCCCATACCAACAGACCTCCCCATGACCCCCATACCTAGAGACCTCCCCACATTCCCATACCAACAGACCTCCCCACATTCCCATACCAACAGACCTCCCCATGACCCCCCCATACCTAGAGACCTCCCCACATTCCCATACCAACAGACCTCCCCACATTCCCATACCTATAGACCTCCTGCAACCCCCGTACGTAAAGACATTCCCATACCTACAGACCTCCATGACCCCCATACCAACAGACCTCCCCATGACCCCCATACCTAGAGACCTCCCCACATTCCCATACCAACAGACCTCCCCATGACCCCCCCCCATACCTAGAGACCTCCCCACATTCCCATACCAACAGACCTCCCCACATTCCCATACCTATAGACCTCCTGCAACCCCCGTACGTAAAGACATTCCCATACCTACAGACCTCCATGACCCCCATACCAACAGACCTCCCCATGACCCCCATACCTAGAGACCTCCCCACATTCCCATACCAACAGACCTCCCCACATTCCCATACCAACAGACCTCCCCATGACCCCCCCCATACCTAGAGACCTCCCCACATTCCCATACCAACAGACCTCCCCACATTCCCATACCTATAGACCTCCTGCAACCCCCGTACGTAAAGACATTCCCATACCTACAGACCTCCATGACCCCCATACCAACAGACCTCCCCATGACCCCCATACCTAGAGACCTCCCCACATTCCCATACCAACAGACCTCCCCACATTCCCATACCAACAGACCTCCCCATGACCCCCCCATACCTAGAGACCTCCCCACATTCCCATACCAACAGACCTCCCCACATTCCCATACCTAGAGACCTCCCCACATTCCCATACCAACAGACCTCCCCACATTCCCATACCAACAGACCTCCCCATGACCCCCCCATATCTAGAGACCTTCCCACATTCCCATACCTACAGACCTCCTGCAACCCCCTGTAAAGATATTCCCATACCTACAGACCTCTGTGACCCCCATACCTAGAGACCTCCCCACATTCCCATACCAACAGACCTCCCCATGACCCCCATACCTAGAGACCTTCCCACATTCCCATACCTACAGACCTCCTGCAACCCCCTGTAAAGACATTCCCATACCTACAGACCTCCGTGACCCCATACCTAGAGACCTCCCATGACCCCCTGTAAAGACATTCTCATACCTCCAGACCTCCTGCAACCCCTGTAAGTAAAACACATTCCCATACCTACAGACCTCCCATGACCCCCATACCTACAGACCTCCCGCAACCCCCGTACGTAAAGACATACCCATACCTACAGACCTCCCATGACCCCCGTACATAAAGACATTCCTACACATACAGACCTTCCCACATTCCCATACCTACAGACCTCCCATGACCCCCATACATTCCCATAGCTACAGACCTCCTGCAACCCCCTGTAAAGACATTCCCATACCTACAGACCCCCATACCTAGAGACCTCCCATGACCCCCGTACGTAAAGACATTCTCATACCTCCAGACCTCCTGCAACCACTGTAAGTAAACACATTCCCATACCTACAGACCTCCCATGACCCCCATACCTACAGACCTCCCGCAACCCCCGTACGTAAAGACATACCCATACCTACAGACCTCCCATGACCCCCGTACATAAAGACATTCCTACACATACAGACCTTCCCACATTCCCATACCTACAGACCTCCCATGACCCCCATACCTACAGACCTCCCGCAACCCCCTGTATGTAAAGACATACCCATACCTACAGACCTCCCATGACCCCCATACATAAAGACATTCCTACACATACAGACCTCCCCACATTCCCATACTACAGACCTCCCATGACCCCCATACATTCCCATAGCTACAGACCTCCTGCAACCCCCTGTAAAGAAAATTCCCATACCTACAGACCCCCGTGACCCCCATAACTAGAGACCTCCCATGACCCCCGTACGTAAAGACATTCTCATACCTCCAGACCTCCTGCAACCCCTGTACGTAAACACATTCCCATACCTACAGACCTCCTATGTCCCCCGTACATAAAGACATTCCTATACCTACAGATCTGCCCACATTCCCATACCTACAGACCTCCCGCAACCCCCTGTAAAGACATTCCCATACCTACAGACCTCCCACGACCCCTGTACCTACAGACCTCCCCACAGACCTCCTGTGGCCCCCTTACCTACAGACCTCCCCACATTCCCAGACCTACCACGACCCCCGTGATCTACTAGATCTGGTATACATGTAAATTCAATACAACCCCCACAACACACAGATACATCACAGTATCCCCCACCTCTCTATATTACTTTGAACTGTGAAACTAAGAAAACAGACTGAACTCTTCAATCCCTGTAATTTAGTAGAAAATATAATAATAATAATATAATGTGAATTACAATGGATATAAAAAAAAAAAGTAACAAAAAGTTATAAAAGGAAGAAACTGAACAAAAAAAACAAAAAAAAAACTTGGAGGATGCGGGCATCGATCCCGCTACCTCTCGCATGCTAAGCGAGCGCTCTACCATCTGAGCTAATCCCCCGCCCTGTGTACCCTGGCAATCCCGATCCACTCACTGACTACACAGACCACCCACAGGGACATTCATCTGCCTGGATCTGAGGAACGTCTCTCAACTCATTCAGGGATTAGAATGTCCTGTCCCGTCATGTCATCTCCTCCAATCGAAACTCCCGCCATGTCGCCTCCGACCGGGACTCCCGCCATGTCGCCTCCGACCGGGAACTCCCGCCATGTCGCCTCCGACCGGGAACTCCCGCCATGTCGCCTCCGACCGGGAACTCCCGCCATGTCGCCTCCGACCGGGAACTCCCGCCATGTCGCCTCCGACCGGGAACTCCCGCCATGTCGCCTCCGACCGGGAACTCCCGCCATGTCGCCTCCGACCGGGAACTCCCGCCATGTCGCCTCCGACCGGGAACTCCCGCCATGTCGCCTCCGACCGGGAACTCCCGCCATGTCGCCTCCGACCGGGAACTCCCGCCATGTCGCCTCCGACCGGGAACTCCCGCCATGTCGCCTCCGACCGGGAACTCCCGCCATGTCGCCTCCGACCGGGAACTCCCGCCATGTCGCCTCCGACCGGGAACTCCCGCCATGTCGCCTCCGACCGGGAACTCCCGCCATGTCGCCTCCGACCGGGAACTCCCGCCATGTCGCCTCCGACCGGGAACTCCCGCCATGTCGCCTCCGACCGGGAACTCCCGCCATGTCGCCTCCGACCGGGAACTCCCGCCATGTCGCCTCCGACCGGGAACTCCCGCCATGTCGCCTCCGACCGGAACTCCCGCCATGTCGCCTCCGACCGGAACTCCCGCCATGTCGCCTCCGACCGGAACTCCCGCCATGTCGCCTCCGACCGGAACTCCCGCCATGTCGCCTCCGACCGGAACTCCCGCCATGTCGCCTCCGACCGGAACTCCCGCCATGTCGCCTCCGACCGGAACTCCCGCCATGTCGCCTCCGACCGGTACTCCAGTCATGTCGCCTCCGACCGGTACTCCAGTCATGTCGCCTCCGACCGGTACTCCAGTCATGTCGCCTCCGACCGGTACTCCAGTCATGTCGCCTCCGACCGGTACTCCAGTCATGTCGCCTCCGACCGGTACTCCAGTCATGTCGCCTCCGACCGGTACTCCAGTCATGTCGCCTCCGACCGGTACTCCAGTCATGTCGCCTCCGACCGGTACTCCAGTCATGTCGCCTCCGACCGGTACTCCAGTCATGTCGCCTCCGACCGGTACTCCAGTCATGTCGCCTCCGACCGGTACTCCAGTCATGTCGCCTCCGACCGGTACTCCAGTCATGTCGCCTCCGACCGGTACTCCAGTCATGTCGCCTCCGACCGGTACTCCCGTACCATACCTCCCGCCCTCTCCTCCCGTACCATACCTCCCGTCCTCTCCTCCCGTCCCATACCTCCCGTACCATACCTCCCGTACCATACCTCCCGTACCATACCTCATGTCCTCTCCTCCCGTACCATACCTCCCGTCCTCTCCTCACGTCCTCTCCTCCCGTACCATACCTCCCGTACCATACCTCCCGTACCATACCTCCCGTACCATACCTCCCGTACCATACCTCCCGTCCTCTCCTCACGTACCATACCTCCCGCCCTCTCCTCCCGTACCATACCTCCCGTCCTCTCCTCCCGTACCATACCTCCCGTACCATACCTCCCGTACCATACCATCTGCCTGGATCTGAAGAACGTCTCAACTCATTCAGGGATTAGAATGTCCTGTCCCGTCATGTCATCTCCTCCAATCGAAACTCCCGCCATGTCGCCTCCGACCGGGACTCCCGCCATGTCGCCTCCGACCGGGACTCCCGCCATGTCGCCTCCGACCGGGACTCCCGCCATGTCGCCTCCGACCGGGACTCCCGCCATGTCGCCTCCGACCGGGACTCCCGCCATGTCGCCTCCGACCGGGACTCCCGCCATGTCGCCTCCGACCGGTACTCCCGCCATGTCGCCTCCGACCGGTACTCCCGCCATGTCGCCTCCGACCGGTACTCCCGCCATGTCGCCTCCGACCGGTACTCCCGTCATGTCGCCTCCGACCGGTACTCCCGTACCATACCTCCCGTCCTCTCCTCCCGTACCATACCTCCCGTCCTCTCCTCCCGTACCATACCTCCCGTCCTCTCCTCCCGTACCATACCTCCCGTCCTCTCCTCCCGTACCATACCTCCCGTCCTCTCCTCCCGTACCATACCTCCCGTCCTCTCCTCCCGTACCATACCTCCCGTCCTCTCCTCCCGTACCATACCTCCCGTCCTCTCCTCCCGTACCATACCTCCCGTCCTCTCCTCCCGTACCATACCTCCCGTCCTCTCCTCCCGTACCATACCTCCCGTCCTCTCCTCCCGTACCATACCTCCCGTCCTCTCCTCCCGTACCATACCTCCCGTCCTCTCCTCCCGTACCATACCTCCCGTCCTCTCCTCCCGTACCATACCTCCCGTCCTCTCCTCCCGTACCATACCTCCCGTCCTCTCCTTCCGTACCATACCTCCCGTCCTCTCCTTCCGTACCATACCTCCCGTCCTCTCCTCCCGTACCATACCTCCCGTCCTCTCCTCCCGTCCTCTCCTCACGTACCACACCTCCCGTCCTCTCCTCACGTCCCATACCTCCCGTCCTCTCCTCCCGTCCTCTCCTCCCGTACCATACCTCCCGTACCATACCTCCCGTACCATACCTCCCGTACCATACCTCCCGTACCATACCTCCCGTCCTCTCCTCCCGTACCATACCTCCCGTCCTCTCCCCCCGTACCATACCTCCCGTCCTCTCCTCCCGTACCATACCTCCCGTCCTCTCCTCCCGTACCATACCTCCCGTCATCTCCTCCCGTACCATACCTCCCGTCATCTCCTCCCGTACCATACCTCCCGTCATCTCCTCCCGTACCATACCTCCCGTCCTCTCCTTCCGTACCATACCTCCCGTCCTCTCCTTCCGTACCATACCTCCCGTCCTCTCCTCCCGTCCTCTCCTCACGTACCACACCTCCCGTCCTCTCCTCACGTCCCATACCTCCCGTCCTCTCCTCCCGTCCTCTCCTCCCGTACCATACCTCCCGTACCATACCTCCCGTACCATACCTCCCGTACCATACCTCCCGTACCATACCTCCCGTCCTCTCCTCCCGTACCATACCTCCCGTCATCTCCTCCCGTACCATACCTCCCGTCATCTCCTCCCGTACCATACCTCCCGTCATCTCCTCCCGTACCATACCTCCCGTCATCTCCTCCCGTACCATACCTCCCGTCCTCTCCTTCCGTACCATACCTCCCGTCCTCTCCTTCCGTACCATGCCTCCCGTCCTCTCCTCCCGTCCTCTCCTCACGTACCACACCTCCCGTACCATACCTCCCGTCCCATACCTCCCGTCCCATACCTCCCGTCCCATACCTCCCGTACCATACCTCCCGTACCATACCTCCCGTACCATACCTCCCGTACCATACCTCCCGTACCATACCTCCCGTACCATACCTCCCGTCCTCTCCTCCCGTACCATACCTCCCTTCCTCTCCTCACGTACCATACCTCCCGTCCTCTCCTCCCGTACCATACCTCCCGTCCTCTCCTCCCGTACCATACCCCCGTACCATACCTCCCGTCCTCTCCTCCCGTACCATACCTCCCGTCCTCTCCTCCCGTACCATACCTCCCGTCCCATACCTCCCGTCCTCTCCTCCCGTCCTCTCCTCCCGTCCTCTCCTCCCGTCCTCTCCTCCCGTCCTCTCCTCCCGTCCTCTCCTCCCGTCCTCTCCTCCCGTCCTCTCCTCCCGTCCTCTCCTCCCGTCCTCTCCTCCCGTCCTCTCCTCCCGTCCTCTCCTCCCGTCCTCTCCTCCCGTCCTCTCCTCCCGTCCTCTCCTCCCGTCCCATACCTCCCCCCGTACTATACTGTTGCACTCACACACAAAACTATATTTGCCTTTCTAAGAGGTTCTGGCTAAGGGCTCTTTCACACGGGGCAGATCAGTCATGATCCGCCCCGTGAACATCCGCTTGCTCAGCGGGGATCGCTCCGCCGATCCCCGCTGAGCAGGAAGATGACAGTTGCATCGCTGCACACTGTGCAGCGACGGACCTGTCAGAGCGCCGCTCTCCCCTATGGGGCGATCGGATGATGACGGTCCGTAGTGTCCGTCGTCATCCGATCACGGATGGAAAAGTAGGTTTTTCCTCCGTTACACTTTTTGGATCGGAGCGGGTCGGATGTCAGCGGACATGTCACCGCTGACATCCGACGCTCCATAGGGATACATGTATGTCCGTTTTCCATCCGAAAACGGAAGGATGAAAAACGGACATACGGATCCCCCGTGTGAAAGAGCCCTAACAAAAAAAAAAAAAACAAACAAAACAAAAATCATCCAAAGTCTGTTATGAAAACATACATACATGCAATAAAAATGTATAGTTGATGAGAACACAACAGTGAAAAGCTTAGCATTGATTTCCTTAAATCCCCCCTTTCAGTCTTGCACAGGTGTACCGGCTCCTCTCCTGGACTGAAATGGCTTCCTCTGATATCACTGCACACTGTGAGCTTCTCACCATGTGCAATAAAAGAGGCAGCAAGTCAGATAGAGCCCCGCCTCATTTCCTGGCTGGAGGACGTCCAGCATCATCTTTCCTCCCCAGCTTAACTGTTCCTGGCCAATCATGAAAGCTCAGCATCCATGGGGGCGTTACCTATACAGATACAGCCTGCCTAGAGATGCCGGCTCCTCCATCCTCCTATCCCAAGAGCCAACCCACTGCTTTCATCAGGACTTAGTGCTCTTGCAAGGAGTACTGAGGCAGGAAGCTAGGTACAGCACCCCACCGAAACACCCCCCCAGCCACGATCTGCCTGCGTTGCATAGAGAAGCACAGAGACCCAGTGGTAATGTCACAGTGTCTAAAATACGGAACGTAATGAAAAATGGAAAGGTTTCATTGAAAAATGTCTTTAGCATATTGATTAGAACTAGGGAAGGCAAAATATTATCAGATTAATCATCAGCTTTTATCTAGTAAGAATCTATATATGGTGTCATCAATGGTAATATGTGACGTCCTATCACATCACACCGTCACTACAAAAGAAGGCGGAGCAACCTCGGGAAACACGGTACAGCAACAATATTATTTATATAGCATCAAACTTCCAATCTGTCCCGGCTCTGTATATGAGATGACATCTGTATACTGATAAGTGACAATTTATACAGACACTGGATAGAGATATATATATATATACACACACACACACACACACACTGAATGTATACAAATATATACAGATTTGTTTCCATCTTAGTAACAGGATTACACTATTGGAGGAGGAGGGGGGGGGGTGTCATGTGATCAGATACAATTCAGGAAAACAAAAACATTGTTGCAAAGGTCAAATACTGTAAATAAAGAATGAAATGAGTGGGGGGAGGGGTGGCAGCACTCAATGTGATGAGATGTCTAAGGGAGGTCGGGGGCGATTTCATCATCTAATGGATTGTATCCCCCATTACTGATGTCTCTGTATTCCCCAGACACCACTTCTAGTAATGACCAGAGAGAGAGCACAACACCAACTCCACCCCCAACACCAAGCAACGTCCTTCAACTTCACCCCCAACACTGTCCTCCAACTCCACCCCCAACAATCAACGTCCTCCCAACTCCACCCCCCAACACAGAGCACTGTCCTTCCAACTCCACCCCCAACACTGTCCTTCGACTCCACCCCCAACAAGCAACCTCCTTCCAACTCCACCCCCAAACACAGAGCACTGTCCTTCCAACTCCACCCCCAACACAGAGCACTGTGCTTCCAACTCCACCCCCAACACAGAGCGCTGTCCTTCCACTCCACCCCCAACACAGAGCGCTGTCCTTCCAACTCCACCCCCAACACAGAGCGCTGTCCTTCCAACTCCACCCCCAACACAGAGCGCTGTCCTTCCAACTCCACCCCCAACACAGAGCGCTGTCCTTCCAACTCCACCCCCAACACAGAGCGCTGTCCTTCCAACTCCACCCCCAACACAGAGCGCTGTCCTTCCAACTCCACCCCCAACACAGAGCGCTGTCCTTCCAACTTCCCCCAACACAGAGCGCTGTCCTTCAACTCCACCCCCAACACAGAGCGCTGTCCTTCCAACTCCACCCCAACACAGAGCGCTGTCCTTCCAACTCCACCCCCAACACTGTCCTTCGACTCCACCCCAACAAGCAACGTCCTCCCAACTCCACCCCCAAACACAGAGCACTGTCCTTCCAACTCCACCCCCAACACAGAACACCGTCCTTCCAACTCCACCCCCAACAACAAGCAACGTCCTTCAACTCCACCCCCAACAACAAAAAACGTCCTTCAGCTTGACCCCAACACTGTCCTCCAACTCCACCCCTGCAACAAGAAACGTCCTTCAACTTCACCCCAACACCGACCTCCAACTCCACCCCCAACAACAAGCAACGTCCTCCAACTTCACCCCCAACACCGTCCTCCAACTCCACCCCCAACAACAAGCAACGTCCTTCAACTTGACCCCAACACTGTCCTCCAACTCCACCCCCAACAACAAGCAACGTCCTCCAACTTCACCCCCAACACCGTCCTCCAACTCCACCCCCAACAAGCAACGTACTCCCAACTCCACCCCCCAACACAGAGCACTGTCCTTCCAACTCCACCCCCCAACACAGAGCACTGTCCTTCCAACTCCACCCCCAACACTGTCCTTCGACTCCACCCCTAGCAAATAACGTCCTCCCAACTCCACCCCCAACACTGTCCTTCGACTCCACCCCCAACAAGCAACGTCCTCCCAACTCCACCCCAAAACACAGAGCACTGTCCTTCTAACTCCACCCCCAACACAGAGCGCTGTCCTTCCAACTCCATCCCCAACACTGTCTTTCGACTCCACCCCCAACAAGCAATGTCCTCCCAACTCCACCCCCCAACACAGAGCACTGTCCTTCCAACTCCACCCCCCAACACAGAGCGCTGTCCTCCCAACTCCACCCCCCAACACAGAGCGCTGTCCTCCCAACTCCACCCCCCAACACAGAGCGCTGTCCTCCCAACTCCACCCCCCAACACAGAGCGCTGTCCTCCAACTCCACCCCCCAACACAGAGCGCTGTCCTCCCAACTCCACCCCCCCAACACAGAGCGCTGTCCTCCCAACTCCACCCCCCAACACAGAGCGCTGTCCTCCCAACTCCACCCCCCAACACAGAGCGCTGTCCTCCCAACTCCACCCCCCCAACACAGAGCGCTGTCCTCCCAACTCCACCCCCCAACACAGAAGCGCTGTCCCCCAACTCAACCCCCCAACACAGAGCGCTGTCCTCCCAACACAGAGCGCTGTCCTCCCAACTCCACCCCCAACACAGAGCGCTGTCCTCCCAACTCCACCCCCCAACACAGAGCGCTGTCCTCCCAACTCCACCCCCCAACACAGAGCGCTGTCCTCCCAACTCCACCCCCCAACACAGAGCGCTGTCCTCCCAACTCCACCCCCCAACACAGAGCGCTGTCCTCACAACTCCACCCCCCAACACAGAGCGCTGTCCTCACAACTCCACCCCCCAACACAGAGCGCTGTCCTCACAACTCCACCCCCCAACACAGAGCGCTGTCCTCACAACTCCACCCCCCAACACAGAGCGCTGTCCTCACAACTCCACCCCCAACACAGAGCGCTGTCCTCACAACTCCACCCCCCCAACACAGAGCGCTGTCTCCCAACTCAACCCCCCAACACAGAGCGCTGTCCTCCCAACTCCACCCCCCAACACAGAGCGCTGTCCTCCCAACTCCATCCCCCCAACAACAGGGTGGATAAAAATCAATGATTTAAAAAAAAAAAAAAAGAGAATTGGATTTTTTTTTTTATCTATTTTAATAAAATGCTTTTGGAGTAAAAATCTATCTAAAGATAGTTTTCTATTTAAGATACATTAATAATTTAGTTTATTCAGCATGAAATGGAGCTTATTTATGTAGAATGAGGATGTATATTCTCACCACTCTGCCCAACAACATCCTCCAACACAGAGCAACATTCTCCCAACCCCCCCCCCCCCCCCAACACCAAACACCGTCCCCCAACACCAAGCACCGCCCCAACAACAAGCACCACCCCCCCAACACCAAGCACCGCCCCCCCAACAAGCAACATTCTCCAACTCCACCCGCAACACCAAGCACCGCCCCCCAACAAGCAACATCCTCCAACCCCCCCCCCAACACCAAGCACCGCCCCCCCAACAACAAGCAACATCCTCCAACCCCCCCCCCCCCCAACACCAAGCACCGCCCCCCCCCCCAACAAGCACTATCCCCTCAACTCCACCCCCAACACCAAGCACCGCCCCCTCAACAACAAGCAACATTCTCCAACTCCCCCCCAACACCAAGCACCGTCCCCCCAACACCAAGCACCGCCCCAACAACAAGCACTATCCCCCCAACTCCACCCCCAACACCAAGCACCGCCCCCCCCAAAACAAGCAACATCCTCCAACTCCACCCCTAAATATCAAAACAAGGGTAGTTTTTTGGGGGCTTCAGGCAGACAAATCTTTATTGTTCCATTCTGGACAGAGCAGAGGAATAAACCAACAGCTGGGACACAGGGTGCCGAGAATAAACCAACTGCAGTGACATGGGGTGTCCCTGCAGTTGGTTGAATCTCTGCACTCCATGTCCCTGTTATTGGTTGGTCCTCAGCACCCCGTGTCCCTCCGCTTGGTTGGCTCTCAGCACCCCGTGTCCCAGAAATTGGTTGGTTCTCGGCACCCCGTGTCCCTGCAATTGGTTGGTTCTCGGCACCCCGTGTCCCTGCAATTGGTTGGTTCTCGGCACCCGTGTCCCTGCAATTGGTTGGTTCTCGGCACCTCGTGTCCCTGCAATTGGTTGGTCCTCGGCACCCCGTGTCCCTGCAATTGGTTGGTCCTCGGCACCCCGTGTCCCTGCAATTGGTTGGTTCTCGGCACCCCGTGTCCCTGCAATTGGTTGGTTCTCGGCACCCCCGTGTCCCTGCAATTGGTTGGTTCTCGGCACCCCGTGTCCCTGCAATTGGTTGGTTCTCGGCACCCCGTGTCCCTGCATTGGTTGGTTCTCGGCACCCCGTGTCCCTGCAATTGGTTGGTTCTCGGCACCCCGTGTCCCTGCAATTGGTTGGTTCTCGGCACCCCGTGTCCCTGCAATTGGTTGGTTCTCGGCACCCCGTGTCCCTGCAATTGGTTGGTTCTCGGCACCCCGTGTCCCTGCAATTGGTTGGTTCTCGGCACCCCGTGTCCCTGCAATTGGTTGGTTCTCGGCACCCCGTGTCCCTGCAATTGGTTGGTTCTCGGCACCCCGTGTCCCTGCAATTGGTTGGTTCTCGGCACCCCGTGTCCCTGCAATTGTTGGTTCTCGGCACCCCGTGCCCCTGCAATTGGTTGGTTCTCGGCACCCCGTGCCCCTGCATTGGTTGGTTCTCGGCACCCCGTGCCCCTGCAATTGGTTGGTTCTCGGCACCCCGTGCCCCTGCAATTGGTTGGTTTCTCGGCACCCCCGTGCTCCTGCAATTGGTTGGTTCTCGGCACCCGTGCCCCTGCAAATTGGTTGGTTCTCGGCACCCCGTGCCCCTGCAATTGGTTGGTTCTCGGCACCCCGTGCCCCTGCAATTGGTTGGTTCTCGGCACCCCGTGCCCCTGCAATTGGTTGGTTCTCGGCACCCCGTGCCCTGCAATTGGTTGGTTCTCGGCACCCCGTGCCCCTGCAATTGGTTGGTTCGGCACCCCGTGCCCCTGCAATTGGTTGGTTCTCGGCACCCCGTGCCCCTGCAATTGGTTGGTCCTCGGCACCCCGTGTCCCTGCAATTGGTTGGTCCTCGGCACCCCGTGCCCCTGCAATTGGTCGGTTCTCGGCACCCCGTGTCCCTGCAATTGGTTGGTCCTCGGCACCACGTGTCCCTGCAATTGGTCGGTTCTCGGCACCACGTGCCCCTGCAATTGGTTGGTTCTCGGCACCACGTGTCCCTGCAATTGGTTGGTTCTCGGCACCACGTGCCCCTGCAATTGGTCGGTCCTCGGCACCCGTGCCCTGCAATTGGTTGGTCCTCGGCACCACGTGTCCCTGCAATTGGTTGGTTCTCGGCACCCCGTGTCCCTGCAATTGGTGGTTCCTCGGCACCCCGTGCCCTGCAATTGGTCGGTCCTCGGCACCACGTGTCCCTGCAATTGGTTGGTCCTCGGCACCCCGTGTCCCTGCAATTGGTCGGTCCTCGGCACCCCGTGTCCCTGCAATTGGTTGGTTCCTCGGCACCCCGTGTCCCTGCAATTGGTTGGTTTCTCGGCACCCCGTGCCCCTGCAATTGGTTGGTTCTCGGCACCCCGTGCCCTGCAATGGTTGGTCCTCGGCACCCCGTGCCCTGCAATTGGTTGGTCCTCGGCACCCCGTGCCCCAGGCAATTGGTTGGTCCTCGGCACCCCGTTCCAGCAATTGGTCGGTCCTCGGCACCCCGTGTCCCAGCAATTGGTCGGTCCTCGGCACCCCGTGTCCCAGCAATTGGTCGGTCCTCGGCACCACGTGTCCTGCAATTGGTCGGTCCTCGGCACCACGTGTCCCTGCAATTGGTCGGTC